>LR752179.1:0-52373 GCA_902729485.2 Mus minutoides | reverse complement strand
AAGGGAGAAGACAGCTAAGGGAGCAGACAGCTAAGGGAGCAGACAGCTAAGGGAGCAGACAGCTAAGGGAGCAGACAGCTAAGGGAGCAGACAGCTAAGGGAGCAGACAGCTAAGGGAGCAGACAGCTAAGGGAGCAGACAGCTAAGGGAGCAGACAGCTAAGGCCTCCTCAACTGTGCCAAGGAGGCTGCCCTGTCCCCATGAGCACTTTGAAGTCTTGAGAACCAGGAGAAGGCTCAGTATGCTGGTCTGAGAAAGTCTATGGCTGGAACCAAGAGGCCTGGAGCCTAGAGCCTGCTCAAGGTCCTCCTGAGTGAGACCAGAGAGCAATCAGCTGGCAATGGTTAAAGTGAACCAGTATTTATTGAAGAACAGAAACTGACCAAAAGGAGAACTGAGGACAACCTGAGGTGAACTGTGGACACTGGGCAGGTGGATGGTAAGTAGGAGTGATGCCTGCCATGAACATGGCCCTGGGTTTAAGCTCAGCACACAAAACCAGAAAACTGTTCTGTATACAGAATGGGATGTGGACCATGAAAGAACACACTCTCAGTTTAAACTGGACTTGGGAGGAAGGCAGCTGAGAAAAGGAACATGGAGGAGCATGGAAGGAGGGGCATGGATAAAGGGGCATGGATGGAGGGGCGTGGATGGAGGGGCATAGATGGAGGGGCATAGATGGAGGGGCGTGGATGGAGGGGTGTGGACGGAGGGGCATGGAGACTCCATCCAGAGACAGCCTGAGCCCTGGCTTTGTCCTGCCCTTGAGCTCAGACCTGCTTTCCAGCCAGCAGGGCAGCAGCAGCAGCAGCAGCAGCACACAGGACCTGCTCACTGAGCCAGCCCTGGGGTGCAGCTCAGGCTGAGGCCTTTAGCTCACCTTGACACAGCTCCTCCTGTGACTTCCCGGAGGAGGCGGCAGTGGTGAGGGACGAATTCCAGAAGCTTGTTGTACATGAGCTGGAGGCCACTGGGATGAGACTCAACAAACTGCTCGACGATCACCTACAGACAGACAAACAGGAACTGCTCAACATCCCCTACAGACACACAAACGGGAACAGCTCGACAATGGCATTTAAAGGGAACCAGGAGCCAGGCATGACAGAAGTGAGAAGGACACTCAGGCGCTCTCTGTTTAGATGTTATTGTTTGCTTGGTTTTGTTTTCTATTTATGTATTTATTTTCTTTATGTACGTGAGTACACTGTTGCTCTCTTCAGACACACCAGAAGAGGCATCAGACCCTATTACAGATGGCTGTGAGCCACCATGTGGTTGCGGGAGTTGAACTCTGGAAGAGCAGTCAGTGCTCTTAACAGCTGAGCCATCTCTCCAGCCCTTGTTTTTGTTTTTTAAGACTCTCACTGTATAGGTAGACTGGAACTCACTAAGGAAATCAGGCTGGCCTCAACCTCACAGAGATCTGCCCGCCCTGCCTGCCCAGTGCTGGTAGATTAGAGGTGTGGATCCTCACGTGCAGGTCAGCTGTATATTTTTTAAACAGAAACACTACAGTGGTCACATTCAGAACCAGTTGCTATGCTTACTCATAGCTCTGACTTGAAGTAGTGAAGGAGGAGGCTGGGTGGCAGAGACTGGCCTGAAGTTGGAAAACCTGCTTCCCCCAGAACAGGCCTAGATCAGAGCAAGGGCCCATTTCAGTTCCTCACAGCTGACCCTGGCTGCTCCTGTCAACACTGGGCTTAGGACAGGGTCTGAGGCAGACAAATAAAATATATTTCATGTATTATTTAACTTTTGGTTATAAGATTGAAACTCATAACAAAAATCCACTAAGTTTTGAAAGATAGGAGGCTCTAAGTTTCTCAGTGGTGTCTGTAATGAGAACTGTTGCCTACGTACGGTTCACGCCCGAGTGCTCGGTTCTCAGAGGCAGGGCCTTGTAGAGGATGTACTTCACTGTGGGCATCCTTTGAGGGTTACAGCCTTACGCTACCTCCTGATCCTGCTCTCTGCCTCCTGTCTGGATAGAAACTCGAGCAGCCATTTTCCTACTCTTGTCAGTGTGCTTGCCCTCTCTGCCTTTACCAACTCTGTCCCCCCTGGAAATGTACATTAAAACAGTTATTTATTTCTAAGTTAATTTTGATCATGGTGTTTCACCATAGCAACAGAAAGCAGACTAGTGTACTCAGTATGCCACACACTCCGAATGCTTCTTTTTTTTTTTTTTTTTTTTTTTTTTTTTTTTTTTTTGGTTTTTCGAGACAGGGTTTCTCTGTATAGTCCTGGCTGTCCTGGAACTCACTCTGTAGACCAGGCTGGCCTCGAACTCAGAAATCCGCCTGCCTCTGCCTCCCGAGTGCTGGGATTAAAGGCGTGCGCCACCACGCCCGGCTCCGAATGCTTCTTTACGCCAGCACTCAGCTTGTAGCTGTAGCTGAGAGGGTCCCACTTACCGACAAACACCAGCACAGTTTGTTCTCTTCCCTCCACACAGCTAGAGTGTAACCAGGTAAGAACATGGGAAACTAAAAACTCATTCTAGCAGTTCTAAGGCTGCCCAGGAATAAAATTAATCTCTGTACTTACTGACAAATGTGTACAGTGGCAGGCTGGAGGACAGGCCAGCCCTCTGCCATCACAGATGCTGACAGTCCCCAGCAGGACACACAATCCCCACTGAAAGCTGGTCCAGCAGGCCACGTCCTTTACCTCTGATCATCCCCACCTTCCCAGCCCCACAAGTCCTCCCCGTTTCTCAAGCCTTGACCAATGTCTTCAGGGAACAGCCTTGGGCAATTATCCTACTCTTCCCTTGTATGCCTCACTTCTCTGGACCCTGCCAGTGCTATATCAGCTATTAGTAGTTAGTTAGTTAGTAGCGCTTAGTCTAGTCCATCAATAGGACTGATGGTTAAATTGTTTTCTAGTGACTTAATTGGGTATCTAGTTCACCATGCTAACAGAGCTCACATGTCTTGACCCTGGCCTTCTCTCTGGGTGGAACTAAGAGCAGAGCTGAAGGCATCTCCAGGCTGCACCAGGAACATCCATCAGAGTGCACTCAGTCCCAGCTGCTAACTTTGAGCAGGACCCTCTTCTACATGCATGCAGACACGCGCTCCTTGCATATCTGGTGTATTCAGCTCTGCCCCTTACACCAGCAGCACAGACCTCATTGACATATGGCTTCACCAGGACTTGGCCAACCAGAGCTTCTGCATCCCGAGTCTTGTCAATGGTGGCATAGGTACGCAGGCAGTGCCGGATGATGTCCACATCTGAAGTCTGCAAACCTTCCAGCAGGAGGCCTTCCAGAGACTGCTGCAACATGGCTGTGATGCCAGCTATACGCTGTGAGAACATCAGAAAGCTCACACTCATGGCTCCCAAACTCCAAAGGGCTGTACACACACTGATGTGTAACCTCACAGAAGGCAGCATGTGGACAACTAAGGCGGAGACCTGCCTGGGGTACCAGCCAATCTCCTCCCATGACCTGTTCTCCAAGTACATCACTGGCTGGAAGAATTTATGGAGAGACTGTCAGAATGAAAAATGTCACTTTTCTCTGAAGTTATGAGGTAAATTAGTTTCTGACAGACATTATAGATTTAAAGAGTTCAGCTCAGTACCCTCACTGCGTGACTTACACCCACCTCTAACTCTAGTTCCAGGAGTCTTAAAACTTCTGGACTCTATGGACATCTGCAGACATGCAAGCACACCCACGCTACATGGTTTAAAAAATAAAATAAAAAAGCTCAGTCTAGGTCTTTGGGAAAAGTCAACATTAACTGTGCCGTATGGTATCAGAGTTAGAGTGCGACCCCTACAACTTGGAGCACGTGACTTATTAGTCTTTTCATAAAATCTGTAGGATTGACACTCGGGAAATAGAAGTCTCAACGTCAAAACCCAAGCCTGGGGTCAACATCCTGTAACTCAGGATCAGTGCCAGGCGTGCTGCGAGATAAGACCTGCCTGAGATTCTCTGCAACCCACAGCCCAGCCCCTACCCCACCCACACTTACAGGTCTCACTTTGTCCAAAAGGGGCATGCCCTTGCTCTGCACAGCATGAAACTGAAGCTGGTTAAACTCTGTGGCAATTCTCTCCAAAACCTGTCCAGTTAGGAGTGGGCTGGGAGAGACAAGAAGAGAATACAGCTGCAAAGGTGTTGACTTTCCAGAGGACGTAGCAGCTGACTGGCCATATGAGTTCAAACCACAGTGCTCAGCTTTGAGACAGAGGCCACCTTGCCACAAGGTCAAAATCAATCTTTGTGCCATATCTGTCTGCTCCCAATGGACATGCCCCAACCATTCCAGCCGCAGCGGGCCAGTGCTAACATGCTACCTGACATGCTAACACGTGACTCGTGCTGCTGGGCTCGGTGCCTCAGGGCTGCCAGCTAAGTTCACAGGGTGTAATGTCCCATCACCTCTCTCCAGAGCCACCCCCTCCAAGGCCTGTTCTCATCTGTCCCCACTGTCCCTGTTGTGAATGCATGTCTCTCCGATTCTGTGACCCCTCAACCTTCTCTTCTTGTTACCCACGTAACTCCCTGCTTCTAGACTACCTCTGATACTTCTTAAATCCCTAATACTTTTGTGAAGCTGGCCTTCTAGTTGCAATAAATAAAGCCTCTGAAATACCTTTCAATTTAAATAACTGCTTAAAGTCGTGTGACCACAGCTAAAGGAGCACTCTGCATGCTGCAGGTCCTAGAGAAGACATTCAGCCAGCATCTGGCACAGCATACATGTGAGCACCAGGCCCCTGACACATGCTATAGGCACCAATGCCATCCATCTGAGGAGGGGAGAGCAGTGAGGGACAAGTGTGGTTTATTGGAGGAGCTGAGCTAGGAAAAATGTCCCTAGTATAAGGACATGGGAAACAGCACGGTGAGGCCATTGGACAGCCTGACCCTGGACTATGCCATCAAAGCTAGTTCAGCATGGAGGAGGAAAGCTGCCAGAAGATGCTCCTGTCTTTAGTGTCTGCAGCTCTTCTCCTGGAGTCTGGATTGCTTCTGTCTAGTGTCTAAATACCTCTCAGCCTAACTGTTCACTAATATGCCCTTGCCTTCCCTCTGTGACAATAAGTGCTGATCTGAGCTAAGCAAAGTTCCAAAGGTGACACAGAGTAAGGCAGGCACAATGTCACAGGTATAGTTACCAGGAAACCTACTTTTCCCTAGAGGCACTGTCTGGCACTTTTATTGGGAACCTGCCAGCAACTGGCACTGATCATAAGGACCTGATGCCAGGGACCCCACAATCTGACAGGAAAGAACTCTAGTCAACCGACAGCTTCTGTTCCTGCTGGAGGTCTGCAGCAGGAAGGTGGAGTCAGGGGAGGCCTCTGTGGTAACTTCTGTGTGTCTTGTCTGTACATTCCAATTCAGAACTGCATGAAACTTTTCAGAGCAGGAGAGACCAACAGTCTCTCAGAGACAGAGGGAATGTCACCAAGCCCACACTTTAAGCTTTTCCTCCCCTGTGCACAGAGTCACAGCAGCTCTCTCAGAGACAGAGGGAATGTCACCAAGCCCACACTTTAAGCTTTTCCTTCCCCGTGCACAGAGTCACAGCAGCTTGCCTTGTGCATCTCCAGTGAACTGGGCAGTCACAGGGAGGTGAGAATGAAAGAAGCCCCAAGGAAGGCTCAAGGCCAGACCTGCTGCTTTCACGGAGCCACAGCAGGCTTCAGGAACTCTGGAGAGTTGTGTCATGAAGGGAGGCCTGGGGTGGGGGGTTGAATTCACAGTCTGACAGGGTGGGAGGCCAGGCCTAAATCTGGCACGGAGGAGAAAGTAAGAGGAGGCAGGTACAGCCATGACACAGCATCAGCCCGCAGTGCCAGCCTCATGCACAGTGCCAGCCTCGTGCACAGTGCCAGCCTCATGCACAGTGCGCAGTGCCAGCCCCGTGCACAGTGGGAGTCTGCTCCTCCAAGACTCCAAGCTGGCACCAGGGTGGAGGAAGCAGTTCTAGCGATGAGAGACAGAAGGAAAGGGGAAAGAGCTGTTTCACCCTGCAGAGCAGGGAAGGACAGAGCACTTGCTTCCTGGGATGAGGGAGGAAGGCACGGGTGGAGCTCTTCCACCTTGGGTAGAGCGAGGAGAAACACAGCGTCCATGTCTCCTCTGTGAGTGCATTGTCTGAGGAGCCTCTGCAGCCTCAGCGGTCACACTCATCCCAGTCTGAGGCTGGAAGAGCAGCTGACAGTTCAGTGTCCCTTGAAGGTCACAGAGGCCTCCCAGGGTGTGTGCTATGGGCAGAGTTCCGAGACTGTGCCTTGGACTCAGCAGGGATGCCAGGAAGGGCAGGAGAACAGGTGTGCCAGGAAGGGCAGGAGAACAGGTGTCCAGGAAGGGCAGGAGAACAGGTGTCCAGGAAGGGCAGGAGAACAGGTGTGCCAGGAAGGGCAGGAGAACGGGTGTGCCAGGAAGGGCAGGAGGACAGGTGTCCAGGAAGGGCAGGAGAACAGGTGTGCCAGGAAGGGCAGGAGAACAGGTGTNGAGAACAGGTGTCCAGGAAGGGCAGGAGAACAGGTGTCCAGGAAGGGCAGGAGAACAGGTGTCCAGGAAGGGCAGGAGAACAGGTGTCCAGGAAGGGCAGGAGAACAGGAGTCCAGAAAGGGCAGGAGAACAGGTGTCCAGGAAGGGCAGGAGAACAGGTGTGCCAGGAAAGAAGCTGGGGGATGGGGTCAGTGCCGACGGAGGGCAGCCTGGGAAGGACTGTCCCTGTGCTGCAGCACAGGCAAAGCAGAGTCAACGCCACTGTCCCCTCAGCCTGGCCTCATAGGCACGTGCCACTACACCTGGCTGAGCCGCTTTTAAACTAGACTCAGATTTTCTCTTTATTTTCCAGCAATAAGTCCTACTTAAATAAGTTTTAGACTGGATGTGAAGTTCTCAGCAAAGACACTTACCTGCTTGCTTCTTGTGAAGATACATCTTTAGAACTTTGAGAGTTTAAGATTTTTTCAATTTTCTCAACCGATCGAATAACTTGTATAAGTCTCAACACACTCATCTATAAAAGGACGTCAAGCAAAAAACAAACCAAAATGGAACACTTATCAGGCTCCTGAGTCTTAATTAGCTCCTTTCCTCATTTTAACCAAAGAGAGGCAAAGGTCAACACTATACATTTTAAATATTCTTGCATAATCCTCAATTCCCAAGGATGTAAATTCTGGCTTTCCTACAGTGAATTTCAAAATTCTATCATAGTTAAATGGCACAAAATAAGATGGCAAGCTGCCTTGCCAGCCCTTATATTTATTTTCTTAAAATGCATTTCCACATTTTAGTTTCCAATAAATACACATCTTTCTTTAACCACATGAGCACAGTAACCTCAAGTGTCAGGTCAATAAACACACTACTGACAAAAAACCGTCCATAGTGGGACAGAGGGGACACAGGGTTCACCATAGTGGGGCAGAGAGACACAGGGTTCATCATAGCAGGGCAGAGGGGACTCAGGGTTCACGAGGTGACGCCCAGGAGGACAAGCTGCAGGTAGACCCTGAGCTTCCACTCTCACCGTGCACAGGGACGCCCTCTGTGCTAGGGACACATGGCTTGCTGAACTAAGCTTCACTATTACTACCTAACTTACATAAGTTGCATCTGCAACGCTGTCTTACTTCACTAAGTCCTGACTGATGAGCATGAATAGCCTGGGGGCAGGGTGTTTGTGCAGCGCACTGCCTTAAAACATTAACATTATCCTCTCTCCTTAGTGAGACCAGGGATGAGAAGACACAATGTCTGCACAAGCTCTGATGTCAGTAGGGTGCCCAGGGAGAGGGACCACAGGCCCCACAGTGGTGATAAGGCACGAGACTGAACCAAGGTTTAGGGTAGACATCATAACGTACCTTTTTCTTCCTAATGTCTTCTTGCTTAGACATTCGTTCATCTACTGCTAGAATTCCTTCACTGACAGAGGACCTAAGACTCTTGAAAATAATAAAAACAATAGTTTGCAAATATTAAATGTAACATTATAAAACTGACACATTCAATTCTACTTCATAAGACTTAGCATACCCAGGCCAATATTCAGACATCAACCAAGTCACAAAGCATGAGATGAATGAGTCCCTGTAAGTCACCTAGGACATGGAGGCACAGTGAAGCACAAGGCCAAGGTCACAGCAGACCAAGTGACAAAGAAGTCACATACAAGAGACATCACAGTCAGCTGCAGCGGAGGAAGGACAATCAAAGCAAGTGTTTGGAAGCATCTAGGATTTAAAGAGGGTGTGATATGGGGGAGACCTTGCAAATCTGCAAACATGCACGGGGGAGGGGGGGATCCTTAGAAGGTCAGAGAGAATGGGGACAGCCCACTCCTGGTGGGAGAGGCACAGTCTGGCATCTGTAGACTTCCCTTTGAAGAGAAGGAGAAATTAGGGGGCAGGGGCGGGTGTTGGCTTCTGCAGACAAGAATCTACTCAAGCAATAGGGGAAAAGCACAGTAAGAATGGGGAAGTTCAGAGCAAGAGGCCAGAAGAACAAACACCAGCGTATCCAGGAGCTACTAAATTAGGCCAACTGGGAGATAGTCATGAATGAAGATGATGAAAACTAGGGTAAGTGGGGAAATCACAAATATTCTATAGAAAAGTAAATTCTCTAAATGTTACAAAGTACTGTGATACTGGCTACTAACAGGGCAAACAACAATTCCCCATCTCAGGATCTCAAAGGCCAGCTTCAGGGCTGTGGATCAAATCCAGCAGAGTCTGGCTGATGTGTCTAGGATGCGGTGGCAAGGTAGACAGTGGGAAAAGGGAAGGGCCGAGGGAAGGAAGAACAGAGAACCAGCCAGCATGAGAGCTGGCTGCTGGCAGAGTCCACAGAAAGCAGAGAGATGGGGCTGTGGAAGCTCCAGGCAGTCACAGGAATGTGGAACCCAGCAGTGGACCACAGAATTGCTCACTTTGATTCTGTGGAGAGTAACTCAGAAGAGCTTCGGAAAAGCCAAGCAGTACCTCAGCAGCCAGAGCTCCTCATGAGCTCAAAGCCAAGCTCAGGTGGCCCTGCAGGCCTCCTTCCTTTCTCCCCTCACAATGACGCTGGACATGGGCACTATTTCCCCAACATTGGGCACACATCACATGTTCAGACATGGTCTAAGGCTTTTCACGATCAAGGTGACATACACAAGTCTCCTTGGGACAGAACACCAAGCATGTGAAAACCTCACAGTACCAAAGGGCCTGGCAGTCATGGGACCCTAGACTGTGGGATGAACCAGCAGACAAAGGACGGGGTGACACCAACCTCCACTCTAATGCTCACCCAGAAGTCCACCCCTTGGTGGCTTTCTTGTGCCGCACAGTACATCAGAGAAACATTGAAATTCTTGTGTGCAGGGTATTCTGTTAAATTGGTGTCTTCCTTCAGTTGCTTGGGGTTTAAAGAATTTGTGGGCTAGGACCCTAACCACACACCATTTATCACCTGGGAAAATACTTTATAAAATAACAAACACTTAGGATACAAGCCAGTCCCAGCCAGGTGGCTAGTCACTAACAGGCTGAGTCTTCAGCCTTTCCTCCTCCAGCCACTTTAAAGCCATGGACTTGAAGACTGCTGACAGTAGTATCCCATGCTAAAACCGAGAATCATTTATCTGCAACATCTGAGATGAGAACTAAAACCAGCAGACAGACTAGAACCCTGGGTCCCTAAACAGACAGGAGCATCATGCTTTATAAGAGATGACTTAGCAGCAGCTGGGGAACTTACCAGAACCTCTTCTCGTAATTGTCCCAAAGGCACAGAAAGCTGGTTGAGGGCTCTGTCCATGCCAACCTGGAGGCAAAATCATGACAGCTCAAAATCCTCAGTCCTAATCCAGTGTAATAATCTAAGTGCCCACGGCCACTGTTGGCAGAGTGTGGCTACCCGTGAAGACCATGAGAAGAAGGAAGTCATACACAGGCCTCCTTACAGACAAGTATCTCTGGAGGATTTGGGGTGAGCTGGGGACAAATGCTAAGTCCTGGCTGCCACAGCAAGTGTAGTGACCGTCACCTGAGCATGATGGATTTCAACTGGCTGGTGCCACCATCTAATAAAGAGCATCGGGCTGGTGGGATGGCTCAGCGGGTGGGAGCACCCGACTGCTCTTCACCGAAGGTGATAGGTTCAAATCCCAGCGGCCACATGGTGGCTCACAACCATCCGTGACGAGATCTGGCTCCCTCTCCTGGGGTGTCTGGGGATGGCTACAGTGTACTCACATATAATAAATAGAATGGGTCTTTAAAAAAAAAAAAAAAAAAAAGAGCATCTCACCTAATCCGATAACTCTTGGGGAAAACCCAAATTATACACAGGGAAATAATCTTCAAGTTTCTAAGTCTATTGGAACAGTCACCGCAATAACTACAGTACATTCACAAAGCAAACACAGTTCATTCATTTTCATGTTTCTTAAGATTCCCAGAGACTATGCTTTCCATATTTCTTAGGACAAACACTTAAAAGCAAAATAAGATATGAATAAGACTTAAAAAAGAAAAAGAAAAGAAAAAAGAACTCTTTGAGAGTATTAAAATCAAGCATTCCATGCTGCTCTGACCAGTCCCTGGCACATCCTCCCCATTCATGAAGGCCAGCCTCTTACACATCACTGCTGCCACTCCCTGCTGGCACGTGCAGGTGTGTCACACCAGAGAGTAGGCTCTCCCAAGAGTGGCTGTCCCGTGCTCTGGCACAATAGCCTAACCAATGGGACTTCCTGCAAACTTGTCAGCACCCAACAAAGATGGCCTCTTGCTGCCCCTCCCTTTACCTCGCTCACAGCTAACACCCAACACCAACTCAAGAATAAACAAGCCACACTGAGCATGGGAATGCACACCTATAACCCAGCACTCCAGAGACAGAGGCAAGAGGCAAGTTTGTGCCAGTGTGTGACCTGCCTAGGCTACACAGTAAGTCCCAGTACAGTCAGGACAACAGATGAAGATCCTGTTCCAAAAGTCAGGTATGGTAGTACAGATCTTTACTCCAGACCTTGGGAGGCAGAGGCAGGTGGATCTCTTGAGTTTCAGACCAGCCTGATGTATACACCAGGACAGTCAGTGCTACAGAGAGACTCTGCCTTGACAACAGCATCCACAAAGCCATCTCGGGAAAGCCAAAAGTACAAAGAGAATCCTAAAACTACACAGTTTTATGTGAGCAAGAACTAAAATCAAAAGCGTGGCTCAAGCTCAGTTCTCCTGTGACTGACGGACTTCACTGAGTGCTTGAACCTGAAACTTATGGTTTCTACAATGCTGCACTGTGAGAAACCAGCCCACGGGACAGAGGGCCTGCCTGCTGCATCGCTGGCAGGGGCAGTGGAGGACACGCACCAGATTTGTTGAAAGGTTGACGAAGTCGGCGTAGTCCTTGTTAATGAGCTCCACCATGGCTGTCTTCAGCAGCTTGTAATATAGCTCCAGGTCATCTCTCAGCTCCTCCAGCTGCACCCGCTTCCTGCAGTCAGACACAAAGTGGTCCACATCGAAATCCTCCTGGAACGAGCAGCAAAGCCAAGTTAGTGACATACGAGGACACGAGCCAGGGACAGGCCTGTCACTCATGAGGCATGTCACTCACTCAGGTGCCCACGAGGGCCAAGTGCGGCCTCCTTGCGATCGCATTCTATAGGGAACTTAAGTTTCTAGATGCACACAATTCAGTTAAGACTCTTCTAAAAACAGAAACGGCTTTCTTCCCTTAACTTTAAAAGTATTAAGTGTTCAGTGTTAAGATTTCAAGCCAATAGACTATGAAACCCAGTACAGAAAGAAAAAAGAAAATGAAATCTTTTTTAAAAAAGATTTATTTATTATATGGAAGCACAATGTAGCTGTCTTCAGACACCCCAGGAGAAGGGGTCAGATCACATTACAGATGGTTGTGAGCCACCATGTGGTTGCTGGGATTTGAACTCAGGACCTTTGGAAAAGCAGTCAGTGCTCTTAACCGCTGAGCCATCTCTCCAGCCCAGAAAATGAAATCTTTGTGCTTTACAAGTTATACACTGGCCTATTTCACCCACTTGACATTGTGGTTCACATGTACGCTTGCACACACAAACCTAACAACACGCCTCTTGTGTATTTTGTAACGCTGAGTCTGTAATCAGGTGTCCACAGCATGGGCTTCCATGGAAGCCCAGCCCTTCCCATTGTGGTCTCTCAGGCCACCCGGGCTCTTAGCTCCTCCTCCGGGCTCTTAGCTCCTCCTCCGGGCTCTTAGCTCCTCCTCCGGGCTCTTAGCTCCTCCTCCCAGCATCAGAAGCTCCTGGTAGGCAGATGCACCTACAGCTAGCAGGTTACCATCTATCTCACCTCTGACTGAGCCTCTTCCTAGTAGACCTGCTCCATCTAGTGTAACAGCTCAAGTGTAATGGTTCCCAAACTTGCTAAGGCCCAGAACGCATTGCTATGATGGAATAATTCCATTAACAGTGTATAAATCAAGAGTGTGATTTAAAAGCCGTGATCATTTTCCTGAGATGTAAAGCAGGCATTGGAAAGACTGGAAACAGGCAGTTTGCTAAGCCCGATTTTACTGCCTCACAAAAGGGTGATGTGAACCCAGCAGGGCAGGGGTGGAGAGATCACAAAGCCAGAAGATGCTGCAGCAGACCCTTTGAAATGTCCACTGAGAGAAAGTGAACACAGAAGAGACCATACCGAGAAATGGAGCTGGCAGAGTGACTTTAGAGTCATGGCAGCAAAGAACAAATGGATACTCACACATCTTAAACTAAAATACTAAGGTCTTCAGGCACCAGTTACCACTTCAGTCAGCCAGCCAAATACCCACCATGATCATCTAGGCAAAAAGACTTCCTCCAAACCAAAGAGTCACAGCCACCTACAGTAAAGCCGTCTGCTTCTCCTTCTGCAGCCATAGTCAGATGCTGTGGGAGAACACGGCCCCCAGCCCCAGCCGAGTCTAACCAGGTATATGACCTTGGACAAGACACCTGACTAGAGAACTAGGTGTCTTATTCCAAGTTTTATTTAGGGTTGCTTGTTGTCATGGCAGAGCTACTCAATGTAGAATCAAAGATATTCTAAGTAGCTTGGTTCTAGCCTTGACTGTAGCCCAAAAGGTTAAAAATCAGTAGTAACAGTTTACTAAGGTAGCAGGATCAAGAGTTCAAGGCCAGCTTGGGCTAGACCACTAATTACCGTTTAAAAAGAAAAGAAAAAGAACAAAGGAAGAGTGTCCAGTGTGCACGGTCAAGCAAAGGAGTGTAGGTGACTGCCATAGCTGTGAGGGGGCAGAGGGGCAGGGACGCCCTGCTGTGATGTCACCAGGGAAGATGAGCATGACGGTTGATCCTGTCAGCTCAACAGGATGAGTCACTCTGGAGACAAATCTCGGGGCGTCTCTGTGAGGGGGTCTCTATAGAGTGAACTCAGCATTAGCATCCCTCACTTTCCGCTCCCTAGCTGCATGTACGAAGTGAGCAACGAGCCGCCTTAAGCTCTGCCACCATTCCTTTCTGCCATGATGGTCAGGCTGCAACCCTTCAAACAAGCTGAAACGAACAGTTCTCTGAGTTGCTTTCTGTCGGGTATTTGGTCCTAGGACTGAGAACAGAACACGAGACAGCAGTAACAACTCTCCAGCCAGAACAGTGAGCGATGGGGATTAACACATAGAGAAGGGAGGGAAAGACTAGAACCAGGCAAGGTGGGAAGCCAGTGGGAAGGCAGAAAGCCAGCGGGAAGGTGTAGCAGAGAGAACAGAGTGGGACTCGGGCATGTGTGCCGTGGAAAGAGACGATCATCAAGCTTGTGAGTCTGCGAATGTAGAGGCTCAGAGTCTCAGGGCAGCTGACGGCACAGGAGAGGTCAGGTCACAGCAGCCACAAGGAGGGAACGCATAGATGCAGGACTGAGGCTGTCATCAGCAAGGTGAGGATGTTCTGTGTTTCCTGAACAGGAATGATATCACATGCTGGCTGCAGATGGGAAGAATGTGATGTCGGTGTGCCCGAGCACTCCGTCTGATCTCTGTCAGCAATACCACCTTCTACTACCAACACCTTCTATCCTACTTGACTGGCTGGACAGCAATCTCCTTCACCAGCTCCTTCTAATACAATGATATAATAATACAATGATATAATAATACAATGATATAATCCTGGAAGCTCCCCGTCAAAGGTGACTCCAGCTTCAGGATGAACACTGGGTGGAACACCATGTGTCCTATGACACTCGGGCACATCAGTTTCCATCCTGTCCCACCTATATTTCTGGTCTGGATTCTGACATTCCTCCATACGCTAACCATCCCAGACCAAGCACAGTGTCTGAATCCGCATGTGCTTTCTCATGCTCAACAGTCAAGCCACACCTTTCTGCCCTTGTCTCTTCAAATCTAGACTTGTAGATGGCACACAGTAGGGTGGTCCATGAATGAGCAAACATCTGCTACCACTGCTCAGCAGGCTGCCATCATCTTGGCAAGACAACACATTTCTAATCAAATGACTGCAATCCACGGAGCCTCAACTCTCCTAATGTGTATCTGACATTCCATCCTTGTTAAAAAAACAAAAACAATCTATGCCACTGAAAAATATGTTGTATAAAATACAAATGTACACATACAATTTGGATAACAGACACTCCTCCTGATCTTTCTGCCACCAAACTAACTCATAAAACGTTTCTTTACAGGAAGCACAAATAATAAAGGACCTTAATTTCTGGCTCCACCTAGAAAAACCAACATTACACACAATGGCTGTTCCATGTCGTTTCCTCTACAATGGAACTGGCCACATCAACAGAACTACAAACTGCGTGGCACACTCAGAGAGCTGACTGCATCGAAGAGCGTGGAGCAGCCCGGCGATTCCGTCCCCAGTTTGCTGATGTCGTCTCACTAACTACTCATGTTGTGTGCCATCTCCTCACAGACACTGCATCCAACAGAGGCATCACCTCGGTGTGAGTGGGGGAGACACAGGCAATGCCCAACCCTGAGGCAACGGCCCAGAAAGGCTGCTGGCATGAGGCCTGCAGGAGGCCCAAGTTAAACAGGGAACACAGTAAGTTTTCTCACCTAAAGTCGAAACAGGCCACGATCCCTGGGCAAGCTTTCTTCCTCCAGACTCTTGTCCCTGTCATGTACCTTTGGCTCTTTTTTTACCCTCTCTCGAAGGTATCCATAAGTCACGGGATGAACAGGGGCTTTCTGAATCATTCTTTCAAGCATCCCATTTGAACTCATTTATTGGGGCAGGAGATGGCTCAGCAGTTAAGAGTATTTACTACTTTTTCAGAGTTTGGCTCCCAGCACCCACATGGCAGCTCACAAGCATCTGTAATTCCAATTCTAGGCAATCCCACAGTCTTCTGGCCTGTGAGGGCTTCTGCACACACTGTGCACATAAACTCAGGGAGGCAGACACACATTCACACACAAAAGCCTCTCATGCATGGAAACCTACCTGGGCACAGTAAAGAAGTCACATATAAATGAAAAGCAAACACCAAATCCTCAGCGCTTTCTTTGGCTATGTCAACTAAACGCAAATACCAGAACAGAGATAGGCCAATTAAGTCAGAGGGAAAAATTTGAATGTGAAAGGGGAGCAGGGTGTGCACATGCAAACATGCAAACACACAACCCAACACACACACACACACACACACACACACACACACACTATACAGTAAGACGTAGACTCATTTGCTTAATATTTTATGTGCCAAAGAGACAGTTTCTAACTTCCTAACCTCGGAACCAGCTTTGAAATGGTCCCTCAAATCTCAACTGTTAAATGGCACAAACTTCTGGCTCACATTTGCCATCTCAGCCCTTGAGACAGGAGGATCGAGACCTGTCCGGGCTACAACTCAAAACCCTCCCTGTCTCAGGAAAGAACCCGGGTGTAAATATGTTTGGGGTTGTTTTAAGTGACAACAGCGGGGAGGTACAACTAACAGGCTCAAAGCCTGCGTCGTTCGGAGGTTGTGCCTGCTCGGTGAAATGCTATCAGCCAAGTATTTTCGGTTTGGATTTGTAAGCAGGGCCACTGCTGGGCTGCAGGGTGGCGAGGCTGTCAGGCTCCCACTTCTTAATGTCAGGGCGATTTCAGCCGGGACACCCCTGCCACCTTCCATCCCGCGTCCCTGACACCCGCCGGAGCCTCTGGGATCGGCAGGGCCTCAGCGTCCGGCCAACTCAGCGGCGGATCTGCCCTCACCTTCATGAACTCGTCCTTATCGAAGCACAGCGTGTCCGGCCCCGTGGGCAAGTTCATCCTGCGTTTCTCCATCACGCCGGCCGCAAGCCCTCAACGCCAAGACAGCAGGGGACGCGGCAGCCCAGCCCACCCCAACCGTCCCAGCTCCACTTCCGCTTCCGCCAGTATGGCCCAGCGAACGGCAGCCAATAGACGAGCGCCGGGGCCGGCTGCGCACTGTTGGCGATAAGAGCCGCCCGATGCTTGCCGCCTGGCGCTACTGCCTCCAGTAGTCGAGCGTGGTACTGCAGCCTCACGCACGCACCGAGGCAGCTGGCCTGGGAGAAAAGTCAAGAACCAGGACGGCCTTGTTCTTTTCTCCTGGGGAGCGTCCCAGAGCGGCCGCCTCTAAGGAGAAAACGTCACTACCCTTAAAGATGGTCAGAGGAAGGTAATTCCCTTGCATTTCAGTTTAGCCCAAACAAGAAACCATCCCTCTAACTGAATGTTGGATAAAATACAGAGACCTTATCGTCTGATCCTGCTCTAGATGGGCTGACCTTAGAGGGAGAGTGGAAAGGATACAAGAAGTGGACTGCAGCCTATGTCCCTAACATGTTGGTTTGTGTGTAGCAAAGAAATCTTGTTTTCTTGTTAATCTTTTATTCTTATTACTAAATCTTTCACCCTCACAAGTCTAGGCAACGTGAACTCGCCATGTGCTGACCACGTTCAAGTGATCCCCACAGCCTGTCTCCAGGTCCTCTTTCCCAGGCTACCACCACCATCATGGCTGTCACGGGAAGATATTGTTAGAACACTTCACCAACACCCTATTTAATGATTCCTCCTGTAAAAGAACAAAGCCCTTCTTGCCAACTCAAAGTATTATCCTCGAACCTAACAAAGTGCTGATATTAGTCTAAGAGGTGTGGCATTCAACCTCCAGCTATAATTCCAGAGTGGCAACTTGGAAGTACCAAGGGAGGGACCCAAGGTGCTCGCCAAGACTCCTGGGAAACCTGCCCGATTCCTAGAAGCTTGGGGCTAGAACTTGCCCTTCCCTTCTGATACTTTCCTCCATCCTTTATCAAAGAAAGTAACCTGAATGTGTTCAGCCTAGTGTGCTAACCCTGGGATTGCTGCAAGGATTCAGTGGTGCACTGGCTGGCTTTGCGTGTCAAATTGACTCAAGCTAGAGTCATCAGAGAGAAGAGAGCCTCAGCTGAGGAACTGCCTCCATGAGATCCAGCTGTAAGGCATTTTCTCAATTAGTGCTCAGTGAGTGAGGACCCATACCACTGTGGGTGGTGCTATCCCTGAGCTGGTGGTCCTGGATTCTATAAGAAATCAGGCTGAGCAAGCCATGGGAAGGAAGCAAGCCAGTAAGCAGCACCCTCCATGGTCTCTGCATCAGCTCTTGTCTCCAGGTTCCTGCCCTGTGTGAGTTGCTGTCCTGACTTCCTCCAATAATGAACTGTGATCTGAAAGTGTAAGCCAGATAGATAAACCTTTTCATCCTCAACTTGCTTTTTGGTCATGGTGTTTTGTTGAAGCCATAGAAACCCTAACTGAGATAAGTTGGAACCGGGAGTGGGGTATTGCTGTGACAGACCTGACTTCAGTGATGTTTTGGGGACGATTATGGGAGGACTTTGAAACTCTGTGCTAGAAGAATCATTGCATATTAAGGATGTTCTGTAGAAGCTTGGAAGATAAGAATGTTGAGAGCAGGCAGAAGATGGATGTCTGGCTGGTGAAGTTTCAGAAGGAAGTTTAAAGATTATCAGGGCTATTGGCTATTTTGATTTAAGCCTATGGTTTTGGCTAGCTGGGCCTGAAGAATCAGCTGTGATTAATAAGATACCAGAACTACCAAAGTGAAACCTTTATGACTGGGACAATTGATGCTGGTTATCTGGAGTTAAGAAATCAGTGATGATTAAGAAGAGACCAGCATCACTGAGGTGAAATCTTTTGGGAAGCATTTTCTGAGAGCACAGAGAGTTCCAGAGGTGGCCAAGGTCATATGCCATGCTGGCAGTTGGATTTGGTAATGTATAGGAGTCACTCAGGTGGTACTGGTTTTAAAGACATGAAGGGGTCATGGAGAGCAGCAGAGGCTTAGCATTGTGAGAGGCCAGGAGAGGCCATTATTGAAGGTGCAACATCAGTGGCAGTTGAAGTTGAAACTTGGAACCATGAGGTGCCAACAGGTTATTGGTCAAAGTACAGCCCAGTTGTAGCAGAGACCCCAGCATTTTGGAGATGCCAGTACCATGGAAGGACAACCAAGAACAGCAGCAGCAGTAGGTGGAGTGGAGCTAGCCAAAGCCTACAAGACAGGGTGTGTGTGTGTGTGTGTGTGTGTGTGTGTGTGTGTTACAGAGGGCAGAGCTGGAGGAGTGAACCAAGCCACTTTGGGGAGTCCAGAAGATCGTGAGTGGATCCCAGACATGGTACAATTGGAGTTTAATTTTGCTTTGCTTTGATTGTGACTGTGCCCTGATTTTCCCCCCTTGAAGTAAGAAAGCATTTTACTGGAGCCTGCAGTGGAGAGACTTGGAATTTTAGAAGACTTTGAATTTTAAAAGAGATCAGATATTTTAAAGGGACTGAAGTTTTAATATTGGAATTTGTGAAGACTGCAGGACATTTGAAGTTATTTATGTTTTTGTTTGTTTGTTTGTTTGTTTTTGAGACAGGGTTTCTCTTTATAGCCCTGGCTGTCCTGGAACTCACTTTGTAGACCAGGCTGGCCTCAAACTCAGAAATCCACCTGCCTCTGCCTCCCAAGTGCTGGGATTAAAGGCGTGCGGTGCGCCACCACACCCCGCCTTATTTATGTTTTTAATGTGAGATCTTGGGGACAAATTAGAAACAAAGGGTCATGGCTTAGTGATGTGTGTCAAGTTGACAAGGGGTCGGCTGGACTGGCTGGTTCTGTATCAACCTGACCCAAGCTAGAGTCACTAGTGAGAAAAGAGCCTCATCTGAGGAAATGCCTCCATGAGATCCAGCTCTAAGGCATTTTCTCAATTAGTGATCAGTGGATCCCAGCCCATTATGAGCAGTGCCATCCCTGGACTAGTGGTCCTGGGTTCTAAAAGAAAGCAGGTTGAGCAAGCCATGGGAAGCAAGCCAGTAAGCATCACCCCTCCATGGTCTCTGCATCAGCTCTTGCCTCCAGGTCCTGCCCTGTCTGACTTCCTACCCTGACTTTCTTTGATGATAAACTGTTATACCGATCTGTGAGTGACATAAACCCTTTTCTCCCTAAGGTTTTTTTTTTCATGGTGTTTTATCGCAGCAATAGAAACCCTAACTAAACCAATGGCAGGAGAATGGACCAGGGTCCTGGCGTCTGTTCTCTCCCCAGAATTTGGTAGGAAGCAGCATAGACTGCCATTCTGTCTCAACACAACACCCCAGCAGGAGCAACAGGTCAACTCTGGTGCTTAAGAATTCCGATGACAGTGGGAAAGGGTGGAGACAAGACCTGCCCGAGAGCACCGTCTTGACATCCACTCAGAGCCGACTCCACTGGCATGACCATTCTCTGCCGTGATACACAGTACATAGGACTCCTCCTCAGAGGTCAGTGGACAGCCTCTCCAGAGCTGCCTGCATCTCTGCTGTTTGTCCTTATTCCTCTTGCCTGTGAGCAGCTATGAGGTGGCCATGCCAGCCTCCCACTTCCTGGTGCCTACTCTTGAGACGTGCATCTCTTTCTTCATATTTAAGTACATGGTTAATTCTGGATTTGCAATCACCTACTGGACCCTCCTCCAGGCGTGTCTGTGGCAGTTTCCAGAGACATTTAACTGAGGTTCAACCACCCTGAGGGAATAGTGAGTGGCACTGTTCATCTTTCTCTGCTTCCTGACTGTGGATGTCATGTGACCAGCTTCCCCGGGCTCCTGCCGCCATACTTTGCCTGTCAAGATGGGCTGAACACTCAGAGCTCCTCCTTTAGTTACTTATTATTACATATTTGGCCACAGCAACAAGATTAATGAACACAACACAATCTATAGTAATAGTGAGGCCTCTCTCACTGCACTGGAAGAAAGAGTAATTAGGACATGAATAGGAAATTAACCAAGCAGTGGCAGACCCGGTAAGTGACTGACATTTCTCTCCTGTCTCCTGTCCCATCTCTGAGCTACATCGTACCTCGGGAGACTTTATGCTGACCCATTTTCCTGTCTTGTTAAGTCTCCTCTGCTCCTTGGTCTCTTCCTTCCTTATGAATCACGCACCTGCTACTTGATTTCTAAGTAAACAGCCACCCTGTTTCTACTTGCCATCTCTGGAAAATTCTTGGTTCCCTACTTCCAGTGGCATTGTGACAAGTCCCATTTCTTCCTTCCCACTCTGCCCTATTTATAGGCTTCCTGTTTTTGGCAGGTTTGCAACTGAACACTCAAAAACTGCAAAGTGAAATATCACACTCAGGAAACTCATGTGGGCATTTTCTTTAGCCATGACCACACAGAACTAGAGGTCTGCTCACAGTTGATGACAAAGGATTTTCCAATTTTAAAGGGATTGTTTACCCACCCCAAAGACTTGAGTGTATAGCCTGACCTCAGTGTCCTGAGAGGAAATCAGGCAAAGTGGGGTGTCATAGTTAGGGTTTTACTGCTGTGAACAGACACCATGACCAAGGCGAGTTTTATAAGGACAACATTTAATTGGGGCTGGCTTACAGGTTCAGAGGTTCAGTCCATTATCATCATGGTGGGAAGCATGGTCGTGTGCAGGCATACATGGTGCTGGAGGAGCTGAGAGTTCTACATCTTGATCTGAAGGCAGCCAGGAGGAGACTGGATGTGTTTCACATTGATCACAGCTTGAACATTGAAAACCTCAAAGCCCCACCCCCCAGACACTCTTCCTCTAACGAGGCCACGCCTCCTCCAATAAGGCCACACCTCCTAATAGTGCCACTCCCTATGGCCAATCATTTAAACACATGAATCTATGGGGGTCATACCTATTCAAACCACCACATGGGGTTATTAGGGGAAGGAAGATCACTCTCAGCTCCCATGTTTACGAAGACTTGGGGAGCTCATGAGCATGCATCCAATTAATATTTTAAGTCTTTGGATCCTACCAGGTCTGCACTCAATTCAAGCACTGGGGATTAAATGAAGACTCCTGTGAATTTTTGTGCTCTATCAGTAAACTATCTATAGCCTCAGTCTTATCTCTATTTTTTTTAAAGATTTATTTATTATATGTAAGTACACTGTAGCTGACTTCAGATGCACCAGAAGAGGGTGTCAGATCTCATTACAGGTGGTTGTGAGCCACCATGTGGTTGCTGGAATTTGAACTCAGGACCTTCGGAAGAGCAGTCAGTGCTCTTACCTACTGAGCCATCTCGCCAGCCCATCTCTATTTTTTTAAAAAAGTATTTTATTTTTAATTGTGACTGTATGTGTGTACTCATGAGTACAGGTGCCCACTGACTGCGGCTAGAGCCATCAGATCTACGTGGAGCTGGAATTACAAAGTCGTGAGCTGTCTG
Source organism: Mus minutoides (assembly GCA_902729485.2). Lineage (NCBI taxonomy): Eukaryota > Metazoa > Chordata > Mammalia > Rodentia > Muridae > Mus > Mus minutoides. The sequence continues at coordinate 30,614 of LR752179.1, read as the reverse complement.
ACTTGGCCCCTGGAACGGAACTTGAATCCCCTGCAAGAGAAGTATACATTCTTAGCTACTGATCTATTCTCGAACTCCTCCAAAAACCCTTTTATTTTTTATTTTGAAACAAAGTTGCACTAAGTTCCCAAGGCCAACCATGAACACACTATGTAGCAAAGGTATCCTTGAACTTGTGATCTTCCTGCCCCAGCCTCCCAAGTAGCTAGGGTTACAGGCTGTTCTTCATTAGATTTGGCTTGACCCTGTATGTTTCCCCAGTAAGTCCTGTATTTCTCTCTGCCCTCCTTTATTCGCAGGACAGCTGCTAAAATAGGCTGTAGTTGCCAAGCCGAGCTATCCCTGCAAGCTTCCTGAAGAATATTGTGCAGAGATAAATTTGAGTGAGTCCCACTCAGAGCTTCTGATTCTACGTATGGTTGTCAGGAAAACTGGCAGCGACGAGGCTGGGTGTTTGTGTGGTAGTACATACTTGTTAGTTCCAGTATCCAGGAGTTTGAGGCAGGAAAATTGGGAGTCAGAGTTACATAGTGAATTCGAGTTCAGTCTGGATTGGCAGAGAAAGACCTTGTCTCCAAAAAAAAAAAAATTTCATAAACTAACGAAATGATTTGCCAGAGAACAAGCAGAATGAGGCTCTGCCCAGCTCATGCCTTGGGCTGATACCAAAGAATGAATTGAGGCTACACTTTAGGTAAATGCCCTCTAGAGGCCGATGTCAGTACTGGCAGCTCTTAATTCTGCATTCTCTCTCTCTCTCTCTCTCTCTCTCTCTCTCTCTCTCTCTCTCCCCCCCCCCCGTGATAAATAAGGGATTTTTATTCTTTATTAACATCTTTAATCTTTCTTTTTACAGTTCAGTTGTTATCGCCCTCCTGTTCTGCCCTCTAACAGTTCCTCATCATACTCCTCCCCTATCTCCAAAAGGATGTCCCCTCCCTTCCCACCCTCTACCCCCTCACCCCACCAGCCCCCTCCATTCCCTGGGGCCTCAAGCCTTTCAAGGGTTAGATGTGTCTTCTCTCACTGAGGCCAGACCAGGCCGTCCTCTGCTCTATATGTGTCAGGGCCTCATATCAGCTGGTGTATGCTGCCTGGTTGGTGGTTCAGTGTCTGAGAGATCTTGGGGGTCCAGGTTAGTTGAGACTGCTGGTCTTCTTATGGGATTGCCTTCCTCCTCAGCTTCTTCCAGCCTTTCCCTAATTCAACCACAGGGGTCCTGGACTTCAGACCATTGGTTGGATGTAAGTATCTCTGTCTGTCTCAGTCAGATGCTTGTTGGACCTCTCAGAAAGCCACCATGTCTGTAAGCATATCATAGCATCAGTAATAGTGTCAGGCCTTGGAGCCTCCCCTTGAGATGGATCCCAATTTGGGCCTGTCACTGGACTTCCTTTCCCTCAGTCTCTTCTCCATTTTTGTCCCAGAAGTTCTTTTAAACAGGGACAATTCTGAGTCAGTTTTTGACTGTGGGATGGCAACCCCATCCCTCCACTTGATGCCCTGCCTTTCTACTGGAGGTGGATTATACAAATTCCCTCTCCCCACTATTAGGCATTACATCTAAGATCCCCCCTTTTGGGTCCTGAGAGTCTCTCACCTCCTGGGTCTCTGGTATATTCTAGAGTGTCCCCCTACCTCCCACTTCCCAAGGTTGTATATTTCCATTCATTTTGCTGGCCCTTTTCCCCCTGCCCCTCCTTCTTCCCTTACCTGCCCAGTTCCCTCCCTCCCTCTGCCCTCTGGTTTCCTCTCCTTCCCTAATGGGATTCAAGCATCCTCACTTGGTTCCTATGACTTGTTAACCTTTTTGAGTTCTGTGGATTTTATCCTGGGTATTCTAAGCTCTTTTGGCTAATATCCACTTATTAGTGAGTACATACCATGTATATCCTTTTGGGTCTGAGATACCTCACTCAGGATGATATTTTCTAGTGCCATCCATTTGCCTGCAAAACTCATGATATCCTCATTCCTAATAGCTGAGTAGTACTTCATTGTGTAAATGGACCACATTTTCTTATTCATTCTTCCATTGTGGGATATTTAGATTGTTTCTAGTTTCTGGCTATCACAAATAAAGCCACTATGAACATAGTGGAGCATCTTTTAGGTATATGTCCTCGAGTGGTATAGCTTTATCTCCAGGTAGATCTATTTCCAATTTTCTGAGAAACCTCCAGATTGATTTCCAGAGTGGTTGTAGCAGTTTGCAATCCTACCAGCAATAGAGGATTCTATTTCTCCACATTCTCAACAACATCTGCTGTCATCTGAGTTTTAGTGCTTCTGATGGTGGAACCTCAGGGTCATTTTGATTTTCATTCCCCTGACCACTAAGAACTTTGAATATTTCTCTAAGTGCTTCTTGGCCATTTGAGATTTCTCTGTTGTGAATTCTCAGTTTAGCTCTATACCCCATTTTTTGATAGGGTTGTCTGGTTCTTTTGGAGGTTAGCTTCTTGAGTTATAGATTTTAGATATGAGCGCTCTATCAGGTGTGGGGATTGTGAAGATTTTTCCCCCAATCTGTAGGTTGCTGATTTGTCTTATTGACGATGTCCTTTGCTTTACAGAAGCTTTTCAGTTTCATGAGGTCCCATTTATCAATTCTTGATCTTAGATCCTGAGCCATTGGAGTTCTGTTTAGAAAAGTTCTCCCCATGACCATTAGTTTGAGGCTCTTTCCCACTTTCTCTTCTATTAGATTCAGTGTTCAATCCCCATCAAAATTCCAACACAGTTCTTCAAAGACATGGAAAGAACAATTCTCAATTTCATACAGAAAAAACAACAACAACATCAAAAACTCAGGATAATGAAAACAATTCTTTTTTTTAAAAGATTTATTCATTTATTCATTTATTTATTTTAAAGATTTATTTGTATGTGAGTACACTATTCCTATCTTCAGATACACCAGAAGAGGGCATCAGATCCCCATTATAGATGGTTGTGAGCTACCATGTGGTTGCTGGGATTTGAACTCAAGAACTCTGGAAGAACAGTCAGTATTCTTAACCACTGAGCCATATCTCCAGCCTGTGAAAACAGTTCTTAACAATAAAAGAACTTCTGGGGGAAATCACCATCCTGACCTCAAGCTGTACTACAAAGCAATAATGATTAAAAACTTCATGGTGTTGGTACAGAGACAGACAGATTGATCAATGGAATAGAATTGAAGACCCAGAAATAAAACCATATACTTACTAACACTTGATCTTTGACAAAGAAACCAAAAAAATGTACAATAGACAAGAGAAAGCATCTTCAATAAATGGTGCTGGTCTAACTGACTGACTGTATGTAGAAAAATGAAAATAGATCTATATTTGTCACCTTGCACAAAGCTCAGTCCAGTGGATCAAGGACCTCAACTTAAAAGCTTCTGTATCTCCTATGGGCCATGTTGAGAGTTCGGTGGCAAATGTTGAAATGCTTTGATTCAGGTGATGGGTAGTGGTCTTTTAAAATTAAAATGAATTTTTTTGTTTTGAGGGATTACTAAGTTATCGTATTTTCATACAAAATAGAAAAAAATACAAATAGCAATTTTGATTTATAGTTTTTAGAGTCTTGGTGGTATAGTAAATGAAGTCATTGGAATAGAGATTGTTAGTGTCTTTCTTTTTTTTTTCCAATTTTTCTATTAGATATTTTCTTACTTTACATTTCAAATGCTATTCCGAAAGTCCCTTCCCTGTTAGTGTCTTTCAAAAATCCTAATTATACTAGGAACATTTTATCCTGGTGAAGTTATTTCTTTCAATATTATCTTGATAAAATAATATTTTCACTCTTGTGTTCATTAACACTGATTGTCAACTTCTAGGAATCACCTAGGAAACCAGGCCCTGGGCGTGTGAGGAGCCTCTGCACACGATTAGGCAGGTAGGAAGAGCACCCAACAAATGTGTGGTACCATCCTATGGACCCAACAAATGTGTGGTACCGTGCTATGGACTCGAGTCCTGGACTAAATAAAAAGGAGAAAGTGAGATCCGGTATCAATGGGAAAGTAGCCAACAGCTTCTTTTAAAAGGTGACAACTCCCCACACCCCTTGGGGTGAAAGGATCCTCTTGAAGTGATTTCTTCCTTTCTCTGTCTTTGTGTCTAGACTGCCAGTGAGTTTTGTTGATGTTACTAACCAACAGGATCCAACCTCACAGTTCTTCATAACTGCTAAATCTGAACCTATGTGTGGTGCAGAGGATTGAACTCAGGGACTCATACATGCTGGGCAAATGTGTTACCATTGAGATTTGGCCTCAGCCGAAACCAGACATTATCTTTTCGACCCAGGCACAGGTATCAGGCTTCTGTCTGACATCAGTGGTAAGCATGAGGTGGTCAAGCCCAGTCTCTGAGTTCCAAACCCCAAATCATCTGCTCTAAGGAGAGGGGACAGAGCTATGGACAGGAACTGTGCTTTCAGAACACATTTGTTCTTCATATTGTAGGGGGCAGTCAGCACATAGACAACATAGTTCTGTTCATCCTGAGTTAACCCCTCTATATATCCCTGGAGTCACTGCAGGAGGATTCCAAGGCACAGTGGCCTTGGATTAAGCAAGCAGGAATATGCAGCCACACACAAAGAAGCAATCATGATTGTGAAGAGCAGGAGACACATTTAGAGAAGCCCCAGCCCCGTGAACCTCAGAGCCATGGCTGACCACCTGACCAGGGATCAAGAGTAACATGATTGGCATGATTGACAGCCCTTGTTCCCATCTATACAAAGCCTGCTGGCTGGAGGTGAGAAGAAAGGTGTTTTTAGGGTGCTGGTGCACTGCCTTCTCAGATCTCTGGCTCTCTGAAATACAACTTAAGAATTTAATTCCTACCTTTGCTCATTGGTGTTTGCGGCAGTGGGCATCATGAACTCCACGGTTGTGCACTAACTCAGCAATGACTCCATTTTCCTAACAACGCTCCTTACCTTCTGGCTCCAGCCTGGGTGCTGGAAGCCCCCCTGGGGTCCTGTCTGAAGGCTTCCCTTGAGATTCCCCTTCAGCTCTGGGCGTTCAGACCTCTGGTTCTCATGTGCTGTTGCTGTGTAATAAATGGCCACACACTGAGAAACCTTAATGCATACTCAGGTGGAAATCCCCGGGTTCTTTGGGAATTCAGTTGTGTCATGTGATATTTCTCTTGAAGCTGTCTTGGGAGAGGATGTTTTGCTGAGGCAGACACCTGAGAGGGCATGTGACGTTTTGGTAGAATGGAAGCTTGAGGGGGCACATGGTGTTTAGAAAGAGTATAAATAGAACCCCACAGACAGCGAGAAGATGCTCTTGCATTGCTACACCTTGCGACATTTTGCTGGTCTTCCGTGGTCTTCACTTCATAGAGCTAAATGCACCAAACAACTTTTCATGGTATTCTGGCAGATTCTTGCTACTTCCGCGGATGTGGGCTGATTCGGTGGATTGGAATCACCTCCAAGAACTAACTTCCAAATAGGTACACAAACCTATCGTCCTATTAAACCTTCTTTCCCCATACCTTTGGTTGGTGGGCTAGAAGGGAGGTTGAAGCACTTGAGAACCTTGTTAATATAGGTTTTGAGAAATCTAAGTTACACACACATTCACGTCTTGTTCCAGTTGCTACATGTCAGGAGTCTTCACCCAGCTTCAGGGCTCACTCCAGTCAGGAGCTCATGAGAGACAGAAGTGACTGTATCACTGAACTGTGTCTTCACCTGTAGGTTCAGTCAAGGAAGACTCTATTTCCACCCACACCCAGGTATGTGTGGATCAGAATCTTTCTGATTGTTCACTGGGGTCCACACGCAGCCTCTAAGATGCCTGTGGTCCCTGCAATGTGTCCTCTCTACTGTGGTGACAACTTGGCCCTGTCTTTTCCTCAAGGCCAGCTGGAAAGTTCCTCATCAAGTCAGCAGAGAGAATCCTAGTTGTCATCACATGCACAGGTGTAAAAGCATCTTCACCTGGCTTGTTCCAGAAGCAGATGCTAGGTCCAGCCTGTATTTAAAAGTTGTAACCCAGCCACCTTAGTGGATGGAGAAATGGCTCAGAGATTGAGAGCATTGTTGTGTGGTACACACATGCCTATAACTGCAGCTTCTGGGGGTCGGATACCCACCTCTGCCGCTGCAGATGCTGCATCTTTGTGTATACACATCTGAACAGACCCACGATTAAAAGACCAACTTAAAATGTCACCAGCACACCATTCTTACCTGCAGCATCCCAGGGTTCTGACTGTTATCTTGACAGCTTTGGTTTATACTTTGCCTGGATATCCCCAGAACTTAGACTGGTACATTTAGCTACTGTGGTGGTTTGTATATGCTTGGCCCAGGGAGTGGCACTATTTGGAGGTGTGGCCTTGTTGGAGTAGGTGTGTCACAGCCCACTGTGGATGTGGGCTTTAAAAACCCTGTCCTAGCTGCCTGAAAGCCAGTCTTGTGCTAGCTGCCTTCAGAACAAGAGGTGGAACTCTCAGCTCCTCCTGCATCATGCCTGCCTGGATGCTGCCATACTCCCACCATGATGATAATGGACTGAACCTCTGAACCTGTAAGCCATCCCCAATTAAATGTTGTCTTTATAAGAGTTGCTTCGGTCATGGCGTCTCTTCACAGCAATGGAACCCTAACTGAGACAGCTACCCACTAATTCCCTCCATGTGGCTTCAAAACACGTCTCAGACTTAACATACCACAAGCCAGAGCCCTGGACTCCTCTTGCTATCCCTCCTCCTCTAGGCCTTCCCGTCTCAGTAAACAACTGCCTTTCTCTAGCATCTCAGGGCCTCAAACCTTAAAACCACACCAGCCCTGCTCACCCCCATGCTTGTTCCTTCTCTCACATCCCCACAGATCCTGTGCTGTTGCTTTGGCACACAGCTGAAATCTCACCCCCCCTCTCCAATCTGCTTATCTACAGCCCTCACGCTGGCTCCTGTTCAGTGGGAAGGGTGGTATGCCCCCCCCCAACCCCCTACCTCAGAGTTTTGGCAAAGACTGGAGACATTTAGAATCAGTGCCGCTGGAAGTCAGAAATGAGGGTGTTGGCTCAGGCCCCCTGAGGAAAAATTGCCTGAACCATAATCCCCATAGCACAGCATATGAGTAATGTCCTAACGGTTCCTGCCCTCCAAGCTGGCCCTCCACAGGTAGACAGATAACAGTGCTAGAGACAGCATTCAGAAGTACATGCTTACAGCCTTGGGTTTAATCTCCAGTACTGCAAAATAAAACAGAAAATATGATAGACAGATGATAGAATGATAGATAGATGATAGATAAATGATAGATGGATAAATAGATGGACAGATACATGGACAGATAGAGGGATGAATGGGACAGAGAGGTGATGGATGGGTAGATGGATAGATGGAGAGATGGATGAATGGACAGACACATAGATGGATGATTAACAGGTAGAAAGGTAAGTATTTGTTTATCAACTGTCTGACACCTCCAGAAGATAGCAGCTCTGCCAGACAGCACCTTGACCCTCTGCTAACTTGCCCTTCTCTGTGGTCTGCATGGCAGCTGGTGCCCAGCAGGTGCCCACAGACATTGACCAGTGTCCAGCCTCCTTGTTGTGCTGTGCCTCCACCCCACCTACTCTCCACAAAGCAGCCGATTTGACCTTTTAAAAGGCAAAAGGGAGAGATCCCTCTGTCTATACAGCAGAAGCAGCTTCGATGTCCTTTTCCTCTTCCTTAGCTACCTGTCTGCCAGCCAGATCCCACCAGACTCTGTCCCAAAGCCCCCAAATGGCACTGTCACTGCCGCCAGACGTTATTGGTTTTGGTTTTTAAACATTTTTTAAAAAATGTTAAACTCTAAAATAAATGCAGAAGAAGCCCAACTATTAGCCTAATGGTTTCTATCCACTCACTCCTCCTGCTCAGGCATGCACCCCCTCTGCCAACATGACTCCACACTTCCAATTTGCCTCCCACCTCCAGCCATCTGCCTCCTTTGCCTCTCTCCCCACAGACTCCAAAATCATGATTCAAAAACCTATGCCCTTTATTGTCCTTCTGCCCAAAGTCATTCTATTCCTCCTCAGGTGTCCATGTCTCCTTGGTTAAGGATCTTTAAAAACACAAATAAGTAGAAAAACCATCATTGCTGTAGCTGTGTATTGGTTATTTTCTTGTTGCTAAGGCCACCTCCCTGATGAAGAGCAACTGAAGGGAGAGCTTATTTTGGTTAACAGTTTGAGGATGCTGTCGGTACTGGCTGGGAATGGCCTGGCAGGAGGAACAGCTCTCAGCTCTGGTGGGAGAAGTGGGAGGCCGCTTGCTCACATTTGGGTAATCAGGAAACAGAGACAGGAACGATGCTACTCCTCACCCCACATTGTCTCTCAGAACAAGAACAGAAAGAGTTTATTGAGGAAAAGAGCATTCCTGAGGCTAGGAGTGGGCCAATGCGCCGAGGGACAAGCCTCCTGGGTTCCTGTTCTTAATTCAGGCTGGAGCCCTCTGAGATTCCACTTCCCCCTGTGTCAACTCTCTATTGATGCTCCCATAGGCACGCCCAGACGTGTGCCTCATTAATGATATGGGTATTTATTTGTTCTTATAGTGTATTTGTATGAGTGTGTATGTATGTGTGTATGTTTATGTATGTGTGTGTACACATGTGTGTATATGTATGTGTATATGTGTGTTCATGTGTATGTGTGTATGTGTAGGTATGTGTGTATATGTTTATGTGTGTATATGTGTGTATGTGTTTTATGTGTGTATGTGTTTATATGTGTGTATGTGTTTATATTTGTGTATGTGTTTATATGCATGTGTTTATGTGTATGTATACGTGTGTATGTGTGTATGTATATGTATGTGTGTGTATGTGTATGTATGTATGTATTGTGTGTGTATGTGTATGTGTGTGTACATGTGTTTATGTGTGTGTATGTGTTTGTATATGTGTATATGTGTATGTATGTATGTATGTATGCCAAAGCTTGGTGTTGATAGTCTTCATTTCACTCTCCACATTGTTTTTTGAGATGAGGCTTCTCCCTCAACTTGGAGATCACTGATTGGCTATACTCAGCTCATTGGCCAATGAGCTATCTGCTTGTCTCTGCATCCCCTCAGTGTCACAAGTGTGTCATACCACACCTACATGGATGTTGGGGATCCAAACTTAGAGCCTCATGTTCTCAGTTTCTCAATGGAAAGTCTCCCCAGCCCTAGGAATTTCTTTTTCTTTTTCTTTTTCTTTTTCTTTTTCTTTTTCTTTTTTCTTTCTCTTTCTTCTCTTTTCTTTTCTTTTTTTAATTTCCCTTCCCTTCCCTTCCCTTCCCTTCCCTTCCCTTCCCTTCCCTTCCCTTCCCTTCCTTCATTCTTTTTTCCAATACAGGGTTTCTCTGTGTAGACCAGGCTAGTCTTGAACTCAAAGACCTGCTCACCTCTGCCTTCTGAGTGCGAGGACTAAAGGTGCATACCACCACTGCTTGACCCTGAGAATATCTCAATCTAATCAAGTTGACCATGGAAGGCCACCATCACAGACTCCACCCCTGTTAACTGTCACCCAAACATACCTCTTCAAATGACAACATTCCATTTCAGGTCTTCCTTTCCTTTCATAATATAAGATGTATTAAGCCCACCTTCAAAAGTCCCCTGGGTTTTTATAAGACCACCACTATTCAAAATTCCAAAGTCTCTTCTATGACTCAGGGTAAACCCTTAGCTGTGAGCTATAAGAGAAAAGCAAGGTACATACTTTCAGGCATCGGAGAGATGGCTCGGTGGCTAAACGTTCATACCACTGTAGCAGAAGACCAGAGTTCAGTTTCTAGCACCCATGTCAGGCAGCCCACAACTTCCTCACCTCCAGCTTCAGGAGTTCAATGCCCCATCCTGGATGTCTGAGGGACCTCCACTCACATGTGTACTTAGCCATGTTCATCACTCATACCTGATGGTCCAAAGCAAGTGTCCCCATTCCAACAGGGAGGAAACACAGGCTAGCAAGAGCAGACAAGAGTGAGGCTGCAGCCCAGCTGGGCAGACCCCAAACCACACAGACCCATGCCTGGCATCAGGACCTCCTAATGACATCATCTCTAGCCCAGCTGGCTTGTCTTGCCAGCTCCATTGCCTATGGTACATGCTGTCTCACTATTGGACCCTGTTACTCAGGGCTTGTAGTTTGCTTCTGAGAATATCCCACATCTCTGGCATCTCTGACATGAGTTAAGCTTCAAGCTTAACCCCCTGGGAAGAATGATGTAGGAGCCAAACCTGTGAAGTGCAGGACTGGGATGGATGGAAGGATCATAATTCAGTGGGCTAGAAAAAGCAGTGGGGACCATGCTGACCTGGAGCCCCAGGGTACTTGGAAGTTTTCAGTCCCAGACACACGTACCAGGTGGTTCAAAGACAGGTCAGTGGGGCTGTTGCCACTTGTCTCAGGGTTTCTATTGCTGTAAACAGACACCATGGCCACAGCAACTCTTTTTTTTTTTTTTTTTTTTTTGTTTTTCAAGACAGTGTTTCCCTGTATAGCCCTGGCTGTCCTGGAACTCACTTTGTAGGCCAAACTGGCCTCAAACTCAGAAATCCACCTGCCTCTGCCTCCCGAGTGCTGGAATTAAAGGCGTGCGCCATCACGCACAGCAACTCTTATAAAGGAAAACATTTAATTGGGGCTGGCTTAGAGTTCAGAGCTTTAGTCTGTTGTCATCATGGCAGCATGCAGGCAGACATGGTGCTGGAGAGGTAGCTGAGAGTTCTGCGTAAAAAATCAGCAGACAGCAGAAAAGACTGCCACACTTCCTGGCCTGAGTATCTGAGACCTCAAAGCCCACACAGTGACAGTGCTTTCTCCATCACCACCACTCCTGTTCCAACAATGCCACATCTCCTATGAGCCAGTGAGGGACATTTTCTTTCAAACCACCACAGCACTGCAACATTAACTGTCCTTTAATGGGGTCCAAGTAAGGGTGTGGCACCCTTTGTAAGGTGGCTTGGTAAGTTCTCAAGATTTTTTCTCCTTTCTCCTTACAATATTAACAGACCATGTCTGCATATGTTCTCAGTCTACTTTGATAAGTCAATAAGTGATAACATTTTACTAATACATTATACAAAGCAATAACAATTGCCGTAGAGATGAGACTCTGGTGACGTCACCTGTTAGTTGTTCAGGGAGCCTCAGGGATGTAGCTCTTGTATGTTGTCATCACCCAGGGTGTGTCTTTTGGTGACACAGCTAGCTTGGACTTGCCCATGGTTCACCTAAGTAAACTCAGTAAACTTACTGGTTCACTAAAGCTAGACTTGGGCAAATTGTGTCTTTGGTCCATGGTGGAACCCTATCTTGGGTCCATGGTGGAACCCTATCTTGGGTCCATGGTGGAACCCTATCTTGGGTCCATGGTGGAACCCTATCTTGGGTCTATGGTGGTACCCCTATCTTGGGTCCATGGTGGTACCCTATGTTAGGTCCATGGTGGCACCCTATCTTGGGTCCATGGTGGCACTTATCTTGGGTCCATGGTGGCACCCTATCTTGGGTCCATGGTGGCACCCTATCTTGGGTGAAGAGAACTTTGCTCAAATCTTCCCAGCCCCCATGAAAACATCAGAATGACCTAAATAACAGTTTTCCTGGCAGTTTCAGCCTCTTTCCTTTAATCAGGCTTAGCCATCTGTCCTTGTGGCTCCATAATCCATGTGCATACTATGTCATTGCAAAGGTGGCAGGCTCAGCTCGACTAACAGCCCAGGAGTTATAGACCTTTACTCTTTTCTGGGAAGTGGGTAAAAACTAGAAGGTATTTTGTTTAGGTTGAATGGATATGAGGACTTACTTTTAGTCTATCACACAATATAGTAATGTACCTTCGAATGTCTCAAAACAGTACTCTTTGCTATTAAAGTGATAATACCAGCACTCTCAGGCATTGTCTAGTGAATTGAGAGGAATTCAGAGGTGTGGCCTTGTTAGAGGAAGTGTGTCAAGGGGGGGGGCTTTGGGGTTTAAAAAGCTCAAGTTGGGACCAGGGTCTCTTTTTTCCTGCTGCCTCTGGATTCAGATTCAGATGTTGAACTCTTAGCTACTTCTCCAGCACCATGCTTGCCTGTGTGGTACCATGCTTCCTGCAATTATGAGAATGGACTAAGCCTCTGAAACTGTAAGCAAGTATCAATTAAATGCTTTCCTTTATAAGAGTTGTTATGGTCATGGTATCTCTCTGCAGCAATAGAACATAGATGAAGACTGAAGTTAGAACCAGGAGTCAGGTATTACCGTGACAGGCCTGACCATGATTCATGTTGGCAGAATGTGGACTTTTGGATTTTGGATTAGGAGACCAGCTGAATGCTTTAAGTGGGGGCCAATGGGCAGTACTAGTAGGCATGTGGAAGACAGTGGTGCTGAAAGCAATGTAGATTATGGTGACCTGGTTCAAGTGGTTTCAGAAGAGAAGAATATTAGTAAGTAGCCTAGAGACCTTTCTTGTGATATTTTTGGCAAAGAATGTGGCTGCTTTCTGCCCTTCCCCCCCCCCCAAAATCTGTCTGAGACTAAATGGAAGTCTTTTGGATTAATGGCATTGGCAGAGGAAATTTCAAGACAGCCTAGTATTGACTGTGTTGCTTGATTCTTAGTAGCCACTCTTATGCAGATCTTTAATAAAAGGAGCAAGTGAGCAAGGAAAGATACAAAATACAGTTTTAAGATGAAAGGAACTCTGAGAAGTATAATGGGGCTAAGTCCAGTGCTCAAGGAGATGAAAAGTCTAAAGCACAGCCTGATGCTAAACAGAATAAAGGGAGTGTTGGCCCAGGAAAAATCCCTACCCAGGTAAGCTTCCAACTTGTGGAAAGCAATAGAAAACAGAAAACTGGTAAAAAAAAAAATGTATTTGAACAAGGAGCCAATTTTCAGCCCCAGAAAGCAGAAGAGCTTGGCAGTTTTGGCCACAATGTTCTGGCTTTAAAGTCAAAGATAAAAGAAAGGGGTCTGGAATCTCCTTCCAAAGCTAAGGAAAGCCGCTGAGGTCAGCTGTGTGTCAGGGGTGTTCCTGCATGGAAGCCCATAAAGGCCACTGTATGAAGCCATGAAAGCCAAGCCTGGATTACCTTGGAAAACCCAACATGTTGGAGATGCAAGAGTCATGGGATACTTGCCTAGGAAAGCTGCGGACCAAGTGTGGAGTCAGCTCGAGAGAGAGAAGCGTGCTGCAGCTAACAAAGCTAAAAGGGGTCATAGACCTAAAAAGCACTTTGACATCAGACATGGAGATGCAGCGTACAGGGTTCCCAGCTTGTTTTTGGAGATGCAGCGTACAGGGTTCCCAGCTTGTTTTTGGGTTTGCTTTGGCCCAGTGTTTCTTTCTTTTAGGAATACATACATACATACATACATACATACATACATACATACTCTGTGCTATTGTGTGTTGGAAGTTTGTAATCTACTTTTTTGTTTTGATTTTACAGGGGGTTTCCATAAGTCTCAGAAGAGATTTTGGACTTTAAACAATGTTGAGACTTATAGAGACTGTGGGGACTTTTGAAGTTGGATTGACAGCATTTTTGCTTTACGATGCGACTATAAGCCTCTGGGGGCCAGGGAGTCAAATGTGGTGCTTTAAATAAGAATAGCTCATAGTAATAGATAGGCTCAAAAACTTGACTGCTTTATTATCAGGGACTGGCACTACTTGAGAGAGATTAGGAGGTGTGGCCTTGTTGAATGAAGTGTGTCACTAGGGGTCGGCTTTGGGGCTTCAACAGCTCAGGCCAGTGTCTCTTTTTTGCTGCCTTCAGATTCAGATATAGACCTCTCAGCTTCTTCTCCAGCATTGTGTCTGTCTGCATGCTTCCTGCCATGATGATAATGGATTAAACCTCTGAACCTGTAAGCCAGCCCTAATTAAATGCTTTCCATTGTAAGAGTTGCCTTGGTCATGGTGTCTGCTCACAGCCATAAAACACTGACTAAGACAGTGATAGAGACACCTGCCTTCTGAGCCCATGAGTTTTCTCCTGATGTTTCTAATAGAAATGAATGGTAGAGTGTGGTTGGTGGATTGGTCTGTGAGCTGCTCCTGAAATTATTCTTTGTAAGAAAATATTATGTATGTGTGGGTCTGTGCATGTGTGTGCAGCACTCACATAGGCTATCAGAGGATGTGGAGCTGGAGTTAAAAGCACTGTGAGCTACTACATGGATACTAGAAATAGGATTCAGGTCCTATGGAAGAGCAGTATATACTCTTAACTGCTCAGCCATCTCTCCAATCCCCTAAAAGGTAATCTTTAAAACGTCTTAATTTAAATACCACAGGATCCTTCAAAACCATCTACAAGTACAGAGGCCATATGCTAAGGAAACAGATTGAATGACCTTCTAGAAAGTTGGTGTTGGAGACCTCATAATGGAAGGAAAATGGTGTTAGTGGTCTAAACTGTGGAGGACTGTGGTTTTAGAAAGTTCTGGAAGGATTTCAACCTCCTTTCCAGTAATCTTCTTCTGGATATTGCTACAGGGCTTTCAGGCCCTCAGACTTTGGAGGGTCTCAGGAATATCCTCTGATGTCTGCTACCATGCCCCCTTCAGGCTCTGCTGGCAAATGTCAGCCTACTCACCTGTGCCAAGGCTTCTGGAACCTTCTGAGGCCCGTCCTGCCCAGCCCTGCTCTCAGCAGGTGGCTACATGATTGCTTTAGCTCCTTTGTTCATTGCAATGGTTTTTCCTCACTCAGGTCCTCTTCCTGTGATATATGTATGCTCTGCCACCAGGTCCCTAATGACGGAAATGAGTCCCTCCCATGGTGCACAGGGGCAGGCCTGTGCATCACCAAGCTGAGGTCTCCTGTGCTCCACAGAGCTTTTCTGTTTCTTCGGACATCCAGGGCCTGAGCTAGCAGGAGTCCTTAGATTGCTTTATTCAAGGTTTTCTCTGTCATCACAGTCCAGGGCAGCAGAGAAGAGGAGCTGGGATAGGGGGGCTGTATCAAGCACCCCAAATTACCAGCCATATCACCTTACTCTAACCCACAAATAACCTGTGAATGTTTAATTACAGATGCTCTATTCCACATAGATTTCCCAAAAGCATGTGTTGGAAATGTAATCCCCAGTGTAGTAATATCTAGAAGAGGTGGGGGTGGGCAGGGGTCTGGCCTGCCAAGAATGGGCTCTAGAGAGAGAAGGAGTGTTAGAGGTTGTTTTGATGGTGTTGTAAGGGCCATGATTCGCTGAAGAATGATACCCCAGACTCAAATAGTATGTGGATGCAAAGAGTGTTTTATTCTGCAGAAGTCCAGTATACTGGGGTCTCCCATTACTAACATAGAGAAACACTCAAGTCAGCTTGCAGGCCTTATTCAAAGCACTTTAGGGAATTCCAGGGTAAAGTGACCTCTATGTTAATCTGTTGGGTCCATCTCTACAGACATTCTGTTACTGGGGTTGTAGGGGCTGGAAACTTGCTGGGGAGGTCTGGAAACTGTTACTGAGGAAGTAGCTGAGGAAGTCTTGAAACTGCTGCTGACTCATTGGCCTTGCCTCAGGCCAGGTGGCTGGGACAGTCCATTACAAGGGCTCACGTGAAGGCTGGAGCCTGGGGTTTTTTCTATTAGTAATTGACTTACCTGGACTTGCCTGGATTTGCCCAGTTTTTAGGCCCATCTCCTTACCTGTCAATTTGAAGTCTGTCATGGAATCAGCCTAGCCTTTTTAGTGTTATATATTCAAATGCAAAATACTGGCTCTCAAGACTTGGTTGCAGTCCCAACAAGCACAATCTCACGTACACCAAATGCTGCTGCATGAGTTTTCCTTGCCAGTCTTCTCTGACTGCTGAAATGCAAGTGGCTGCAGCCAGTTACTGACTGGGGAAAATAGAGGTCGTCGGGGTTTCAGCAACTGGATTAGGGGGTCGCAGGTAGGGACCACGAGGAGAGAAGAATGGGAGAAGGAAGACAGGAGAGGAGGAGGAGCCCTCCATGAGAGGAGATAGATCATGAGCACACAGCCAGGAGCAGTGAATGCTGAGGATAGGCGGATGGAGACTCAAACAGCAAGTAACTTGGGGAGCGCAGCTGGGAGTTAGCCAGTCTAGCGTATAGAAAAATAGATTAGGGATAATTGCCCAGTAATTGTGCTACGCTGATTAAATAAATAGATAGAACTCAGTCTCAAATATCGGGAGGCCTGGCCAGGTCATATTAAGAAGTAATAGAGTTAATTATTAATCATTTACAGCAGCAAGGGATGGGGCCTGGAGAGGCCATTAGCCCCGCAGTGAGTAGTTCAGCCATGGCAGGGGGTAGCTTTTTGTGAAAGGAGGCGTCTTTAGTCTCTGCCTTGGTTATCTTTGTCATTGCTGTGACCAAATACCTGACAGATGCAACTTGGGGAAGAAAGGTTTAAATTAGCTTAAAGTTTAAGAAGGGATAACTGTACCATGGCAGGGAAAACATGGCTGTAGGACTTGAGGCAGTCTGGAAGCAGAGGGAGATGGATGCTGGTGTTTGACTCGTGCTCTCTCTTTCACTCAGTATAGGACCCCAGCCTGTGAAATGTCACTCTCTCACAGGCTGTGGCTTCCCGCCTCCGTTAACCCAGTGTATAACTCCCTGGAAGTCTTGTTTCCATGGCAATTCTTAATCCTGCCAAATTGTCAGTCTGGATTAACCACCAGGCTTTCTGTCCCTGCCCAGTTTGTCCTCTGTCTTCCACTAGGGGCAGCACAGCAAGAGGGCTGCTACAAGGCCAGGTCCCTTCCTCTGGGATGTCCCAGTTTCTACAATGGTGAGGTGTGAATCTCTGTTGGTTATGCAGTTATGTGGACTTACGAAGCCTGTGGGATTCTGTAAGACAGTAATAAATGGGCCAAGACAGCAGACATCCCTGACAGGTCAAAAATGGGCTATGGGGACTCCAGTCAGAACTGTCTTAATCTGTCCCCTAAAGCATGAGCTAGTCAGAGAGAAGAGAGAAGAGAGAGAACCAAAATGTCTGGATTGTATAGAGATACCCTCTTGGGGGGGGGGAGGAAAGCCTTACAATGCCATGCACACCTGCAATGCCATGCACCCTGCAGTGTCCATGCACCCCTACAATGATATGCACCCCTGCAGTGTCCATGTATCCCTGCAATGATATGCACCCCTGCAGTGTCCATGTACCCCTGCAATGTACAGCACTATTTGTCTTCTGAGGAGGCCTGTGATAAGTGACCTAAGAAACTGAGAGAAAAATCCCCAAACTTAGCAATATTCTCAACTAGATTCCTAATTAGTTTTAATTGAAGCTCAGGCATTCTGTACCCCCCTTTGTTTTTCAATTGCCTTCTGCAGATTAAATCAATTTAGTTGTTTAAATTAAACCCCAAGATATCAGAACATATTAAACCACCTACAAGAGTTTTTATTTCAAACTCTACTGCCAGACAAAACATTTTATTTTATTTTATTTTTTTTGATAAAAGTCAACCATCCCTTTTTCTATTCTGGGGTACAATGAAGTTTCCTGATGTTATGTTCAAATAAGTCTTAGGACTTAAATATTACAGAGAGCAGGGCCACCATGAGCTTGGTAACCTGGAGGAACCCTGACTGCTAGAGTAAAGGTAACTTTTATTTGCCTGAAGTAGTTGTTGTCTCCGAGGCCTACCGCCTCAGTCGGCTAACCTAGGCCTAGTCCTGGAAACTTCTAGACTCCGTACAATCTTATCTGTATCTAGAATGTTTCAGCTTCTGAGACTTGCTGCTGAGTAAGCTCACTCTTTCTAGCTCTTTCTGAACTTTGGTTGGATGGCTCAACTCAGCTGTTCTGGCTCCAACTCCTCTCCATGCTGACTGAGTCAATCTGGCTTCTCTGCATGCTGATAATCACGATGAGATTAGATGTGGGGGATCCAGCTTTCAGACCCACGGTATTTTGACAGTACCTCATAGGAGACCCTAAGAGGGAATCACCACTGGGTGATTGGGCTGCAGGTATCTGACCTTTAGAAACAATAAGAATAACTCAAGGTTTTAAGTTGCCAAATTCTAAGGTAATCTGTTGCACAGCTGTAGATGACCCACATACTTATGACCTACGTGTGGAGCATATCTTCACTGCGTAAATGTCAATCAAGGACCCAGAAACAAACTCACGTAAGTTAAACTCATGGACCTCCCTGGGAGGTCCAGTGCTTCAGAAATTAGTGCAGAGATTAGAAGCAGGGCATCACAGTGGGACGTGGGTGTGAGAGCAGTTGGGGGTGGGCATGCTTTACAGGAACTGGGATATGGAGGCAGTGGCTGAGTACCACCTGCCACTTCTTGGTCAGTTCAAAGCAAACTCGAAATCAAGGTCGTCCCCGTGCTGCACAGGATGAGTCCAGTGGGAATGTGTGACACAGCTGGCGCACGCCTTTAATCCCAGCACTCGGGAGGCAGAGGCAGGCAGGTCTCTGTGGTTTACACCACAGTCTGCTTCATCTCACTACTTCCCATTAGCGCTGGGGTTATATAAGATGGGAGCATTCTAGAGTCTACCTGGGCTGCTGCGATGGGGACTGAGAGTGCCCAGAGTTGGCCTGAAGGACAGACAGGTGAGGCGGTGGGTAGGACATCTGAGGACTGAGCAGCTTCAGATCTACCCTTGAGCTGGGCCAGCAGAGCCTTTGCATCTGTCTCATGTGCTGAGGGCTTCATCATGGTGCGGGTCAGTGTGTGGTTTTGCTAATGAGGCATTGCATCCAGACTTCTAAATGGGCAGCTTCTGGAAAATGCCTGGCTCCCATCTCCACTGCCGGGGCCTGGCTAGTGACATCTGGTGTTTGCCTTTCTGCTCTTCTTGAAGTAGGAGCTCAGGGCCTTCCTGCTGGGGTGGAGCCACCCATATGGTATGTGTGTGTGTGCTTGAACGCACACACAGGGGAGTGTAAATTACCACGCGGCTCTTTGGAAAAGAGACTCTCTCAGTGAGGTACTTTTTCTTCCCTTTTTGATAAAGGAACTTTGTCTTTTCACCTGAACTAAAATATCTTTCAGATGTGTGTACACATGGAGACCAGAGATCACCCCCAGGTGACATCTGCCGTATTTTAAAAAGATAGTCTCAGTTTTACCTGGATCTCATCCACTAGGCTGGACTGTGAGGCTAGCAAGCCCCAGGGATCCTGTCTCTGCTGTCTCTGCCTCCCCTGGCTGCAAGCGTTCTCCGTTGTGCCAGCTCTTTTGTGGCTCTTTTGTGGGTTTTCAAAGGCAGGTTATTGTGCTTGTGGCATCCATTTTACCCAACTAGCCATCGAAAAAAAAAAAAAAAAAAAAGGCATTTTTTTATGCCTGAGTCAGAGAGAAAGGAATCCCTGTCCATTTTATATGTGCATATTTGGGAGTTGGCAGGCGAGTGCTCTATTTTTATGAGGCCCAGGTAGGGTGTGAAGGATGTGAGCTATTTATTCAGGAACGTTTGTTCCTATTCCTGCACCTGCCGGCCACCGATTGGCAGGGATGATTGACATTTACCTAGATGCCCCACCTCTAAGTGGAAGAGACTTTTCCCTCCCTCTGCCATTCTGCCGGCCACATCCTCTTCCCGAGACTTCTTCACGTCACATACATGACCTGTAGCATTTCACACCACCTGAGAAGAAAGCAAAGCCACTTTGGGCGTATGGATATAATAAGATCGGCATGCCCACTCACAAGATGAAGAATAGCACACTGCTATTTACCAACCTGTGCCTTTTATTAATATCATTTTCTCCCCTTTCTGTTTTGCATAAACAAGGCCTGCAGGGTTCTTATCCTGGCAGCAAGGCAACCTAATTACCCAGATCATTCTTCCTGTTGAAAATAACTGAAAAGGTTGACAACCAAAGCCTTCTTAGAGCTTCAGTGAGCAGGCAAGAACCCAAGAAACACACAGGGGAGAGAGCCAAGGGTGAGCGGGAGTGAGGAAGTGAGCAGCCAGCTTCCAGCCTGGGGAACATGCCAAGTCCTGAGCCCTGGTTCTCACCTCCCCGAGAGCTCTGGCTAAACACAGAGCTGGGACATTTACCCAGTCACGTGTGCCCCTGTGTGGGTCCTGGGTATGTGAGGGAGAGCTCTGAGGGATATCCTGGGAGACAAGGTGGGGCACAGTCAAGGAAAAGTTACCATGCTAGGAGACCTCTCCCAGAGCAAGCATGGCCTGGAGACACACCCAGTGCTCTCTGCTGCCACGCCACAGTGACACAGGGAGATAACACAGCTCCTCAGTGTGGACCACAAGGCAAACTCACCTACATCAGGCTGGAACCAAAGGCCAGTCCTTATATACAGACCCACAAATGGGCGAAGCAAGGGTGAATGGGTAGTTTCATTGATACTGGACCACAGTAATGGCATTTCAGACTCCTCAGAAAAAGTAAGGGTAAAAACTCAGGAGAGAATTTTCCTTGACCTTAGAAATTGATTTGCTCCAATAAACTGCTTAGACAAACAATTAACTCACAGGACGACGCAATACAAGCTACAGGAAATGTTTGGTATCCTGAGTAAAAGACAACAGAAACAAGTGACAGAGACAGTCCTGAGAGGGTCTTTGGTGCGGGAGTCAGACATTAAAAGATTTTATGTGAGAAGGTTGAGAAAGTTTAATGGCCAAGGAGATCTGAAAGAGAGTGGAGTTCAACACGTAAAAATAAGTGTAATAAATTAAATCTCAGAACGGCCTGGATAATTTCCACGGCCTGTTTTAAACCCAGCTAAGAAGAGGCTTCATGAGGAAGAATTTAGCTCTTACTGTAACTTTTTGTTTTTGTTTTTTTGTTTTTTGAGACAGGGTTTCTCTGTATAGCCCTGGCTGTCCTGGAACTCACTTTGTAGACCAGGCTGGCCTCAAACTCAGAAATCCACCTGCCTCTGCCTCCTGAGTGCCGGGATTAAAGGCGTGCGCCACCACGCCCGGCATAATTTTTTTTTAAACCTTATTTTTAATGATGGTTCTTAAATGCTTTAACTCCCTTGAAGCCTACACCCCACCAGAGGTAGTAGAAAAGAGGGGGAAATAGACATATTTAGAAAGGTTCTTTGGAGCAACTCCCGTCTGTGTTGTCTGGAAATCAGCAGTTCAGTTCACAGGTTAGCAGGCAGCAGCACCTCGATCCACTAGCTAACACTTCACAGATGCACCAGCAGGCTGGTTTGGTAGAGTCGCATTAGCAACAGCAATGGCGACCTAGCAGAGACAGCCAGGCCTCAGCCTAGGCTCAAGTCAGAAGGAGGGACCACCAGGACCACCAGGAGAAGTTCTCAGCTGTGCCTCTCTCAGGGAAGACGTGAGACCCATGAGTGTTGCACAGCTAGCTGTACCAGCAAGCCAGGCCCTGTCTCTGTCACTCTGTAGAGTCCTGTTTATTCCCTCCAAACATCACGTGTCCTCCATGTGCCTCGCCTCAGCACGTGCATCCAATCAGCCCAAGGCCTTGGAGGCAGCAACAAACCGCAGCACACCACCAGAAGGCTTTTGGTGCGTTTCTCTCTATGGAGTCCTAACAAATGGAGCTCAACTACAAAATGTAAGATGGACTAATATATGTGTGTTGTTAGCGAAGAATCCTTCAGCATATGTCCTTTCATGTGCTTGTTTTAGCAGAACCTCCTCTCTCCTGTGTCTGCGTCAGCGAAACCTTCCTTCATGAGCCTGCCTTAGCCTTTCACACCTGTGTCCACTTTAATGAATGTTCCTTCACGTGTTTGCCCCAGAAAAACA
Organism: Mus minutoides; assembly: GCA_902729485.2. Lineage (NCBI taxonomy): Eukaryota > Metazoa > Chordata > Mammalia > Rodentia > Muridae > Mus > Mus minutoides. Next base: position 8,886 of record LR752179.1, on the reverse strand, counting down.
CCATCTAACCGACTTTCCAAAGAACCCTTATGTTTCTACTTCATCTTATACAAAGTCTCCCATAGCAAAAAGAAAGCAGAACGCTGGGAGAGACATTCAGAGGCAGGGACAGTGTAGTAAGAGCTTCCAACGTGGAAACAAATGGTGTGGTTTGGTGGAAGCATGCTTGCTAGCATGTGTGAGGTCCTGGGTTGAATACCCAGTGTCCCTCAGTGCTCCAAAGAGGAAGTCTAATGGGGGTTAAGCAAGACTTTTAAGAGCAAAGGGGAAGAGATGGAGAGGCAGAGAGACACAACTGGTGACAGTGGCTGTCATTTTAGAGCTTCCAAGATGCAAAGCTTCATACACAAAGTCCCTCAAACAGACCTAAATACAGAACAAAGACCTCAATAGGAAAAAAGGGAAAGCTGCCAGTACTTCACAGGGACAGGGATAGGTGAGCAGGTCTCAGCAGAGGCCGAGGGCACGCGTGCTCCTCAGTGGTGTAGGACTTGCCCGGCATGTGTAAGGCCTGGTGTTTAATCCCCAGCACTGAAGATGACATTCTCAGTAGCAGCAACAGAAGTTAAGGGACAACAAAATGCTTTCAGGTGACCTAAAAACAAAACAAAAACCATAACCGCACATGCCCACTCCACCCCAGCTTTTTAAAAAGTGTGATATTGTAATTCATAATAAGAAATAGATATGTTTGGTCAGAGAACAAACGTTCTCTGAGTGGTCAGGGTACCCTAGTATTCTTGTATTTGGTCCTGGAAAGTGGGTGGGGCCCAACAAAACCGCAGGCAAATGGTGGCAGATGATGGAACAGAATGCATTGTGGGTAACATTATCAGGCATTTGGGGGCACACTCCTACATTCTTCAGTTGACCCGTAGATGCTGCATTTAACACTACAGCACATCTTTAATAAATAAAAAGCTTTCAGCAGTTAGCTTTTTCTTTGTTAAACATTCCTGTTCTTGCCCTCATCCTTCTAAGACTATAAAGACAGTTCACGTCAGATTTTAAAGTCAAAAGCCCTGGGAGCCTGTCTTAGGGTTTTGATACTGTGAACAGACACCATGACCAAGGCAACTCTTATAAGGACAACATTTAATTGGACTAATTTACAGGTTCAGAGGTTCAGTCCATTATCATCGAGGTGGGAGCAGGGCAACATCCAGGCAGACATGGTGCAGGCAGAGATGAGGGTTCTACATCTTCATCTGAAGTCAGCTAGCAGAATACTGGCTTCCAGGCAGCTAGGATGAGGGTCTTAAAACCCACGCCCACAGTGACACACCTACTCCAACAGGGCACACCTTCTAATAGTGGCACTCCCTGGGCCAAACATATTCAAACCATGAGAGAGCCCCTGGCCAGCCGAGCACCCCTGTCTTGTCTCTTAAAGCTCATACCTTCTTTTATCATCTTCCTCCAAATCACGGCACGGAATGATCAGTGTCTTCAAAGCAGAGATTTGCATTTGAGAAACATGGAGTGTGCTGGGGCACAAACAAGTCCACATGTGAATTTCTTAAATAACACCATCATCTGGGCTTGTGGACACATATCTGCAATCCCAGTCCTTAGGGAGTGGAGGCAGGAGTATCAGGAGCTGAAGTCATCATAGGCTCCATGGTGAGTTTGAGACTACCCTGGACTATATGGAACCCTGTCTTGAAACAAACTAAAATTAAGAAATTAATAATTTACACGATTCATAGAGAGATTTGGAAGTAATTCTCATCTTAGTTACTTTTCTATTGCTGTGAAGAGACACCATGACCAAGGCAGCTTAAAAAGAAGACATTTTATTTGGGGGCTCTCAGTTCTCAAGGTTAGAGTCCATGACCATCAATCATGGTGGGGAACATGGCGATAGCCAGACAGGCATGGTGCTGGAGCAGTAGCTGGCAGCTCACATCTGATCTAAAAGCAGGAGGCAGAAAAAAGAGCTAACTGGGGAACAGATAAGGGCTTGGCCTTTTGAACTCTCAAAGCCTCACACACACCCCAGTGACACACTTATTCCAACAAGGCCACACCTCCTAATCTCAAACATTTCCACCGACAGGTGTTAAAATGTATGAGTCTATGAGGTTTCTCATCCAAACTCCCACAGTACTAGAAAATAATCTCTTCTGATGTAAGTTGGCTTTTTAAAAAAATATCATTGAGAAGCTTGAAATATATGCAAAAGCCTTTTGGCTCCTTTTTAACTGCTGTGAGCAGGATCTGGCTTACTTACCACAGTGGAACATGTGCTTAAAACATGTGGAGCGGGTGGGAACCATTAAAAGTCAGAACTTAACATAAGGTGATTAAGTCACAGGGGACACTTCTCAGAGGGACTCATACTGCTGTTGTAGGGTGAGCAGGCTATCAGGAAGGAGTGGATGTGGTCTCTCAATCTCTCTGACCTCTTGTCTTTACATGTAACCTCTCTTTCAGAGATATGCTCCTACAAAAACACCTCAGCTGTGACCCTGTCAAGGGACCCTCACCAGAGGCTGAACAGATAGGGCTGCCCGATATTGAACATTGGATAGCAGCCATATATTTTTCAAAGAGGCCAACTGATTTGGACTCCACATTACAGGCTAAATAACCTCTTTCTTCTTCTTTATTTAAAAATCTCCAGCTTCAGGTCTTATGGTAATGTAAAGCAGAGTGATTCACTACCTCCTTCACCATCAGCTCAAAGCAGCACCCTCTATTATTAGCAATTGAAGACTCTGAATAAGATGCATTTTTAAAAAAGATTTATTTATTTTATTATATGTAAGTACACTGTAGATGTTTTCAGACACTCCAGAAGAGGGTGTCAGATCTCATTACAGATGGTTGTGAGCCACCATGTGGTTACTGGGATTTGAATTCAGGACCTTCAGAAAAGCAGTCAGTGTTCTTAACCACTGAGCCATCTCACCAGCCCCATTTTTTTAAAAAAGGATATTGTGTGTGTGTTTTGTGTCTTTGTGAGTATATGCCATGTGTGTGCAAGGTGCCTGTGGAGCCCAGTAGAGGGCGCCACATCCCAGGAAGCTGGAGTTGCAGATGTTTGTGAGTCTTCCAATAGGAATGCTGGGAACCCAATTCAGGTTTTCCAGAAGGGCAGTCCAATCTCTTAACTGCTGAGCCATCTCTCCAGCTGCCACTAAAAGTGACTGAGATCACATTCTGGCACCATTTCTGAAAGTCCCAAGATCACAAAGATCAGAAGACTCTTACATCGTCTTTGGCGTGAAGTAGAGAGTGGCTATGGCAGAGTGGGATTAGTGAGCGAGCCGGAAGTGAGCTCTATCCTCACCTGCAGACTCACTGGCCCACAGCGGCGTTAGCCAGCGTTCACAGGTCAAGCTGAAAATCCTGCAGCTCTGGGTAAGTGATTTTTTTAAAAGCATCTGCATGCCCTTGGGTGAAAGGCAAGTTATAAATAACTTCATTACACAGGCAAATTGTATAATTGGCACAATATTTAAATGACTAGTGGGTGGTTTCAGAATGGGAAGCAGTATTATGCAACACTGTGCCTGAGGGAGGGACCTGAGGTCCAGGTCTGCAGAAGAGAGACCTGGGCCGTGAACCGTTCAGCTGTCCAGGAACCCGAAGCTGTTTTGGGAACACTGCTGTATTGCCTTGCACTGATTTCAAGGCTCAGTAGTTGTAATGAGGTCTAAAATTTTGATGCAAAATGCCCCTAGTTGACAATTTTATTACTAATTAAATCTGCAGGAGTAGTATAGGAATTCTATTATTAAAAGCTGGGTAAGGATGCTGGGGGTAGGGAGCATGGCATGGCACAGGCCTAGAATCCATCAGTGAGGGACTGAGAGCAAGAAACAGTAGTCATGGACACAGGTAGCATTCATAAGGCCCCAGGTCCCATCCACAGCACTGCCAGAAAGGGTGGGGGAGGCAGGCTGGAGAGATGGATGGTGTCTAAGACTCTAGCACACTTCATGTACCAGTACCCACACTGGGAGGCTCACAATCACCTCTAACTCTATCTCCAATGAATCTGTTGCCGTCTCTGGCCTCCTCAGACACGTGAATACGTGCACACGCATGTATGATAATAGACATGTTATTATAGACCCACAGTGAATTATTTTTAAATGATTTAGAGTCGCCAGATGTTATGGTGCAAACCTTTAATCCCAGCACTGGCAGAGGCAGAGAGAGGCAGAGAGAGGCAGAGAGAGGCAGAGGCAAGCAGATCTTTGTGAGTTCAAGCCAGTCTGCTCTACATGAGTTCCAGGACAGCCAGGGCTACATAATGGGATCCTTTATTAAAAAAAAAAAAAAAAAAAAAAAAAAAAAAAGAGCCTGATTTCCAGGTGCTTCCTTACAAGTGAAAAGAACCAGTGGGATGGGATTAACATTGAATGCCATCAGGAAGGAATGTGGTGAATCTGAGGCTGTGCAGGCAGGCGGGCTGGCTGGAACCCCAGATTCCATGTACTGATCCTTTGTTTATAGGACATGCAGAGCAAGCAGGGTGAGCCTGGAGGGCAGTAGGCGGCAGAGCTGGTTGCAGGCTGGACTATGCCACTTGGAGCAGAACGGATAGAGGCACATGTTCTCCCCAAGTGACACAGAAGGAAAGCAGCCAGTCATAGGTCTGGGGGTCACTTGGGTGTTGAAACTGAATAGAAAACAGGAAACAAAAGTAACATTGAGTGAACAAATTTCACAGACCACCTGATGTCACAGAGAACAAGAAAGCTGCACACAGATATGTGGAGGGACATGATGCCCAATGAAACTTTAAGATCCACAGAGCTTGAGACAGGTTTTCATATCCCAAGCACATCCTGCAGTAAAACTTGACCTGATACTAAGCTACTATGGCTCCCTGCTGGTGGGGCGGCTCCTTTTTATAACTTCTAAGTGAGAGACACATTCTTTGGAGAGGAAATTAGAAACTGTGTTGCCTGTGCCCTAGACAGCTCCCCACCTCTACCTGCCCTTGGGGTTTGAGGGTGAGTTGTCCTGGAGTCCAGGAGCAGGAGAGAAAGCAACCTCATCTAAACCGTGTTGCAATCTCCCTTAATGCACTCCACCCACGCCCCTATGGGTCCCAAGAAATCATATCTTCTAAACAGCGGTTCCTGTTTGCAATGGCTGGCATTGATTGCACCAGCAATCCTTGGTTTCAGGCAGTCCTCAATTAGGTCCTCCTGCAGGAGATGCTTTTGTGGCTGCACCGCCCCCCAATATTTACATAGAGGCGGCCCTGCCATTCCTGCTACAGAACTGTACCTCAGAGTAGAGATTGACAGCCACCTCTGTCTGGCTACCCAGCTGTGAAACTATTGATCTTCACAGTTGCTCCTGCCTCTCTAGGTGTCTACATCCCTGCCTTTGTGTCTTCCATCCACCTGCCTGAAATACTAAACATGTGTGCGCACTGACATAATGTAGGGCTATCTTCTTATAAGGGAAGGTTATATTATAATGTACTCTCTCTTTATACCGGATACAAGCATGCAGCACGTGCTAGCTTGCATGTTCACACATGTGTGTTCACAGGTGTGAATGTAGAGACCAGCGGTTAATGTTAGAAATCTCCCATGGCCACTCTTCAACTGTGTTCTTTTTGAGACAGGATCTCTTGGTCAGATCCAGAACTTACTAACACAGCTAGTCTCACCAGGCAACTTGTTCCAAAGATTCCCTGTCTCCCCGTTCGGAGGCTGGACTCGCATACAGGCTGCCACAGGTTCTCAGCATCCATGTGGACTCTGGGGATCCACTCTGCTCCTTGCCTTTCAAGTCAAGAGTTTCAACCTCTGGGCCACATCCTCAGCCCCTAGATTGTCATTTGTAAACAGCAGTTTCTTCCTTTAACTGATCACAAGCAGCCCCTTCATAATTACACTACACATTTTTTCTCATTTTAATGTGATTATATTTATAAGACTATACCTTATTTATATATCCAATCCTAATTAGGTATCATTTAATTTTTGCAGACACATCACTGTCAAGAACACCCCTGGGATGAATATGCTAATAGATAAATCTATGCAGATGAGTGTAATTATTTCTTTAGCACTAGTTCCCAAATCGCACTCTAAATCATTTGAACCAATATGTGATCACCTGCCAATATGTCACCACCGACCTGTCCAAGTGCTCCTTTCCACACTCTTGGCACCAAATGACAATGTTATACATTGTTGCAATTCACCCAGGGGGAAGATGGTGTCTGATTATTTCAACATCGCTGGTTACTATTAAGGTTGAACACTTTCTCATGAATTATTTACCGAGTTGTATTTCTTAAAGATTTTTAAAAATTTTTATTTGTATGTATGCGTGTGTGCCTGTGTGAGTTTAGGTGCATCATGTTCATGCAGGTACTGGAAAAAGCCAGAAGGTGTTGGATCCCCTGAAATGGGAGTTTAGAGGTGGTTATGAACCACCTGATGTGGGTGCTGGGATACAAACCCAGGCCCTCTACAAGAGCAACAACTGCTGTTTATCACTGTGCCTTCCCTCCAGCCGCAGGAAGTTGTACTTTCAATAAACTTATTTACTGAAAAGACACAGACAAAGACAAAATAAACATACTCAGAAGAGAGTGAGAAGAAGAAGATACAGAGAAACCCACACATAGATGATGGTTCAGGGGACAGCAGAAAGCAGCCAGCTTCCTGGAAGTCACACCTGTATTCTCTTCAGGCTGCTGTATCCATGTCTTTTCCAAAAAGAAGGGTGGGACTTCTGCATAAAGGACCCTTCACTTACCAAGTCTTGACTTCCGGCTTCTCATCTTTGGAATGGTGTGAAAGCATAATGCCATTTCCTCATAGACAGTGTCCTTTGGTTCTTGAATTTGAATCTCTTTCTGGGCTAGCTGTGTAAAATTGGACCCTTTCTTGCTGTGCTGGGCAGTGTACTGACTCCGTGTCTGGCCCTCCATCACCAGGGGAGCAATCGCTGTGGTGGTGTGTGATATGTTTGGTAGACTGGCTGACCAAAACATGGTCTCTGGGGTCTTCCTGTCCCCACTGTCCTGGTACTGGGATTTCAGACTCAGGCTGCATGTCCCGCTTCTAGAGAGGGTGGTGAGAATCTGAGCTCAGGCCCTTCTGCTCCCACAACAGGCGCTTTCCCCAGCCACCCCTTTCAAGTCCAAACTAGCCTTGAACTCATAGTCCTGTAGCCTAAACTAGCCTTGAACTCATAGTCCTGTGTCAGTCTCTCAGGTGCTGAGATTACAGGCATGCACTACTTCACCTGGATTTCCTGTATCAATGTTTGTATGCAAGTGTGCAAGACACTGAAATATATATGCACCAGGCATGTACACAGTGCATATATATATATATATATATATATATATATATATATATATATATATATATATACAAACATACAGGCAAGAACACACATGCACATAAAAATCATTTAAAAATATATTTTGTTAAAAGACAATTCAAGGTTCTGAGTATTGCCATCTTCCAATGATGATCAATGCCTGGATGGTATTTACTTATTTATTTATCAGCACAGAGGCCTAGCTTCACTTGTACTAAGTGTGCCCTGCCTCTGAGCCACCCAAGCCCAGGGTGAACAGTTCCCAAAGAGGCTGGAGCAGATGGCACTGTTGTGGGGGCAGAGTTGACTGGAAGCCAGGCATTCCAGACCTGTGTAGGACACACTGAACAGTTAAATGTGATAGGAGAATATAATTGCTTATATTATCATTTGCCTGCCCTTCTGTTAAACACTCTTTGGGTCCCAAACACAGCCCCATTGGGTCTTCTCTCCTTGGAAGGTCTTAGCCTTTTCCCCCAACTCTGAGGAAGAAGGCATTCTTTTCCATTTCTCAACCAAGTGCTGCTTTTCCTTCTTGGCCTTGTCAGTACAGCGCTGCCTCGGCAGATGGCTTCTGAGGAAGGTGGTGCCAAATGGCATCTCACACAGTGTGGCGTCTCACACACAGTGTGGCGTCTCACACACAGTGTGGCATCTCACACATTTTGGCCCACAGTCCTCCTCAAAGCAGAGGCCAGGGACATCAAATGATGTTCCCAGTCCATCTCTCTCGCTCTGTGAAAGCACCCTGACCAGAGAAACTAAGGAGAGGACACCATCCATCAGAGGAATGCTAGCTGGTAGTCACAACATGTCCACAGTCAAGGGCAGAGACCGACAAGTCCATTCTTTTTTTAAAAGATTTATTTATTTATTTCATGTATGTGAGTACACTTCAATGTCTTCAGACACAACAGAAGGGGGTATCAGATCCCCATTACAGATGGTTGTGAGCCACCATATGGTTGCTAGGAATTGAACTCAGGACCTCTGGAAAAGCAGTCAGTGCTCTTAACCTCTGAGCCATCTCTCCAGCCCACAGGTCCATTCTTGATTGCTTGCCTGCTCTTAGGCACAGGTAGATTTCCTCAGTCTCACACAAGTTTAGTGTCCACCCAGGAAACGGTGCCTTCCATATTCACGGGGGTGGGGGATAGGAGGGGGAAGGGTTGGGTCTTCTAGTCTCAATTAACAATCAAGATGGTCCCCACAGACATGTTATAGAACAACACCATCCAGATAATTCCTCAACTGAGACGACTCCCTCTAGGTAACTCTGGGTTGTATCAAGCTAATACTAAAAAATAACAGCAACCTGGGGTCTTGTTATTGCGTGATTTTTGACCAAGGTGAGACCCCAGATTCCTGACAGTTTCAGTGGGACTGGTGAAATGTCTTGCAGTTCTTTGAGAGGTAAGCGTCCAAGTCCATGTCACTGTAGCTCATGCTGTTTGTGCCGTACCATCCACTACTTAAAAAGAAAAAAAGAAGATTTGACTCACAGGCAAGGAACAATACACCCTCATCCTAGCCTGTCACTTTGTAAGACACAGGCCCATAAACACCCTGAGC
>LR752896.1:34429-51214 GCA_902729485.2 Mus minutoides | reverse complement strand
AATGCAGCGCCACACAATTTCAATCCACGTCAATTTCCTTCCCCAAAGTCTGAGGGTCAAGAGCAACCACTGCAGAGACTGTCCAGATAAAGAGACCCAATTTCGTTCTGAATTGAGACTATGAGGTGCACAGAGCCAGGAGAACTGGAAATCAAATCCTTTCTCATGAAGACACTCTCCGCCCCCTTTTAGAAGCATTTAAGGAATTGCTCAATAAAATGGTCCTTTGCAATTTTCTTAGCCTTTCTGATTTCCTCTACTTTCACTTACAACAAAAATAAAGTATGGCGGTTGACCTTAAGAAGCCTGCCTGCTATATCACCAGCAAAGACAGTATAAGTGACAAGCTCATTTCCAGGGACTGAGGCTTTTCTCCTAAGAATTTCTCAATGTATGTCACTCTCTATGTGTCTGTGTGTCTTATGTGTCTGTATGTCTGTGTATGTGATCTCTGCGTGTGAATGTTTCCTGTGTGTGTCTTATGTATCTTTATGTGTCTCTCTGTGTATGTGATCTGTGTGTGCGTGTGTGTTTACAGGATGGGACTTGGTGCCTGTGTATGTTCAAGCAAGCCCTCTTTATCTCTCTATATATCTATCTTCAGCCTCCTCATTAAACAAAAATCTATATATCTCTCTATATCTACCTGGTAGTCTCATTTTATTGTTTTAACCTCTCAGATTTATATTGTCACAGAAAAAAAATCACTGGGACAGATACTACTTTAGATTTGATATATTCTATTATAAAATTCTATTCATGGGTAAGGCTTCTGAAATAGGATGTAGATGTTACCATAAAAGAAAAGGGGATATATTTAATAAGGCTTTAATTTGAAAGCCTTCACACTAAGCTAAAGACATGACTCAGTGGTAGACCATGTGCTCAGAATACACAGGCTCTGAGTTTAATCCCCAAGACCACACAAAACAAACCCAAGTCACTGCCACATGCTGGCGCTAAAGCTGTGCACAGTGTAATGCTGCCCCTCCCCCTCTCCCAATTAAACCTAGGAAAGCTGAGCAGATCTGAATAAAGTCAGTAGCCTTTAATTAACACCCTGCAGGGCTGGAGATGGCTCAGTGGGTGAGGGCACTTGCTGTTCTTTCAGAGGATCCAAATGTGGTTTCCAACATCCACACTGGGCAGTTCACAACTGACACACAGAGAGACACACACATGGAGAAATTCTTCGGAGAGAAGTGTCAGTCCCTGGAAATGAGCTTGTCACTTATGAGTCCAGTTCCAGGAACTTCTCTGATAAGCTGTGCTTACTCGTGTTCTCTCTCTCTCTCTCAATAATAAAATAAATCTTAAAGAAATAAATAGTATGTTAGCATCAAATTTATAGAAGACATAAATTATTAACATGGGCTTGCATGTGAATGAACAGAATCTACAATATATGAATACTACAAACACCACTTTGTGGCTGTTAATGAGAACCTTGCTTAAAATCAAAAGTGGGCTAGAGATGTGGCTCAGTAAGGGAAGTATGTGGAGCAAGAGCATGAAGACCCAAGTGTGGATTTTCAGCACCCAACTAAAAACTGGTAGGCAGTGTGTGTCTGTAACTCCAGTGTTGTTGTTTTTTTTTTTGGGGGGGGGGGTAGGTGTAACCAGATTCCTCAAAATTCGTGGCTAATCGATCTGAATCATGAGTTACAAGTTTGGTAAAAGACTATCTTAAAATATAGGGCAGAGAGGCTAACCAGATGGCTCAGCAGGTGAAGGTGCTTGCCTTGCACAGCAAGGGCTTTGTCCACAAGCTAGCCTGCCAGCCTGCTAGCCTATCAAATATTGACAGTTTTGAATATATTACTGACTTTGTCAGGATTTACCCCATGGCTAAAGAAATGGGGTCACAGGACTGGAGAAATAGCTCAGCAGGTAGAGGACCATCAAGCCTGAAGTCTGGGGCTTGATCCCTGGGATCCACATGGCAGGAAGACAGGAATGCCTCTTGCAAGTTGTCCTCTGATGTCCACACAACAAACACACACATGTAATTTTAAAAAGACTCATGCAGGGTGTGGTGACACCTTGGACTCCAGCACTGAGGATGCAGAGACAAATGGATCTCTGATGAGTTTGAGGTCAGCCTGGTCCCCAAGATCCAGGATAATCAGGGCTATAGAGAACTTGTCTAAAAAAAAAAAAAAAAGCTGGGTTTGGTGGCACACACCTTTCATCCTAGCTCTCAGGAGGCAGAGGCAGGTAGATCTGAGTTTGAGGCCAGCCTGGTCTACAGAGTGAGTTCCAGGACAGCCAGGGCTATACAGAGAAAACCTGTCTTAAAAAACCAAAGGAGGGGACAGATGGAAAAACAAACAACCAATCAAAACAGAAAATCAGACAGAGCTAAGGCCTCTGAGACCTGCCAGTCAGGGCAGGAAGCCCCATCAGTATTTGCTCTCTATAGGGCAGATTAGGTTCCACCCACAGCTGTGGAGGCCTGACACTCCTGGAGTGCTGTGTGTGAAGGGTGATTGTACTGGCTAGTTTTGTGTGTCAACTTGACACAGGCTGGAGTTATCACAAAGAAAGGAGCTTCGGATGGGGAACTGCCTCCATCAGATCCAGCTGTGGGGCATTTTTTCAATCAGTGATCAAGGGGGAGAGGCCCCTTGTGGGTGGTACCATCTCTGGGATGGTCATCCTGAGTTCTATAAGAGAACAGGCTGAGCAAGCCAGGGGAAGCAAGCCAGTAAGGAACATCCCTCCATGGCCTCTACATCAGCTCCTGCTACCTGACCTGCTTGAGTTCCAGTCCTGACTTCCTTTGGTGATGAACAGCTGTATGGAAGTGTAAGCTGAATAAACCCTTTCCTCCCCAACTTGCTTCTTGGTCATGATGTTTGTGCAGGAATAGAAACCCTGACTAAGACAGTGACCGAACCCCCAGGACACAGGAGGATTAGCTGCAGAGATTCACACCATCTGATGAAGCCAGAGAAAAGGCCTGGGAGCGATGGTGATGCCAACTGTTCTCCCAAGAAAAGGGCTAACAGCAGAAAGAGGACTCAGACCTGTCTGCTGGGACCTCTGATGTGGAACCCAAACACTGCCTGTCAACTCTGAAGACTCTAGACTCACCCTGGAGGCGGGCCTCTGGGAATGGTCATGAGGGGTTATCTACATTCGGCTGAGGTGGGAAGACCTTACCTGACCATGTGCAGCACCATTCCATGGACTGGGGTCACAGACTGAACATAAACAGTAAAGTGGGAGCCAAGCACCCACATTCTTTCTCTGCCTCCAACTGCCCCAAGCCTCTGCAGCCGTGACATCTCTGCCATGATGCTCTGTCCCTAGAACTGTGAGCCAAATGAACTCTTTCCTCCTCACATTGCTTCTGGCAGGTGTTCTGTCCCTGCAACAGCAAAGCCACTAACTCCCCTCCCAACACAGAGATGATGACTAACATGGATAATAGCAGCCCACAGGGAGTCGCGGTCGGAACACAGCAGGTCCCAGAAGCCATTGCAACTACACAGAGCTGAAGACACGTACTTCCTGTAAATTCTCATATGTACAAGCTTTTGTTGTACAAACCTTGCTCCTTAATTCAAAACTCTTGGTTAAATAAAACTGGCTACAGCCAATTCCTGGAGGAACTAGAGGCAGGTTTTGAGTTACCTGGTTGTGGGTAGAGAGGAAGAAGGGAGAGAGCATGAGGAGAGTTACCATGAGCATACGGCAAGGAGAAACAGCAAGTATTTGGGGAACACCATTGGGGAGGAAGCCAGGCCAGCAGTCACAAAGTAGATTAGGGGTTACCCCCAGTAATTGTCAAAGCCAAATAAAATAACCATAGTTTGAGTCTCCTTTATTTTTAAGCTGGTTGGGGATAAGCTTAAATTGATCACACTACAAACCTTTATCACAAGCCACAGAATCTTCCTATAAACACCCTTACACTTAAAGAAATTCAGGAGGACAGTGGGACACTAGTTCAAGCTGTAAGCCTGTTAAGAAATACTCAAAAACACAAAGCCTTTTTCGACGACAGCTTGAGGATAGTTTTAAAGAAAACCAGTGCAGGGCGCACATCTTCATGGTATGGAGCCACTTACGGTAGGTAAGCACACACTGAGTGGTATGGCGCTCTTTCAGCATGGGTTTGATGAACCATAAGAAAACTAAATGCTGCGTGACTGAGAAGTAAAATGGGAAAATAAAATCTTACTTCAAATAAAGAGTTCCCATTACTATAGTTTGTCAGAGACAGAAAGGCAAAGCCCAGGAATGTGAGTTTCAGTGCTGAAGCAGCCATACTTACAGCTATAACCCGGTAGCCCCATCCGGTCAAAGCCAGAATCTGCTGGAAAAACACATCTGCAGTTCCGCTGACAGGAGGAAGAAAGATGAGAGGACACCTGATGCTTCTGGGGCCAGCATCGTAGAGCGACCAGATCTTACTGTCATCGTCATCCACGATTATCTGGAGGGAAGATTGAAAGAGGGAAATAGGGCCGGGTGTGGTGGCGCACGTCTTTAATCCCAGCACTCGGGAGGCAGAGGCAGGTGGATTTCTGAGTTTGAGGCCAGCCTGGTCTACAAAGTGAGTTCCAGGGCTACACAGAGAAACCCTGTCTTGGAAAAAAAAAAAAAAGAGGGAAAGAAAGGAATGTCTTGTGACTGGGGTTTGCAGGAACTGTAAAAGACCTTCATGCTTGTTACAGGGCAACATGGGGATCGCAGGTGAGTACCCACAATAAGCTGCCCTGGTTTGCTTTTCCTTAGTGCAGTTTATAAACTTCCAAAGAACAGATTCGTAACTGTTTATCTGTTTAACTGGACTGTCTATGCAGAACAATGGGAAGTCTGTTCTGTTTACCAGTAAACGCTGCATGGTGTTTTACATTTTCCATGAGAGGGTGTATGTGTGTGTGTACATAAGTGCAGTTTACAGTCAATCTTGAGAGCTAGCCCAGAGGACTGGCTGGGGTCAGCAGGATCAGAGATTAAATAGGGCAGGCAAAGAGAACTGAGAATCTGGCTCTGGGGAGAGCTAGGCACACCTCAGATGCTTCAGGATCCAATGTGGTGCAACTATGAGAAGGAGGAGGGGATTTCACTGACAGACGAAGGACCCCATAAGTGTATGTGTTCCTCACTGGCTCAGGAAATGCTTCAAACCGTTCACTTGAGGATATGGGAGAAAGTAAACTGTGTTTTAGGAAGGGGATGTGGAGGAGGTTGTCAGAAGCCTTTGTCATTTCGTGTTCTTAGCTTGACAGGGAAGAAAGAACATGAAACAAGGCAAGTCACGTGCTTCACATAAATTGGATGCAGGCTAGTTATTATTATACTTCACTGCACCAACACTTGCCAGTTCAAATCAATAGTTATCTTCATTTTTTCCCCTGAGTGTTCCTAGCTAGCAGGACTGTAGACTCCACAATCCCCTGTGGGTAGCAATTGACTAACCAGGGTCAATGGTGTCACCAAGAGCTGACAAATGGAGCCAGGCAAAGTCCATGGAATCCAAATCATTTCCGTTGGGCCTTCCCAGCGGATGAGAACACTTATCTCATGCTTTCAACCTTTGTATTGTACCATTTGTTTTAATTCCTATGTATCTTTTCCCTGTGATCTTTTTTTTAAAGCAAACAACCAAACCCGATGACCTCTTCAGCCTATACAACAAATCCCAGGCCTTGTAAAGTCATGTAAAAAGCAACATCTCAGTCTTCTAGAGATTTGTTTCTTTTTTTTTTTTTTTTTTTTTTTTTTTTTTTTTTTTTTTTTTTTTTTTTTTTTTTTTTTTTTTTTTTTTTTTTTGGTTTTTCGAGACAGGGTTTCTCTGTATAGCCATGGCTGTCCTGGAACTCACTTTGTAGACCAGGCTGGCCTCGAACTCAGAAATCCGCCTGCCTCTGCCTCCCGAGTGCTGGGATTAAAGGCCTGCGCCACCACGCCCGGCTTGAGATTTGTTTCAATAACTAACTTGGGAGGAAAGTGACACAAATACCAGGTTCTGATACAGTAGCTTACACACTCTGAAACAGCATGTCCTATGAATTGACAGAGGCCTTCTGAACATACACCATAAATACCTAAGGGTGTTTAACGTCCTCCGAGTTCTCTGAATGCCAGATTCATCAGAACTTCGTCAGAACACAACAGTATCTGCTTGACAACTTTTGTTTTTGTTTTATTCAAGACAGGGCTTCTCTGTGCAGCCCTGGCTGCCCTGAAACTGGCTCTGCTCAACAACTTAAAACCAAAGCACCATAAAATTTCAAGCAAATATATCATGAAAGACAAGCGTGGGGGGAGGAACCTATCAGTGAAGTGACTTATAAGAATAGTTAGGTTAGCTTGGGGGTCTTGGGGCTGACTGAGGAAGCTTGCTGAGGAAGTGCATCTATCAAGAGTTCATGGGAGTTACTTGAAAGGTTGAGGGAGAGGGACCCTACTTCAATGTTGGCAACAGTTCCTGGGAAGCAAAAGGTAAAAGGGGCTCCCTTTGTAAGCAGCCCCAGTCAGCCCGAGTTTGAAACCAGATTACTTTGATTTTTAAGCCAAAGTCCAGTAGGCAATATAATATGCTGGTTAATTCCATAGACCTCAGGTTTCCTATCCATAGTACACCTTGTCAAACTGTTGGGAACCTAGGGAGTTTCCCAACAGTACCAGGGCTATTAGCAGGAAGCCTCTGCCTGGGCAACATGTAGCTCAGATTTCTATATAAACTCACGCTTGCGCCATACTTTCTCAGCTATCTGCTTTGCTAAAATGATTATGATTGACAGCACTGATGATCCTGACATCACAGTATCCAATACTGCTACAGGGCTTCAGCAAAGACTCCCTCTGTGAGAGGAATGGTCTTTGTCTAGGATTATCATGGGGCTCAACAGCAAATTTCAACTGAGGGTTTGCATGCATCCTAAGCAGGTGGGCTCCAGAGGATGACTAGGGTTGAGTAAGGATGCTTCTACGGTGTTCAGGTGAGAATGGTCCTCATAGGCTCATATATTTGAATACTTGGTCCTTAGTTGGTGGACCTGTTTGGGGAAGATTAGCTTTACTGGAGATGATGTGTCACTGGGGATGGGCTTTGAGATTTCAGAAGATTCCCGGTATGTCTTTCTTTACCTCATGCCTGTTGATCAGGAGGCTGTAAGCTCTCAGCTACTGCTTCAGCACCATGCTCG
Organism: Mus minutoides; assembly: GCA_902729485.2. Lineage (NCBI taxonomy): Eukaryota > Metazoa > Chordata > Mammalia > Rodentia > Muridae > Mus > Mus minutoides. The sequence goes on along the minus strand of LR752896.1, from coordinate 44,048 downwards.
CCTACAATGCTCTCTGCCATGATAGCCACAGACCCTAATTAACCCTCTAAAACTGTAAGCCCCAAACAAACTGAGAAGTTGCCTTGGTCATGGTTTTAGGAAAGCAGTTAAGAAAGTGTCACTGCAGACAGAGTTCTATGAGGCTTAAGTTTCAGGGACGGAAACAGAAATGACTATACTATCCACATTTTACTACATTATCTGAGGTTGAGTATATAAAAGGAATTACAAATAAGAAAATCTTTACACTCCAAAGCTGACTGCATGTGACAGGGAATGGGTGAACGTTACACTCTGTAACATCTCGTCACAGTATTTGGCAATAACCTTTGCTCTCACACAATACTAAGGCACAACTTCTAAACCACACTCAAGCGTCAGCTTCTGTGAGTATGAACTGCAGTAAAATCGGACTTACCTTTTTCAGGGGAACGGTACTTCTAAACCAGTTATAATCTGGAGAGACTTTGATCTCTCCCATGATGAGCAGAAGCAGAGGTTAACCCTGAAATAAAAGCAGATGACAGTGTCATAGCGAGAATTCTCATTACACCTGAACTCAATGCAAAGGCTGATCGAGCTGCACCAACAATTCTTTAACCAAAGATGCAGGGTTGTTTGACTCATCCATACAGACTTAAACTACAGAGGACCACAGGATGGATCTCTTTAGTAGCTCCGAGAAAGAGGACTCCGGTCTTGCAGAATTAAAGAACCACATTAGATACAGAATACTCTTTTTAACACCATCCTACTTAGGAGACTCTGAACTCTTCCGACAGCACCTGAAGAACCCATTTTAATAAACTTCCCATATGCTTATAGGACATATATGACAAAGGGGTTAGCAGGCTTGTTTTCAGATGATTCACAACATGCCAAAATCTAACTTAAATTCACATGTAGCTAATACCCAAGAAGGGCGGGGTGGGAGGGACAAACATGCCATTCCCACTGATGTGATTAAAAAGTACATAGGCTGAAATGTAGCTGGGTGTGGCAGAGCATTTGCCTGACTTGCACAAAGCCCTGGATTCAGTCCTTCCTGCTAGAGTTACACAGACGTCTCTGAACACCTGTGATATAAATGTAAACATTCTGTAACTTAAAACAAAATGTCTGTCTCTAGAGAAAAAAGGCATGTCTTCTATTTTTGGAGGAGTCAGGTTTTGTTGTTGTTGTTGTTGTGTTTTGTTTTTGTTTTTGTTTTGAGGCAGGGTTTCAATGTGTAGCCCTGGGCTGTCCAAGAACTCCCTCTGTAGACCAAACTGGCCTCAAAATCGGAGATCCACCTGCCTCTGCCAACCACAGGGATTAACAGTGTTCAGCACTTCCATGACATTAGGTTAAGTCTGCCACCTCTGAGCTTGTTTCCTCTCTGTGGGTTTCATCTTTGTTTCCCCAAAGCCTAGAATGGTTTGGCAGCCAGCCTGATCTGCTGACTCCGGGATGACTAACTCTTGAAGAGACTGAACCAGGCCCTCCGAGAATCCCTCCTAATCAAGTTACCCCGGGGCTGTGAACTGCCTTTCCTTCTCTACTCACACAACGTCATTACAGGAACCTGAAATTAAGGTTCCCTGGTCTCTTTTTGTCAAGAGAGGCATTTCCACCCATCCACCAGGAAAGACTCACATACTTACCTTGCATGGTGTTCCCCTACTTCCAGGGGAGGACTAGACTCCCTAGCAGGGCTGAGTTTGAGCGTTCAGAACTTAATTCTAGGCTGACTTTTAATTTCCATTTTAGAAAAAGCTCAGGACTGGCAGAGGATTCTAAACTCAATGAAACACTTCTTCATTCCTTGGCCCTCCCTCAGGGACACAACACTGGACTGCTGCCTTTGACATCACTAACCTAAGCTTCCAGTAAACAGAGGCAGTCTAATGATAAACTGTAATTACAGTACTGATAGCATACTGGTCTCTTAGCTCAAAGCAAAGGAGATGCTTTAAGGGAGAGTTGTTAACATTGTAAATTGTTTTAAAACATTAAGTAAATCACCATCAATTGTGCTGAAGCCAGTGTGCACAGATGTGGTTATGAACACTAAAACAAAGAACACATCCTTTACAAAAATCCATTTTATCTAAAATATTAATATGTTTAAAAATATCTAAGCCTGAGGCTATGCCAGTGCCTGGCAAATACAGAAGTGGATGCTTACAGTCATCTATTAGATGGAACACAGGGTCCCCAATGAAGGAGCTAGAGAAAGTACACAAGGAGCTGAAGGGTCTGCAGCCCTATAGGAGGAACAACAATATGAACTAACCAGTACCCCCAGAACTTGTGTCTCTAGCTGCATATGTAGCAAAGGATGGCCTAGTCGGCCATCAATGGGAGGAGAGAACCTTGGTCTTTTGAAGATTCTATGCCCCAGTATAGGGGAATGTCAGGGCCAGGAAGTAGAAGTGGGTGGGTTGGGAAGCAGAGGGAGGGTATAGGTGATTTTCGGAGAGGAAACTAAGAAAGGGGATAGCATTTGAAATGTAAATTTAAAAAAAAGAAATGTAAATAAAGAATTAATTAAAAAGATCTAAGCCATTTAAACTATTTTAAACACATCTTTCACCGTTTAAAACTGCTTTATTTGATAGCTTCATACATTTATGTAGTACATTTTAGTTAATTTAACTCTCCTGTTTCCCTTTAAGTTATTACTTTAAAATAAAAGCAACTAGCGGCACAGTTACTCCTAGAATATTTTATATTAGGACAGACTTGAAATACCACCACAGCATCTGTGCACTTCCAACTGGAAATATTTTCTAGAATGTCTGCAGGAGGGAATATTAAAGACAGGCTAAACAGCCAGGTGTGATGGCACACATCTTTAATCCTAGCCCTCAGGAGGCTGACAGCTAGCTCTCAGGGAGTTCCAGGCCAGCCAGAGCTATACAGTAATAATAAGACTGTCTCAAACACACAAAGCTAAAACATCAATCAACTTGTTAAAGTTTACTTCTAGGATCAACCAACTTACAAAAAAAAAAAAAAAAAAAAAAAAAAAAAAGTAGCCACAGTTTTAGTCAGCTGCCATTTACAAACCAAACTAGGTACAAGCATACAGGCAGGCACACAAAGGAGTTACCTACTTCTTTCCCACAGCGGCAGAAGGGTAGTCCTTACCAAGTCTTCAGTATAATTCAGAAGCACCTCAGTACTGACCACATTGTAACTAATCTTGATGCATAAGAGATCCTACACAGCTGTGAGGACACTTTTGCAAGGACAGGTGATTCTAACACTTGTGCTAGTTTGGTGGTGAGGAAAGGCGAGACAGTTACCAAATGTTGCCAAATGTTGCGTAGGACCAGCTGACCGCTAGGAAGAAAAAAAAAAAAAAAACCCTCTGCAAAGCTAAAGCAGCTGTGAAGGGTATGAAAAGGAAAGTTTGTTCTAGCTCTCTTTCATCCACTTAAGCTGGATGCTTTTCCAAGTCACAAGAGAAACATTCTAAAAAAAAAAATCTGTGGCCCAGAAAGTTAGTTGAGATTGTGACCAAACTGGTCAGGACGAAAAGAACATGGGCAGTGAGTTCAGGGGCAGATTTGATTTCTCGTGACTCTGTTCTTTACAAAAAAACAAAAGCACCTGTTCAGGCTGGTGAGGGAAGAGACAGATAAGCTTTATCAAGGAACCCTCTCCTCCTGCCAGGATGCTAAGGCTACCCGGCTCTTTCTGGACCTTGTGTTGCTGGACAGTAAGTTGGCTAGTTGTGAGCGAGCATGTACTTGTCCTCAGAGTTTCAACAGAACCTGCAGTTCAGAGCTGAGGAGATCGCCTCTATAAATGTTTAACACATGCTCAGTCTCATATTGCTGGTCCTGTATCTCAATGTATAGTTGACTTATATAGGGACAATATGTGACTGTGAATACAACCAATTAAAAAAGTATTAGAACTTGAGAGCCTCTAGGTGACATAACTATGGTTCTCGGTGTTGGAGAACTCTCACCGTTAGCTTTTACCACTGAACTACATCTAAGGCTCTGCGGCAGGCTGTTTACTACAGATCTTCACCCTTCACTACACCTATATGTATTAAATAGCTATCTTTTTTGAAGATTTCTTCGGGTAAGATTTATCCTTTCTCCAGGAACCTATCCACTTCTCTCTGAATGTCATGAGAGGAGACGCTGCCCCCCACATCTTTCTCTCTGACCCCTCGTTTCAAGGTCCTGGTGTAAAATCTTTTTGAAAATTCATACATAGCTATTAGACGGCTTCCCAATTTGCAGAATCCTTGCAAAAAGAGAAGCTGGACCACTGCAGATGGAGACGGAAACAACAGCATCTAACTTCTAACTCCCCGGGAAAAGAAGAAAAGGGGGGGCATTCTTTCGCCTTGCTACACTCTTCAAGACTCTCACAGGCCTCACACCTAGTCTGAGGTAGGATCTCCAAAACAACTCTACTCGCAGCCCTTAAAAGTTGACTGAAACCAAAATGCTCCTGAATTTCTGCCCCAGGAAGGGTGGCTCAAGAAAATGAGGATGTCTGACTAAGGATTTGGGGCACCAATCGCCGTTAGGGGCCGCCCTGGGTTCCACCAGTTCAGAAACAACAACAATCCGCAATGAACCGAGGCTGGACCTTAGACAGACACACAGGCACATACGGATACACATAAGCGGCTGCGAGCGCGCGCACAAGCACACACAGAGAGATGGATCACGTGCACGGTCACAAGGACCGGCCCACTCGTGAACTCTGCTCCTAGAGTCACGCATGCTCGATACACGCCCACCTACAACCCTACACGCACCACACACACCCACGCGCCTGCTTTCTAGGGCCTGCCCCTCACCTGCCGTGGCCGCTCCCGCGTCCCTTTCTTTCCAGCCTAGACGGATCTTCGCCCCGGTTTGGGCGCAGAGGATGGAGTCGGCGGGGCGCGGGCGGGCGGGCCGGGCGGGCCGGGCGGCCGCAGATCAGAGGCTCCGCGGGAGCAGCGGGCAGAGGGGCGCGCGGCCGAGCAGCCAGAGGCCGCCGCCTCCCAGGTTTGGTACTGCGAGCTCCCCGGGCGCGCCTCCTGCTTCCGGGTTCTGAGGAGGCGGGACCAGAAGGCGAGGAAGGGGCGGGGCTCTGGCGGTTCCTATGGCGACGGGGCCGGCAGGGGAGGCCCGGTTCCGAGACTTGCCAGTACTAGAGGCTGAGGAGGCTGGCTGGATAAGGGTCAGACCTTGGTCACTTCTGACAGGAGCACAGAGGAGGAAGCTATGGCAGTGAAAATCTAAGCTGTAGGCCCCGGGGATCTACTTCTGACTTCAGTTTTTAGTCGTCTTCATGCTTTGGTGGGGAGACACTTTTGGGCCATAGCTTTAGTGAATGGGCCTTGACATAGTCTTTTTAAAAAATTAGTATATATCAGTTCATTACAATGGCTTAATTAGGACATTTTCTTATAAAGAATGTGAATCATCACCCTCCGTTAGTCTCTGCCTCCCATGCCCCGTTCCCCTTCAGCTTCCCAACTGCATATGCTTTCTCAGCAAAATTGTTTTTACCTTTTGTACAGACCTCTTCTGACCTCTCTTCAAAGCCTGTCTCCTTTTATGGCTTTGTGCTGATGTTGAGGGGACATACTCAGCACTGGTTTGCCCTCTTCTGTCAGGCACAGTCTAGTCACTGTTCTTAGGAGAGATGTGGCAGATGCCACAACACCTTTCAGTAATCGCTTACAGCTTTGCTCTGAAATAATGTATAATAATATTGAGTGACCTGTCAATCTTGTTTGAAAATTTGTAAAGTTCCTAAAGCAAGATCCTAATGTTTTAGGGAGAACTTTTAAAAAATATTTATTATTATTATTACTTTTAATTGTGTGTGTTTGTGGGAGAGAGAGTATGTGGTGCACATAAGTGTAGTTTATAAAGAGGGCAGAGGAGGAGCCTAGATCTGGAATTACAGGTGTTTGTGAGTTGCCTAACATGGGTGTAAAAGCAATATGTATTCTTAACCTCTGACCAATCTCTCAGCCCCCACCCGTGTGTGTGTGTGTGTGTGTGTGTTGGTGCCTGCTGAGGCCAGCTTTGGATGCCCTGGAGCTGGAACTGCAGATGACTGAGATTGATCTCAAGCCTGACTGGGTACTGGGAACTCAGCTTTGGTCCTCTGGAAAAGCAGTAAGTTTGTTAACCACCAAACCATCTCTCCAGGCCTAGAGAGCACAAACAGAAACAAAAACAACAAGAACAAAAAACTCCTCTAAGACTGAGGAGTCTTAGGTTCCAGTCTAGAACTTAGACAAACAGCAGACACATTTCCCCCAAAGCATAGTGATAGCTCAGCTCTCAAAAAGGTGAGGCAGAAGGATCTCAAATAGTGGTACTGTATCTCAAAGCTAACTGAATTGTTCAAAATTATAGCAAAAAGTGGTAGGTACAGAATCTGAAAAGACCTTCAACCAGCTCTCAAAATTCAGAGCTCATCACCAAATACATGATAGATAGGCTTTGATATATGTATGTATATATGTATGTGCATATTTTATTACAATGTGAGCGATCTAACAATGTTTTGTGTCTCTTAGAAAAGCCCCATAGGAGCCGGGCGTGGTGGCGCACGCCTTTAATCCCAGCACTCGGGAGGCAGAGGCAGGCGGATTTCTGAGTTCGAGGCCAGCCTGGTCTACAAAGTGAGTTCCAGGACAGCCAGGGCTATACAGAGAAACCCTGTCTTGAAAAACCAAAAAAAAAAAAGAAAAGCCCCATAGGGTTATTTGAATCCTCAGTTGTTCCTCAACACATGGCAAGCACACTGTCCTTGACAGAATGTTTGACATCTGCATGTCTAGCTGTCTTAGCACACAGCTGTTGGCAGCAGATTTCTGAGCAAGGCAGGCCAGAGCTTGGGCAGACCTGGTGGGCAGAGTGCTAAGAATTTGCACCTGTCCCGTGTGGCATCTGCTGGAAGTTCCCACGGTAACTATGTACAGCATCCATGCCTGTGTGAGGCTCTCCTCAGAAAGCGGGAATGTTCACAGAATATGCTGTGAATACCAAGCAATATAAACAAGGGGCCAAATGGCTTGTGGGTTTGTCCTATAACTATAGGCATGTGGGGTGAAAGTGGGGAGTGTGTCTTTCTTATTCTGTAGACCTCCCTGGCCTGGAATTCTATATAACGACCAGGTGTGACAGGTCCCAGACCTTAGCACGACTGACTCCATAGTGGAAGTGTCATTTGGGCTGTAAAGCTCAGAATGAAAGCCAAAAATGAAAACCAAGACCTAATCCATCAAAGCCCAGAGTCTCAGGAAAGTCTCTAACTGTACTAACCTGGAGCTGACTGACTAGGCTGGCTGACCAGCAAGACCCCAGGGTCTTCCTGTATTTATCTCCTAGTTGCTAGGGTAATAGGAGCATCAACTTTCTACAGGGCTGCTGGAGATCTGAACTTAGGTCCTCATGCTTAAGAAATCACTATTCACTGAGCCATTGCCACAGCAGCCTTGAATACCACCAGCCTGGATGCTGACCTCAGTGCCAACATAGCAAACAATGCTGTTTCCCCACTGCTAGTTGGAGGCCCAGTCAGAGTGCAGTGGATTATGGGGATCAGACACTGGATAGGTATTCTGAGCTGCCAGAGAAACATGCTGACTTGCCTGTTCTCTGGTTTGTGACCTAAAGGCCCCATCAGACAGAATATTGATGAGGTTATTGTGATTAATAATTTATTAACTGCCATCTGTGATTTGAGAGCCCTGAATTTGAGGCTGAGGCTATAGTTCAGTTAGTACCTAGCATGCAGGAAATGCTGTCATTCTCGCACTGACAAGGAGGCAAACAATGCTGTGGGTAGAGGGCAGAAGGAAGACAAACATAAATGCATATATACATACGAACACAAAGAGAGACTCCCCTTCTGACTCTATCCCTGGACAAGACATTTTACTTCTCTCCAGGTCTGGTCTCCTTGATTGTAAAATTAGTTTATTTGCACTAAATCTCTATGTGCTTTCTAACTGTAAGATCAGAATTCTATCAACTTAGGGGACTATATTAAGGTTTTGTTGTTGTTTTAAGTCAGATTCAGATGTAGCCCAGGCTAGTCTCAAACTTGGTATATAACTAAAATGTCATTGAACTTTGGATCTTCCTGCTTCCACCCTTTGCTTGCTGGGATTACTGGCAGATTTGTGGACCAAACTTAGGGCTTCGGGCAAGCTAAGTACACACTCCACTAACAACAGGGCTATATCCTCAACCCCTATTAAGGAATAAGTGCAAGAGCGTTCCCTCAGAGCTGTTCTGAGAATCCTCCCCACTCCCTACTGTCAAAAGAGCAGCCCAGGGCTGTGGACACAGCTCATAGGTAGAACACTCTTGCAGTGTAAGCCCTAGGTTTGACCTCCAAACAGAAGAAGAGGAGGAAGAGGAGGTGGGGATGGCTCTGGAGAGATGGCTAAGTAGTTAAAAGGACTGGCTGCTCTTCCCGAGGTCCTGAATTTCTTTCCTTTTCTTTTCTCTTTTCTTTTTTTTTTTTTTTTTTTTTTTTTTTTTGAGACAGTGTTTCTCTGTAGCCCTGGCTGTCCTGGAACTCACTTTGTAGACCAGGCTGGCCTCGAACTCAGAAATCCACCTGCCTCTGCCTCCCGAGTGCTGGGATTAAAGGCATGCGCCACCACTCCCGGCCTCCTTTTCTCTTTTCTTTTATTTCTTTCTTTTTATTTTTTTTAAAGATTTATTTATTTTATTTATATGAGTACACTACTGTAGCTGTCTTCAGACACACCAGAAGAGGGCATCAGATCCCATCACAGATGGTTGTGAGCCACCATGTGGTTGCTGGGAATTAAACTCAGGACCTCTGGAAGAGCAGTCAGTGCTGTTAACCACTGAGCCACCTCTCCAGCCCAAGGTACTGAATTCAATATCCAGAAGCAATATGGTCTTTCACGATCATCTGTGATGGGTTCTGATGCCGTTTTCTGACATGCAGAAAGAACACGCACATACATAAAACATGTAAATACTTAAATCTTAAAAAGAAAAAACCAGCTGGGAGATGGGGTGGGGGATGGGGTGAGAAAGTGTGTATTATCTCTAAAGTAAAGCACTTGATGGGCCCTGGGTTGCTTCCCCAGTGCTAACATTGGAGAGAAGAGACTAAGGGAGCCTGGTGTTTTATAAGCTAGTTTAAAAAAGTTAATGTTGCTCCCCAACAAAAAAAATGTCTCCATGGCATCAGCTCTGCCTCCAGGTTGCTGACCTGCCTTTGATGGTGAACTGTGATATGGAAGAGTAGGGTTTTAAATTTTGTTTTCTGTGCTTGGGGACCAAATCCAGGGCCGAGGCAGGCAGTGTCCTTCCACTGAACTAGACCTCTTACCCTGAAATAATATTTTTAACTTATTTGTGTACCTTTTTTAAAGTCCTGGGAATAAAATCAGATCTCACATATGAAAAATAGGCAGTCTGCGATGGAGTTACATGCTGCCCCCCCCCAGGGCTATTATTGTTTGTTTTTTTGTGGTGCATACATGTAGGTATGTGTTCACGTTTGTGTGTGCATACATGCATGCGGACCAGAGGTCAAACCTCAGAAGCTATTCACCTTGGTTTGTTTTGTTCTGGTGTGTGTGTGTGTGTGTGTGTGTGTGTGTGTG
>LR752896.1:0-33479 GCA_902729485.2 Mus minutoides | reverse complement strand
TAGGCAGTCTGCGATGGAGTTACATGCTGCCCCCCCCCAGGGCTATTATTGTTTGTTTTTTTGTGGTGCATACATGTAGGTATGTGTTCACGTTTGTGTGTGCATACATGCATGCGGACCAGAGGTCAAACCTCAGAAGCTATTCACCTTGGTTTGTTTTGTTCTGGTGTGTGTGTGTGTGTGTGTGTGTGTGTGTGTGTGAGAGAGAGAGAGAGAGAGAGAGAGAGAGAGAGAGAGAGAGAGAGCAAATGAAAATGTCAGGTACTGTGTTAGCTTTATATAAACTGGAATAGAGTCACATGAGTGAAAGGAATTTCTGCTGAGCAGTCAGTCCCTAAGATCAGGTTTGTAGGCAAGCCTGTAGGACATCTTAGTGATTGACAGAGGAGGGCCCAGGCTATTGTGGGCAGTGCCTCTGTAGGTGGTTGTCCTTGGGTTGTATTTTTAAAAAGCAGGCAGAGAAAGTCATGAGGGGCAAACCAGTAAGCAGCCCACCTCCGTGACCTCTGCGTCAGCTCCGCCTCCAGGTCCCTGACGTGAATGTCTCTGATGGTGAAGTGTGATATGGAAGAGCAAGTGAAACTGGACCCTTTCTTCCCAAATCGCTTTTGGCTGTGGTGTTTCGTCCGCAGATACCTTCCCCTATCCCCTTCTGCTTTATTCATTTGAGACAGGTTCTCTCAGTGAACCAAGGACTTGCGCTTTCAGGTAGGGCTAGGTGGTATCAGAAACACTGTCTCCCAAACCAAATAAAAAGTTATTTTTTTTAAAAAAAAAAATGGGCTGGCAAGATAGCTCAGTGGATAGACACTGGCGACTGTAACTTACAAGGTAGAAGGAGAAAACTGACTGCCCCTCCCCACACACAGATAAATCTGATAAATCCTGGGGTTCTGATTCTTCACAATGTAGCAATGCCTGAATTTGTTCCATCACATATGTTTTTTTGTTTTTTTCGAGGCAGGGTTTCTCTGTGTATTCCTGGCTGTCCTGGAACTCACTGTAGACCATGCTGGCCTCTAAGTTCCTCCAGGTGGACGGAGACGGAGGCACACGACCCTAGTGTCCACATACGGTGGTGACGGGTCGGAAGTAAAGGAGTAGAGACTCTACTTCAAGACTCTAGAACAGAGTGAGATTTTGGGAAAAGGAGTACAACCATATTGGCACATGAGGTGTCACACCGACAGAGGTCCTCCTTTTGCTAACATCTTCCGGGTTTCCGAGAAAACAGCAGCACCATGGAGGTGTAGTAAAGGCAGAGAAACGGCAGATTTATAATGTGGGCCACATAGTCGTGAAGGCCATCGAGTCCCCAGATCTGCAGTCTGCCAGCCGGTCACTAGTTTCTGGCTCCAGTTCAAAGTCAACAGGGTTAAGTCTCAGAAGAGCAGAAGTGTCTAACAAAGTCTGATATCTACTGTTCCTTCTTTGCTTTCTCTTCATCTCCTGCCTTCTTTTCTTTCTGAGGCAGAGTCTCTTGGTGAACCTGGAGCTCACTGAACTACACTGGCTGGTCACTGGGATCCCATCAATCTCTGGGGTTACAGAAGTCGCCACCATGTCTGTCTTCAATGTGGAGGCGGGGATCCAAACTCACGTTTTTATGCTTTTTTGCAGGCACTGTACCCCAAAGCTATCAGCCTCGCCTTTTGTTTTTAACTCACATTAGAAAAGCAATCAGCTTTACTCGGTTGACCACTAAACGTTGTTAATCTCATCCAGAGATACCTTCAGACATAACCAGAGTACTTGATTGAGATAAGGCCACTCTGGGGTTTAGCAAACTTGAGAGGTGACAGCAAACATTACCAATTATTAAATGTCCATGTTGGGCATTTCCCTGGGCATTTCCTGTGTAATATACCATTCTGTAAGACAGTTATTACCCATATTATTAATCTAAGAAACCAGAGTTTTAAAGATTCAAGTAGGTTATCTCAAGCTACTTAACTAGAAGCTAACAACAGAGTTCTTTTTTCATTTGCTTTTGTTCTTAAACAAGTTCTCATGCACCCTGGGCAGGCTTTTTTTTTTTTTTTTTTTTAAGATTTATTTATTATATGTAAGTACACTGTAGCTGTCTTCAGATGCACCAGAAGAGGGCATCAGATCCCACTATAGATGGTTGTCAACCACCATGTGGTTGCTGGGAATTGAACTCAGGACCTCTGGAAGAGCAGCAGTCAGTGCTCTTAACCGCTGAGCCATCCCTCCAGCCCTGGGCAGGCCTTAAACATGGTTGATAGTGATGCCTTGAACTGATCCTCCTGCCTTCATCTCCTTAGTACTGGGACTACAGCGTGCACCACCACACCCATTTGTGTGCTCTAGAGATGGGACCCAGCACTGTGTGCACACTAGACAAGTATTCTACCAACTGAGCCACACCCCAAGCCGGAGTCCAGTTTCAAGTCTGGGGTAAAGCAAATTTTTTTCCAGCAATAATAAAAATCCAAGTAGGAAAGTCTTGCAGAGCCTGCGGACAGCTGAGGATGCCCTTCAACCTCTGACGTTCCTGCTTCTGCTTTCTGAGTGCTGGGACTAGAGGGGTGCACCACTATCTAGATTATGAGGTGTTGGGGATTGAACTCAGAACTTCACCAAGGCTGAGCAGGCACTCTATCTACTAAGCTAGGCCCGCAGTCCACAGACCACCATTTAAAACAACCTTTTAGAATATATGCACACCATTTAGTTGTCTCACTCGTCAAAGGATACGAGCTCCTTTAAGCTGAACATTATAAATACAAATTTTATTTAAACTTCTTGTGTGATTCAAGTAGAAAAGTCCACCCTTAACTGCTACACACAATGGAGAGCGAAAGACTTCCACCTCCTGACAACCACTTCTCTTTCTCCCACGCTGTCATCTTTCAAAACCACAGCAGTTGCTTGTAAATCAAGCTTTTAATAAGTTACAAGTGTGTAATAGGTCTCTGTCAGTTGTCTTCCTAGCTACTTAATGCACTGTTGCATAGCAACAACTTTGTTTTCTGCTGCATCTTTGTTGGAAGTCTGAGAGTCTGAAATCTGCACTGGCTTGGGTGAGCGTGGGAATTTTTCTGGTACCACGCATGCAAATATCCATTGTAGAAATCAGTAGCTGTTAGTGTTTTCTTAAGCATTACTGACCGAACACCGATCCAGCCATCCTAAAGGACAAAGAACAGACAGTAAGTAGACAATAGGGGCAAAGCTTGACAACGAAATAAACTGTACTTTATAAACCTCGTCAGGCATGGTGATGCAGCCTTTAATCCTAGCACTGGGGAGGCAGGCCAGGCCGATCTCTGAGCCAGGCCTACCTAGTAAGGCCATATCTTTAGAACAACAAAAACCTCAAAATGTTATAGAAACAATTGCTGTTATTAACCGCTTAGCTGCAAAACACATTGTACTAGATGACATGTAATGCCTGGTCTCTAAAAGTTCCTCATGAAGGAGCAATAACCACTGTCCTAACCTATTTCAACAGAGGAAAGAGAATACAACGTTACCCAAACATAACAAGTCAAGGTCTGAGAGTTGGCTCCATAGTTAAAGAGCATGCACTGCTCTTGCAGAGGACCAAGGTTGATTCTTAGCACCCACTATTGGACAGACTGCCTATAACTGCCTATAACTCCAGTTCTTTGGGGTTCAACACCTCTGGCCTATTTGGGCACTTGTAGTCATATGTACATATCTACACACACACATACACACACACACAAAGTTTTAAATCCAAAAACAACAGATCTAAAAGGCAGGCAAATCCAACATCACCCCAGGTTAGATAACCGATGCTTGTGGTTGGTGGGTGACTTTTTTCCAAGGTAACACAACTGATAAAGAGTCTAGCTCACACACTCTCCAGCTACAGCTGCTTCTGGGAGAGCCAAATACAGAGAATGAGTATATCCACACTCAGACCAAGAGAGGTCATCTGGCGTGCTTCAGAGCGAGCTGAAGAGAACTGATGGTGGTAAGGGGCTCTGCATATAAGGTCTGTGTTGGTAGACCAGCCTTTCACACACATTAAAACATGCTTCGTGAGTATTCAAAATCTAATATAACTACCACAAAATAGAAAATATCCAGGAAACAGAAGGGATGTGGAACACTTCTTAGAAACATGCCATAGCTTTGTTAAACAACAGTTCCAGTCATTAAAAAATTCCCTATAGCAGCCAAGCATGGCAGTACACACCTCAATCCCAACACTTGGGTTGATCTCTAAGTTCAAGGCCAGCCTGGTCTACAGAGTGAGTTCTAGAACAGCTAGGGCTACACAGAGAAACCCTGTGACAAAAAACAAAACAAAACAAATAACAATTTCCCCCCCCAAAAAAAACCCCACAACACTATGTAGCCCAGGGTCAGGATGGCCTAGAACACAATATGTTGCTGAGACAATCCTCCAATACACAATCCTCCTGCCTCTACTTCCAGGGTGCTCAGAGAAACCCTGTCTTGAAAAACCAAAACCCCCCCCCAAAAAAAAACCAAAAAAAAAAACCCAAAAAACAAAATCCAGGGTACTAACACAGCAGGCTATTAATCACTTGAAACTTTTTGTTTTTGTTTTTGTTTTTCGAGACAGGGTTTCTCTGTGTAGCTCTGGCTGTCCTGGAACTCACTTGGTAGACCAGGCTGGCCTCGAACTCAGAAATCCACCTGCCTCTGCCTCCCGAGTGCTGGGATTAAAGGCGTGCACCACCACGCCCGGCCTTCACTTGAAACTTTTAAAAGAAGTATTACTATTACTCTGTAAGTGTTCATGATAGTGGGGACATGTGGAGGTCAGAGGTCAACTCTCTGGAGCTGGTTCTTCCCGTCTACCGTGTGTGAATTTTGAGGACTAAACTCACTTAGGTTATCAGGCTTGTGTGTCAGGAGCCTTTACCTGCTGAGCCATCCTGAGGGCCTTCTCCAGCCATTTTAGATTATTCAAAAGAAAAAAAGCATTGATCTGGGGAGATGGCTCAGAGGGTAAAGTCTGGATCCCCAGAACATACACACCAGCTTCGGGGAGTGGGAGCCAGAGACTTACGTCTCAAAGGGATCTTATAGGCCAGCTAACGGGGACCTGCAAAGGGGAACAGAGCTTGGGTCTCAAATGAGGTGAAAAGCAGACTGCGCCAGGCTCTCCTCCGCCTTGCATGTGTGCTGTGGCATGCATGTACCTGCATCCACACACCCTACACACATATAGACATGTTTTAAAACTTTCCTTGGGCATGAGACACTCAGTCAGTAGAGGTGCTTGCTGCCCAGCATGATGAGAGAGTGCCATCCCTGGGAAGGACAGAATGCGAGGGAGAGCCAGCACCTACAAGATGCCCTCTGCCCTCCTCTGAGCACATCTGTGAGGTGCTTTCTTGATTGTTAATTGACATAGGAAGGCTGGATAAGAAAGGTAGCTAGGAGCCTGCAGAGAGTTCATTTATTAGAGCACTTATATGGAGGTTCAGTTTCTAGCACACACAGGGTGGCTCATTACCATCCATAACTCTAGTTGCAGGGGACCCAACACCTTCTGACAGGCGTGGACATTAGGCATACACATGTAGGAAAAGACTCATATATGTAAAATACAGAGGGAGGGAGGGAGGGAGGGAGGGAGGGAGGGAGAACTTAGCAAGCCTCCGCTTCAGTTCCTGCCTCCAGCTTCCTGCCCTGAGCTGTTTCTACTTCCCACAGTGACAGAGTGACCTGGAAACGTGAGAGGACGGTGTTTTATGGTCAAGGTGCTTATTCACAGTACAGGACACAATGAGGACATGGTCCTTGTTCAATGCTGTTGAAGACCCATGTTGTGTGGTCATCAAGCAGATGCTTGATGACTGACATCAGATATCAGAGCTTATTGAATAAGTTAATTACTAAAAGTAACTTCCAGAAGTCTGTCATTATGGAATCTTCTTTCATTGGGCAGCAATGATAAAAACTTCACTTTAAAAAAATTATGCTGGCAAGATGACTGTTTCTTACAGAAATTAAATTGGGTTTTTTTTGGTTTTTTTTTTTGTTGTTGTTGTTGTTTTGTTTTGTTTTTCGAGACAGGGTTTCTCTGGATAGCCCTGGCTGTCCTGGAACTCACTTTGTAGACCAGGCTGGCCTCGAACTCAGAAATCCGCCTGCCTCTGCCTCCCAAGTGCTGAGATTAAAAGCGTGCGCCACCATGCCCGGCTAAATTGTTTTTTTAGATCAATCTGAAACTGAAAATGCTGTCTTATTAGTGCTCCATTGCTGTGAAGAGACACCATAACCAAGACAACGCTTACAAAAGAGAGCATTTAAATGGGGTGTGGCTACAGTTGCAGAGGCCTAGTCCACTATCACCATGGCAGTCTGCATGGAGTGGAGAAGTTTTATATTCTGATTTACAAACGGGGCACAGAGACAAACAGACTCTGGGCCTGGCATGGGCTTCTAATCCCTTCAAAGAGCTCTACTCCCTGGTGACTAAGTATTCAAATCTGTGAGCCCATGGACTCATTCCAATCACCACAAATGGTAAATGGAAACCCTGGTATGGTGGTACATACCTGCAGTTTCAACACTCAGCAGGCGGAGGCAGGAGGATCAGTTTTAGACCAACCTGGGCCAAAAACTCAACAGTGAATTCAAGGCTGGTCTAGGCTACTTAAGACCTCATCTCAAAAGAAAAGGAAAAAGAAATACAAATTAAAGATTTAGCAAAAACAATCACAATAACGTGAAGCTAAAATCAACGTACCTTGCAGTGAACCAGCAGCATTTGCGATGGTCTGTGGTACACCAGGGACCCTGGAGTCACAGTTGGTCCTGTTAATTTCGGATCTAAGAACGGGGGAAGAGAACACAAGAGAAATAATTATGCAACATCATGGTACTTCTTAAAAATCAATACGATGTATGCATATGTGTAATGGAGTTAGGCAAGCTGGACTTTACAGAGATCTCCATGCTGCCTGCCCCAGCCCTGGATGTAACATGGTATAGCATGTGCCCAGGATTTAGAAGACCCTGGGCTCCATCTCCAGCACTGACAAACATACATACATACATACATACATACATACATACATACATAAGACTCTGCAGAGGCAGAACTAATTAAGGAGGGACACACTTGCTAAGCCCTAGCTCTGCGATCTAAAAATGCTTGGAGTCATGTGCTCTGGTAAGAGTTCCACACAAATCAGAAGTTAAAGTCCTGGCTCTACCTCAAGGAATCACCTTTGATGCTGAATTTATCAATTCAGTACTGTCATTTTGAGAGACTAGCTGCCCAGCAGTGGAGCACCTCACAGGCTGTGAGACTTCCTCTGTGAGGTTGACTGAATATGCTTGGCCTGTGGAAGTGGCACCGTTAGGAGGGTGGCCTTGCTGGAGAAAGTGTGTCACAGTGTTGTCTGGCTTTGAGGACTCCTAGCTTTCAAGCTCCGCACAGTGCAGAAAAGACCCTCCTCCTGGTTGCCTGCAGAAGATAGTCTCTTGCTGCTGACTTTGGACCGAGATGTAGAACTCTTGGTTTCCACAGCATCATGTCTGTTTGGAAGCTGCCACACTTCCTGCCATGATGATAATAGAATGAACCCTTGAAACTGTAAGCCAGCCTCAATTAAATGTTCTTTATAAGAGTTTCCCACATTCCTGCTCGCCACATCCCAAGACTGCTCAGGGACCTCAGAAGAAACTGTAGTGTGAAGTGCTATGCTCTCTCTGCACTGTCCAGACATTTTCATCAGTGTGACTTTAACTAAGTCACTCTACAGCCCCCCTCTGGAGTTTATAGGAGCACAGTGACACTGCCTGCCAGCTTCCAGGTTCATGTGATGCTTGCATGAGAAAATACACATGACTGGACTTTGCAAGGGATAAGGAGAGCACCTGCAAGGTGCTATCATTAGTGCACTGAGAAATAAAAAAGGCCGGGCAGTGGTGGTGCACGCCTTTAATCCCAGCACTTGGGAGGCAGAGGCAGGCAGATTTCTGAGTTCAAGGCCAGCCTGGTCTACAAAGTGAGTTCCAGGACAGCCAAGGTTACACAGAGAAACCCTGTCTCAAAAAATCAAAAAAAAAAGAAAAGAAAAAGAAAGAAAAGTAACAAAAGAAAACACAGATCCTTATGTTCAGTCTGTGTCTGAGAATTAGAAATATGGAGAGGTGGGGGAGGATGACACACTCTCAAGTGGACTGTAGTGACAACAACTTGCCAGCTATTGAGAAGTCAGTACCTGCAAGGATGGAGTTGTTAACTTCTACGAGATCCAGAAGTTTAACCGTGTTCTCCATCCAGAGTGTCTGCAATGGGACCTGCAATTGGAACAAAAGGACTCATGAAGGAACACATACAAAACCCAAAGCCTTTTGGAGACTGCCATATATTAACCCACTCCGATGTTCCTTCCACGTCCAGAGGGGCTGGGCACTCCGTCATCAAATCTGCTGCAACAGAGCCTGAATGAACCTCTATATCATCTCTGCAGTGTGTGTAAGAGCTTACGTTTTATGTAAGAGTCAGTATTTTTTTAAATAGTAGCCTTAATATGTCCAACTAAACATTTATGCTCAGTTTGGAAGCAAGAATTAAGCGTTTGTGTTAAAGAAAGTGATAGAATTTTATACTTTCATAAGAGGCAGCCACTGTTAAGAGCTTGATGTGTATGCCCTGTGTTATTTCCCTCACACCAGACGTTATTAGTGCAAAAGCCTAGAGCACGGCTGTCAGTGCCTGTGTGTCTCCTTCACCTGTACCCACGCACACCTGTGTCCATCTGAGAATTAATCACAGTTATAAAATCATATATAATACCTTTATAAAAGACATTTCACACATTTCCAATTTCTTGCTATTTCAGACAGCAGTGTCCTGCTGTTATAAACTGTGGCAGTAAAGAACTTTGTGGGGCTGGCTGGCTCAATAGGTAAATATATTTGCTACTAAGCCAGATGGCCTGAGTCCTATGTGAAGGCCAGACAAGATGTTAAGAGAGAATAAATTTTTCAAAGTTGTCCTCTGACCAACATATGCATGCTATAGCACACATACTAAATAAATGTGATGAGGACACAGCTTTGTAGAGACACCTTTAGGAACTTACATAAATCCCAGCACTGGGTGGTAGAAGCAGGTATACCTCTGAGAGTTTGTGGCTAGCCTAGTCTACATAGTTCTAGGCCAGCCAGGGCTACCTTCTCAAAAACAATGCACACACACACAAAAAAACAAAACTACAAGCTGAGTTATAGAACTGATGGTTGAAAACATGCCGGCCGTGTGCAACGCCACGGGCTCCACCCTAAGCCCTGAAGGGGAAAACTCCAATCACAGAGATTCCTCCCAAGTCTACCATTTAAGCAGGCATGAGGGTTCACACTAAATCCCAGCACTCAGGGGGATACGGCAGAAGGAGCTCCATGAGTTCAAGTCTACCCTGGCAGCAGGGTAAGATACTGCCTTAACAACAAAACCAAAACCAACAGAAACTGGAGCAGTCTATCTCTTGTTAATTTATGAGAATTCTATACATATTTAGGAAGTTAGACATTGAATTCTTGTGTTACAGATCTTTCTTCCAGTTTGAAAACTTTGAGTCTTATGACTAGTTGCTTTTCTTTACTTTTCTTTTCTTTTTTTTTTTTTTTAGTTTTTCGAGACAGGTTTTCTCTGTATAGCCCCGGCTGTCCTGTAACTCACTCTGTAGACCAGGTTGGCCTCGAACTCAGAAATCCACCTGCCTCTGCCTCCTGAGTGCTGGGATTAAAGGCGTGCGCCACCACGCCTGGCATGACTAGTTGCTTTTCTAAGATGATTTGTAATTTTTATGGATTCAGAGTCACCAGTCTATGCTTACATGACTTCAGTAGCTCATAACCATGTTTTAAGAGAAAGGCCTCTTCACACGTTAAGATAATATGATTATAAAGTTACCCAACTCTGCCGCCTTCTGATCCTTGTGGTTTCATGTGTGTGTGTGTGTGTGTGTGTGTGTGTGTGTGTGTGTGTGTGTGTGAAGAATACTTGACCCGTCTTTGGTTTTCTTAAAATAAAAAGCACAAAGCACTAGTTTACCCTTATTAACAAATTTCAGGTATATAATACTGTTAACTATATATTAACCATACATATATACATAAGTTTTTATTATTGCTTGTTTGTTTGAGACAGGGTCTCTCTACAAAGCTTTGGCTGTCCTTGAACTCAGTGTATAGTTCAGAGATCTGCCTGCCTCTGCCTCCTGAGTGTTGGGATTAAAGCATGTGCCAGCATACCAGACCTAAGCAGTTTGATTTTAAAAATGCAGAATCAGGGCTGGAGAGATGGCTCAGTGGTTAAGAGCACAGAGAAACTGGGTTTGATTTCAGCACCCACAACTGCTCACAACTATCTGTATGTAACTCCAGTCCCAGGGGGTCCAATGCTCTCTTCTGGCCTCAAAGAGCACTAAGAACAAATATGATGCAAAGATATACATGCAGGCAAAATGCCCATAGGCATTAAATAACATAAAGGTAGGGTCGCCGCCTACATTTGAGACTAGAGAGACGGTTCCGTGGTTAAGAGAGTTCACTCTATAATCAATCGTGACAATGGGAGTTCATACCCCATCTCACACATAGCAAGCTTGACATCTAGGAAGCAGCTGTAACTACAGCTCTGAAGTATTGAATGGTCTCTCCTGGCCTCTGTGTATGCACGGGTATGTATACCTGCACATATACATGCTCATATACCTAGACACACAAGTATACACATAAATAATGAAATAAACCTTAAAAGGAAGAATGTTTAAAAAGAAAAGAAAACAAGACAAAACCAAAGGCAGGCATCACTGGCAAGGGCCAGCCAACTGCCTCAGTGGTTCCACTTACTGGACAACGTGAAATGCCATCTTTGCTATTTTAACACACTCACAATATAAAGGAATGCAACAAAAACTGTCTGAAAGCATAATGAAAATAAATATACCAGAAATAATTTCCCTCAGTTTCTCTGAGCTCATCATATTCAGACTATATTTGATGTTGATGTTTTAAGACATTACGTGAATGTGTGGAATCAGGGGGTTGTAGAGTTTCAGTTCAAAGCCAGTCTGGGTTACACTGTGAGATCATCTAAGTAAGAAAGAAAGAAAGAAAGAAAGAAAGAAAGAAAGAAAGAAAGAAAGAAAGAAA
This sequence comes from Mus minutoides, assembly GCA_902729485.2. NCBI lineage: Eukaryota > Metazoa > Chordata > Mammalia > Rodentia > Muridae > Mus > Mus minutoides. Next base: position 22,331 of record LR752896.1, on the reverse strand, counting down.
GAAAGAAAGAAAGAAAGAGAGAAAGAAGCCAGGTATTAGCCATATCTGCCAGCCCAGCGTTTAGAAGGCTGATGCAGGAGAATGCCTGAATGTGAGGACAACATGTGCTACACAGTGAGTTCAAAACCAGCCTGGACCACAGAGTGAGACCTGTTCTCCAAACAAACAAATGGGGGCTGGAGATGACTTAGCAGGTGAGAGCTAGTGCTGCTCTTGCAGAAGATCCACGCTCAACTCCTAACACCAAGGCACAAAAATATACAAGTTAGAGTTAGAAGACTTAGATTCATTGCCTAGTGACTGGTCACACTTAAGTTACTTATCTTGTTTTTATTCTCCTTTATAATAGGGGATAATCGACAATCAAACCTGGTTAGGAGATATTGCAGAATGTACATTTGAAAGCACTTTATGGGGCTGGCGAAATGGCTCAGTGGTTAAGAGCGTTGGCTGCTCTTCCGAAGGTCCCGAGTTCAAATCCCAGCAACCACATGATGGCTCACAACCATCTGTAACGAAATCTGATGCCCTCTTCTGGAGTGTCTGAAGACAGCTACAATGTACTTACATATAATAAATAAATAAATCTTTAAAAAAAGATTTATTTATGAAAGCACTTTGTGAATTCTAAAGCTATATCAAAACTTAAAATTTAAAGTTTAAGAAAATTTCCTATGTTTAGTTTATAAGGTTCATTCCTAAATATACCTAGAAAGGAAACAATATGGTAAAAACACAATGTTAAATGTTCAACTTACTATATCCCCAATGGCAAGGTGAAGTCTGAGTACTTCCTCTGACGTTTGCTCCTCCCACTTGACACAGCTGGTGCCAGCAGAAACCTTGGGGGCTGCAAGATGAGACATAAGTAAGAATGAATGGGGTTCAGTGTACATGAACTGATAGAGTCAGGCTGAATTACAAACTGAAGAGAAGAGTCAACTTTTCCATATGCCTAAAATGTGCTGCCATATAAAGTTAAAATAAGTAAGCCTGACAAGTATTAAACCATGAGCGAACTACTCTTTAGCCCGAATTCAAAACTCCAGCGAGGGCAGACAAGACGGCTCAGCTAGTAAAGGTGATTGCCTCCAAGTCTGGCAATGTGAGTTCAATCCTTGGAACTTCTGTGGCAGGAGGACCAGACCCTAAAAAGCTATAGTGGGTTGGCCTTATGCTATTTGTATTCTAATGCTAATATTGGTCCTCACAAGAGAATCTGCGTGTAGACCCAAGTGACACTGTGTAACCTGCTCCCAAGTTATTTTTGATTGGTAAATAAAGATGCTAATAGCTGGGTAGTCAAGACATAGGTGGGTGGGGGGTAGGCTGTGGGTGTGTGTTTAGGGTTCCTAGGCTTGGGGGTCAGAGGAGAACCATGAGAGGGAGGTGGAAGAAGAAAGAGAAACAGCCTTGGGTTAGGTGAACCATAAAAACAAACAAACAAACAAACAGGCAGACAAAATTGTGGTCCTGAGGGCTGCCCAGTTGGAGCTAACAGCAGCGCAGACGAAATATAATTAGTAATTCAGGGTTATCAATAGGAAAGTAGATTCTAATAGCATAGAGGGTAGATATCTGCCCAGCCCAGTGCTGATTAAGGCTTATTGTAAATTATGCGGGAAATGGATGATGAGGGTAGGAAAGAAAACAAACAAACAAATAAATAAAACAAGCATTTTTGAAAAGACAAACATAAAAGACATAAGTTAAAATTAAAACATATCAAACTGAAAGAACGTGTAGTTCATATGACATAGGCTGAACTTCGGTATTATATAAAATATTCCTAATAAGTGAAAAGGAACAAGCCTAAATCGTGATAGAGAAAAATGGAACAACAGTAAGATACCTTCAGAGAAAAGAAAATACAAAGCCAACAAATACTCCTTAAACACAAAAAATACCATTAATATCACTCACAGGAATAATGCACATTAAAACTACTCCAATGTTTTATTTACTCATTTTTTTTTTCCGAAAAGGTTTTACTGTATATAGCCCAGGTTGGCCTTGAACTGAAGATCTGTCTGCCTTACTTCCTGAGTCATCTGTGATCACAGGGAGGACCTCACCATTCAACTGGGTCCCAGCTACTGCATCAGGAAACATCATGTACATAAGTGATTCCAGACTGGAAACAACTCACACCCCCTCAGCAGGGCACATGATGGATGAATAGGATAGATCCATGCAACGGAGAATTCTGCCCATAAGACAGAAACAGAGAGCAGGGTCTGGGGTGCCTGCTCAGTGGCTCATGGATTTAACGCTTTGGCTCCTAGAACCCACATGGTGGCTTGTGACCATGTGCAACCCCAGTTCCAGAATACCCTCTTTTGACTCTGTCCATATATGGTGTATGTACACACACACAGCAAAAAAACACTCATGCACATAAACAAATAGATCTTTTTAAAAAAGAGAAAAATCTAATTAAAGCAGCAGTATCATGTATGTATTGTTAAGTGCAAAAATCAATAAGAAAATAAACATATAACATACAGAAAGACAGTAAGTACTTTATTTTTATTTTTATTTTTTTTGAGACAGGGTTTCTCTGTGTAGCCCTGGCTGTCCTGGAACTCACTTTGTAGACCAGGCTGGCCTCGAACTCAGAAATCCACCTGCCTCTGCCTCCCGAGTGCTGGGATTAAAGGCGTGCGCCACCACGCCCGGCCCAATAGTACTTTTTAAAAAAATTATTATTAAAAAAACAAAAAAGACCAAGTGTGATGCCATACACCTATAATTTCAGAACTTGGGGGTTGAAGGCAGGAGGGTCAGGAGTCAGCTACATAGCAAGTTTAAAGCCAGCCTGGGCTACATAAGACCATGTCTCAAAAAAGCAAAAATTTTAAAACGACAAAGCAAAGAGAAAGAAGAGAAAGAGAAACTGGATCCGAAGGGAATCTTTTTCTAACTCACAAGCATTTTTTGTTATGATCTGGTGGGGACCCTGGTATCTGGAGCTACACTCCCAGCCCTTTTTTTGTTTAAATAGTTTCCCCAAAACTTCATTTCTAGGTGTGGTAGTGTATGCCTATCATTCAAGTACTTGGGAAGCTGAGGCAGGAGGCGTGATATCATTTCTAGGCTATCCTAGACTATTTAGCAAGACCTTGTCTCAAAACAAAAACAAAAGAGAAACTCAAAACACACCAAAAAGTTTTACATGTTGAGGTGACTAATTAGGATTATATTAGCAAAACACAAAGACTGAAGCCGTCTTAGAAATGTGTTCCTTGGGTCCTAGATTGTTATTGTTTGGTTTTGAATGGATATAAAATACATCTTTGGACATTTAGGAAGACCTGTACAGACGAGATATTGGATGCTATCAGGACTTGTCTAATGACTTTGTTTTTGTTTTTCATTTTATGTGCACGCTTTGTGTGTGTGAATGTCTCTGTACCGCACTGATGCAGCACCCACAGGCCAGCAGACAGGGTCAGGGCTCCTGGGAGTGGAGTTACAGATAGTTGCGGGCCACCATGTAAGTGCTGGGTATCTAATCTTGGTTGTCTGCAAGAGCAGCCAGTGCTCTGAACCACTGAGCCCCATCTCCAAGTGCACGCTAAAGAACCTGGAGACGAACTTCATCATTTATACTTGCAGATGAACAATCAGAACTTAAAATATATACACGAAATATATACACAGAAAGATTTGGGGCAAAGAGAGGTGCTAAATACTTCTCAAAATAAAAGGCTGGGGAACTGTTGAGCACTTACCAACCTTGATCTGGAAAACACACACAAGACCGTGAAGAGCATTTAGCCACTACCAAGGCCAACGGAACCTTTACCAGAGGTGAGAGTGTCTGGCCCCCACTCACCGTATGTCACTCCCTCGGCTGGCTGCGGCCTTCCATTGTTCAGACTTTCGGGCAAATTTTTCAAAACGGAGATAAGCTACAAATGAGAGAGAGAGAGAGAGAGAGAGAGAGAGAGCGCAGAAGTATATTCAACAGACACAGTTTAGTGCCATGAGGTAACCTATCCCAGCAAGAGTGGGGGCAAACTGGCTTCCCCTGTAAGGGTGTGTGCTGATGGGTGGTTACACCAAGCTGCTCTGTGGAGCAACAGGCACCAAACTGCTTCCAAACAGGGTTGACCTGTACCTGGGTGCACAGGCCCTTACTATCAGGCAGTCTGTGTGGAGCAACTACACTTTTACCTCACCTAAGGCAGCGAGGCCTCACGGGAGGATGCTCCAATCCTATCCCCTAACCTATGGTGCTGGCATTTTGGAAAAGTTCTCCAATATGTTTGTAGCCCTCATTGTTGTATCTGTGAAACAAGCGTCAGCAACAGTTACCTCAGAGGTGGCTGGGAGGGTACAAAAGAAAAGTCACAGAGTATCTAAACAGTCTGGATAAACAGCAGCTGCCATAGAGAGCCACTTCTGGGGGGACGCCCAGAACATGAGGTACTAGCCATCCAGCTGGGAAACGAACAGGCTCCTAGTGGCAGCCAGACATGTAAGGGTGGGGAGAGGGCACCCGGGAGAATAAACTAAATCCCTCACTATGGAATGGAGGGGACCACTGAAGATACCTATTTTATCTGAAAGCTTTTATTAAGTACCCACTCTGCAATTCTCAATGGTCACACATGCTGGGCACATTTCTACGGCCAAGAACCACTCTCTGCTTGGTTGTTATGGGCTACTGAGGACAAGATCTCATTAGCCCAGGCTGACCTAAGCACATGATTCTCCTGCCTCAGCCTCCTGAGTGTTGGGATGACAGGTGGATATGACCACGTTTGGTCCCAATCCCAGTCTTGACCTCTCTCATGTTATTAACTCTTTTATTACTTTTGACAGTGTGTACATGAACCCAGGCGGGGGTCAGAGAACTTGCTGGATTCAGTTCTCTTCTTTCATTGTGTGAGTTGAGTCCCGGGGATTGCATTGAGATCATCAGGCCTGGCGGCAAGCACCTTCACCCACTGAGCCATCTCACGGCCCTGACCTCATCCCCACCCCTAGCAAGGAAGCTCTAAAATGACAAATCAGAAGATTTGCATTGTTTAAGAAGCCTTCTAATGCTGATGATGACGACAAACACCGTACCATGTTGGCACCAAGTTTTGACAACACTGCTTCCAATTCCTTCGATGTGCTCTTGGGAGGCACAGGGATGGTTTCCTGCTGGAGAATCGGGCCTATATCAAATCTGGCAAGGAAATACAATAGATAAATAAATAAACCTAAAGTAGCCAACATCATTATTTATTAAGATAGATATATTTGTCTACACAGCACAGAGACAGATTTTTTGCAGGCTATTAACCTGTCAGTCACTCCAGTTTGAAGTCACCCTGGCATCCTGGCATACAGGAAGCATTGCCTCAAAAGTAAGAAAGGAGGAGGGTCGCAAATGCCTTTAATACTAGTATTGGGAAGCAGCTGCAGGAGGAACTCTCTTGAGTCTGAGCTCAGCCTAGTTCACATAGTGAGTTCTAGGCCAGCCAGAGACATACAATGACTCTATCTCAAAACATCCAAAGCAAATCAACATACATACACACACACACACACACACACACACACACACACACACACACACTCTCCAAATGCATCTGTCATCTATATCGTTTTAGAGAAATCCAGATGTTAATACTTCCAAGGATTGATTTACAAGGACTTTAAAGACTCTGTATGAATCTCCGAGGACACACGCTTATGTTAAAGACTAGGAACACTCACAGTGACTACGAAGGCAAAGGGTGACACTGGAGACTCAGCCAAGTCAACATACCCTGAGCACTCTCGCAGCCACAAAGGTCTCAGACACACACCAGTTTAAATGAATAAGTTCTACCTTTTGGGTCTAATTTGCATAATCGTTACGCCAGTGACAGTGTCTCCATGAAGCACCGTGTGGATTATCGGAGCAGGACCACGCCACCTCGGGAGGCAACTGGGGTGCACATTCAGTACGCCACTGAGTCAGAAAAGGCAGGAATTAGTACAGGAACTAGTTGTTGCTACCTAACTAACATGTGCTTTCATCATTAAACCTTCCAAGAGCCTGACACGGTGGCACTTATTAATCCTAGCACTTGGAAAGCTGAGAGGGGAGAACTGCCATGAGTTCCAGGCCGGCCTGGGCCACAGATTGAGGCCCTGTTTCAAAACAATCATCATCCTGAAAATACCTGATAGCATGTATCACCTGTAGTATACAGCCCATAGGGTTAAAAGCACATGACCTTGAAAATGTATCACCTAAAACATAAAGTCAGAGGTGAGTTCACTCTTTTACCATAAGTAACCAACGAAACATACTTAAAAACAGAGCAAGCAGAGGTTGGAGAAACAGCTAAGTGGTTAAGAGGACCAGGGTTCAGGTTCTCAGCACCCCACACAGTGGACCACAAACATCTATAACTACAGTTCCAGGGAATCTGGCATCCTCTTCTGGTCTCCATGAACACTAGGTACCATATGGGACACAAACATATTATGCAAGCAAAACACTCATGCATATAAAATGAGTGTATCTATGCAAAAAATGTTTTTAATTAAAACAACAAAGCAAACAGGGATATATAATAAGATACCGTGTCATCAAGTAATATTCCTACCCAAACATTCAGTTGAGGCTGAAATTTATAAAAGTTCAGACAGCTATCACATCTCCAGGCCATACAATCTTACGGAGTAGTATCAGATACACCATCAATTAATTGTTGACTGAAATGCCATCAGAAACACGAAGTTTTTCAGATAAAGGGAACTGTGCAGAGACTTTATTATTTTCTTCTGTGCAGAGATTTTATTATTTTCTTCTCAGCTGCTGCTTACAGAGTGCTGAGATTAAAGGAATGCATACATGCTTGACATGTACAGAGATTTGTTTTGTTTTGTTTTTTGAGCCAAGAGTTTCTCAGGGGGCTGGAGAGATGGCTCAGCAGTTACGACTGCTCTTCCAGAAGTCCTGAGTTCAAATCCTAGCAATCACATGGTGGCTCACAACCATCTGTAATGGGATCTGATGCCCTCTTATGATGTGTCTGAAAACAGCTACAGTATACTATCATTTACATAAAATAAAATCTTTAAAAGCGACAGGGTTTTTCTGTGTAGCCCTGGCTGTCCTGAAATTCAGTCTGTAAAGAAGACTGGCCTTGAACTCAAGAGATCTGCCGCCTGCTGCTATGCTGCTGCTGCTGCAGCCTCTGCCTTGAAAGTGCTAAGATTCAAGGCATGCACTGGGCCAGAGATTTTAAGGGGAGAAAACGCTTGCCACATTCAGCACATGACCAGGCAGTCTAGCTGGTGTAGAATGAATCAGGAGAGGCCACAGCATCTGCAGAGGTCCTCCAGGAGGTGACTGCAGTTAATACAGACAAGAATGGACATAGTGCCGATGTCGGAATTCACCATAACGGACTGAACGTGGGACACAAGACAACTGAAGAATGACTCTGGGGTTTGGAGCCCAGCATCCAGAAGGCTGGGGTTCCTAGTCCTTAGACAAATGTCTGCAGTTAAGTCTTTTCAGTGAGAGAACCCAATGGGACATCCAACCAGAGCTGTGGGCAAGGTGTGTACCTGGAGTTCAGGGAGAGTTGGGCAGGGGTTGTCAGCAAATGCATCATATTTAAATGAGGGAGAATGAAAGCCAAGGAGTAGTGAAGAGTTTGATACATCCGATACTTTGCGCCAAAAATAAATCTTGTTTTAAAAGAAGACAGTAAGGAAAACATAGTTTAACTTGGGCCTGGTGGTACACACTTTTAATCTGCACACTTAGGGGACAGATAACAGGCAGATCTCTCGGTGAGTTTGAGGCGAGCCTGCTCTACATAGTGAACTGCAACAGGACAGCCAGGGCTACATATAGTGAGACCCTGTCTGGATGAATAAATAGAAAAAGAAAACATAGTTTACATTATAGCATTTTTAGATGTTAGACCCATTCATAAAAGACATGATCTCTAACAATGTATTTCCTTATAAGTAAAACTTACTAGGGAAATTTAAGAATAAGGGCCTCACTCAAAAGCCGGCCAAAGGAAGCCACTACCCCAACGTCATACTCTCCAGATCCCACGTTGGGCCACTCGTACACCGGGAGCTGAGACTGTATAGCATATTGCTTCACAGGTAGTCCTTTAGGGGATAACGAAGGCACTGTGACAACCTCCAGTTTCTCAATTATCTTTTCCTCTTTGTCGTCTCTGAATCAGAAAGATTGGGAAAAAAAAATTCAACAGTGTCAGGGTAACAGCACAAAGCTAAAATACTTCATGCACAGCAAAGCTATTTTATACGATTAAACCCATGGCACATTTAGAGCTAAAATAATTAAGATTTTTGAAATCAACACACAGGGTTAATACAAAAAAATTAAATTTTATCTTTTATTATTATTACCGCGTGCACGGGGCATGTGTTATTATTACTGTGTGCATGTGTGCAGTGGCGTGCTACAGCATGTGTGTGGAAATGAGAGGAAAATTTTCAGGAGTCAGTTCTCTTCTTACAGCATCCACAGGGTGTAGCTCACAAGGGCCTGTCACTCCAGCTCCGGGGAATCAGACACCCACTTTCGGCCTCTACAGGCACCAACATGCACATGCTCACACACACACACACAAATAGAATTTAAAAGTAAAAAATCTTATCTAAAAAGAAAAGTGTTTGTAGGAAGGCAGAGATGGAGACGAGAGACATGCCAGGAAGCAAGGGAACGGTAAATAACCAAATAACCTTAAGCTGGGAGGGAAGTGGGGCGTGTATATATAGCAGACGTTCAGGAAAGGCTGATTTACAAATAACTTTCTCTCTAGTAGACAAGGTTAGTTAAATCGCATAAATATTACGTGTATATGAAACGGTTCTAACTTGGAAATGTATTCATTTGTACACGGTTCGTTAGAGGCTGTTCACCCCTAGAAAACACAGGCGTGTAGAAGGGCAAGGAAACTGGAGGCCACCAACACCGGGAAGGGACGAACTTTGGAGTCACAGCCCTTTTCTGCCAACTGGCTCCGCCCACGGCCCTGGACACCGGCCGGGCCTCTCCAAGTACCGGTTTCCAGGCGCGGGGAGATGGAGGGTCTGCTGGCAGGCGCTACAGGAGCCACAGGAGCTCCGCGGGCCGGGACCCAACGGGGCGCCTTCCCGGGACCCCGCTGTCCTGGGGTCGCCGCCGCGGCTCGGCGTGGGACCCTGCCCCGGTACCTGGCGGCGTGCAGCGCCCGCAGCGTTTCCCGGGCAAAGTGGTCGGTGCCGAGGAACAACACCCGCCAAGGCGGCTTCTCGCGGACTCTGGAGCCTCGGCCGTCCTTCCCATCGAACCCGGCAGGTGACTGACAGGAACAGCGTGGCCTCCTTCCCGCCAGCCACCGACCCCAGCAGTGCCGCGGAAGGAGCATCACCTCGGCCCGCTGCGGCCCACCTTGCGCATGCGTGCCCATGGGGGCGGGGCAAAGAGCTCAAAGGCCCAAGCACACACAGACGACAAGGCGGGGCCTGCCGCTTTGGAGGCGTGGCCCAACTGATAAACCGCTAAGAAATTTGAGGGTACTTTGATGTGTATTTTTCAGCCAAGCCCTTCAAAGAACACTGCAGACACATATACACAAGCAAGACACTCATATGAATAAAATAAAACAAACTTTTAAAAGAAACTCTTTTTTTAAAACGTTACAAAAAAAAATTTTTTTTTATGTGCTTTGGTGCTTTGCCTGCATGTATGCCTGGGTAAGAGGGTGGAATCCCCTACAACTCGAGACAGTTCTGAGCTGCCACATGGGCCTGGGAATTGAACCTGGGTCCTATGGAAGGGAAGCCAGTGCTCTTAACTGCTGAGCCATCTCGGCAGCCCTACAATTTTGTGTATGTCTGTCTGTCCCATATGTGTGATTAGAACTGAATTCAGTGTGTGTGTCTCTCATGTGCCTGCTGGGAACTGAACTTTTGCTACAGCTTTAAAAGAAAACATGTGTGAATGTTTTGTTTGTGTGCATATATGTGCAGTACATGTGATCTTGTTGGAACTGGGGATCAGATGTCTGTGAGTCACTATGTGGGATCTGGGAATCTAACCCAGGTCCAGTTAGGAACAAGTGCTCTCAACCGCAGAGTGGTTTCTCTAGCTTACAGTAAGTGCTCTTAACCGTTGAGCCATCTCTGCAGTCTCCCAATCCTTCCCATCTGTAACACCACCACCACCACCACCACCACCACCATCACAGAAAGAACTCATTTGAGAGCAAACTGCACATCCTGTCGGAGCATGAAACAATAAACATAGTATAATTTTCTCAGCCACTACAACTAATAGTTATTATGCCACAATTTACATATTTCATATCCAGTATTTCAGTTAATCCTCACATGATCTATCCAAGGAAGCTATTCAATTACCCTTGTAATTGAAGACACCCGACACCCAGTGAAGTTAAGGACTTGCAAGTAAGGTCCACAGTGCTGGAAGATGGCAGCGTTGGGGTGGGGTGGGGGTCCTGTCCCTCCAGCTCCAAAGCCATGATCCTAACCATTCGACCTGAGCAGCAATCTTAGTTACTAAGCAACCCAGGATTCCCACACTCAAGGAAACTAAGGTTTGCTCACTTGTCCGAAGTCACTTCATGAATCTAAGGCTCCTTAGATTCTCAAGCCTCGCATGTGGGATGCCATAAGGGAGACTGTAGAAAAAGCGAGAGGTGAGGGCATCTGCTGAAGACCTCTGAAGACCATGGTGTGCAGATACATGTTTCCAAGGCAGGTAACACTGGGTTCCTTAACATGGATCATGCCTGTGACGCTGGCTTTGGCTATAGAGTGGCATCAGGTTCTACTACTCTCTTCTAATTTTTGTCACATGGCCTGAAAGCCAGAGGCCCTGGACCAGTCTTTCGTTTTGTTTTGAGTATCCCTGCTTCTGTGCCTTTGAGTGTTCCACCTTTGAGCGTTCCATCCACCTTACGTTTCCTCTCTCCCTCACTAAATGGAATCCATTTTCAGTGCTAAGACAGCACTCTTCCCGAGGCCTTGAACTCCTACCTCATAGGTTCAATATTTTTCTCCATGTGTCCCCTCAAAACTGAGAGGGGCTTTGTTTGCCATAGTTGAGGAAAGTTGGCCAATGTGTGCCCAGAGAGCAGCAAATTCCTTGGGCTAAATAAAAAAGAGAGGCAAAGACTATGGTTCTGCTAGCTGGCGCATCTGACCATATGAAGAAAATGAGGCGGGATGCCAAGCCGTATCCTCCACCAATCAAGTCAGTCCCATAATCCTAACTTAGGGGAAGTGGAACATGATTCTAGCATTCTAGGTACTGTCTTTTGAATACTGACTAAAGGTTTACCTACTGGAGCTGGAGCATACATTTGTAGCACACACATTTCCAGATCTAGGAGACTCACTGCCCTCTTCTGGCCCCTGCAGGCACTGCAGTCATGCGTACAAAGACACCACTAAAAAGCAAAATCTTCGAGTATGGGTCTGGAGAGATGGGTCAGCAGGTAAGAGCACCAGGTGCTCTTACAAAGAATTCATGTTTAATTCTTTGTACCCACATGGTGGCTTACAACCGCCTGTAGCTCCAGGGCACCCTCTTCTGGCCTCTGAGGGCATTGCAGGCACTCGGTGCACAGACATAGGTGCAAGGGCGACTTAGGATGCAGTTCATTTTCAGCAGCTCAAGTTCTCCCACGTGGCTGTGCTGCGACCGACCGCGGCCTCCTGCCGCTCACAGCACCCTCTTCCTACCACACACTAGCTTGTTGGAGCAAGAGGCTGGCATTAGTCTTTTCTTTACAGAACAGCCTATTGCTACTGACTGGCACCTTTCTGTCCCTGTTTGCTTGTTTGTGTCAGGCAGGGTCTGGTCTTGCTGTCTTCGATGCTGGCCAAGACCTTGCGATCCTCACACAGTAAACTTCTTAAAGAAAGAGGAGGAGGGGGAGGAGGAGGAGGAGCTGAACATGATATGAGTGTAAAGATGGAGTTTTCCCCAAATACAAAATGAAATTTTTTTTATTGTTGTTGTTTTTTTGAGAGAGGCTTCTCTGCACCAGCCCTGGCTGTCCTGGAACTCACTCTGTACACCACGCTGGCCTCAAACTCAGAGATCTACCTGCCTCTGCCTCCTGAGTGCTGAGATTAAAAGTGTGCTTCACTGTTGTCTGGCTCAAAAATGAAAAAAATAATGAAGTTCTTCATAGTGAGTTAGACACATAGGAACCTGACCCTTCCAAGTGCAGATAAATCCCACACTGGATTCACTTTCAGCACAGAGGTGAGCTGCAAGGGCAAGGAGATCCACGTGATACATCTGTATCCTCCAGGCATTGATGAGAGCATTGCTGTCTATGAGATCAGAGTGGCTGGCCCAGCCACATTCCTGTGTGGAATCAGGGGAAGCCCACTCCCGTCCAAGGATACAAAGTAGCGAACAGTGGCTGCTGAGGAGACTCTTTCTCAGTGTACAACTGCCTGTAAGTTGTCAGTACTCCTGTGACTCCCCTAATTAAACACACTGGGTCTTTAGACTTAGAGGGAATGATTTCTTTGGTCTGTGATTGGTGCTCTATCTAGGACAAATAAACATATGTCTTTCCCAGAAAAAAAAAAAAAAGCGTGCACACCATTAGGACATCCCCAAGGCATATCTAAGGTATTAGAAACCAAACAATGAGTTTCTGGTCAGCGCTTTAGTTTTCAGATATTTCTTCTGGAAAGTTCGTCAGCTCCGTAGAAAACTGGTATGTGGAAGTGGCCTAATCCCCCCTGAAGCATCCTTCCATGTTCCCACCATCTTACCCTGCTGCCATATGTCTATTTTCTGTGGGACAAGGAAACCAACCATAGGATAAATGTGTATATCTGTGCTTGCACGCACTCATATTTAATCAACCATTTGGTGTTGGGTCAAAAAGAGAAGCAGCTGGAGCCCCGGGGCAGGNCTTGTGGGTGGGACCATCTCTGGGCTGGCAGTCTTGGGTTCTATAAGAGAGCAGGCTGAGCAAGCCAAGGGAAGCAAGCCAGTAAAGAACACCCCTCCATGGCTTCTGCATCAGCTCCTGCTTAAGTTCCAGTCCTGACTTCCTTTGGTGATGAATAGCAGTATGGAAGTGTAAGCCGAATAAACCCTTTCCTCCCCAAAAAAGAAAAGAAAAATGTGGAAGTGTAAGCCAAATAAACCCTTTCCTCCCCAACTTGCTTCTTGGTCATGGTGTTTGTGCAGGAATAGAAACCCTGACTAAGACAGTCGCCTAATTCCTTCTTTAGAGAATAGTTTACAATATTCAGTATACACTTCAATATTCAGTGAACACATAAGAGAACTGTTCTTTTAGTATAAAGCACCTCTGCTCACCGCCACAAAGAATTAAGAAGGTTGCAGGTTTGAGAAGCTCATATTTTGACTGACTTAGAGAATGCCAAACACTTAGATAAATTTATAATAAGTAAAAATCCCTTGGGAAAGCCAGACATGGTGGCTCACAGCTGCAAATCAGCGTTCAGAAGGCTGAGGCAGGAGGACTGCCAGGAGTTAATGACAGGCTGGGAGACTTAGCCAAACCTTGACTTGAAAACCAAACAAAAACAATTTCTTGGGGGAAACAACGTGAAGCAAAAGAGGAAAAAGTGCGTTCGAAAAAGTACCGAGGTGTCAGAGTTGAGTGTGGGGTGCACGCTCAAAACACACAAGGCACACATAAACACAGACTTTAAACGGAGACATTAAAATTACATTGTTATAGCCGGGTGTGATGGCGCACGCCTTTAATCCCAGCACTCGGGAGGCAGAGGCAGGCGGATTTCTGAGTTTGAGGCCAGCCTGGTCTACAAAGTGAGTTCCAGGACAGCCAGGGCTATACAGAGAAACCCTGTCTCAAAAAAAAACCAAAAAGGAAAAAAAAAATTACATTGTTATGTTTGATAAACAATAGAATGCCATGGGGTTGAAAGCCCCCTCTGTGCTCCTGCTCAGTGAGGCACTTGGACAGTTTGTGTGTCTGTGTCAAGCTGACAGAGAAAGCAACCAGCACCCTACATTCTCACTTCAGGCCATTCTACCCTATCACTTGTTGACTTTTGGATTCTGTGTGGAGTCCATTTTGATAAAAAGTAGAAAAAAAAATGGTTAAGTTGGGCATGGTGACTCATGTCTGTAATCCTAACACTTGGAGAGCTGAGGCAGGAGAGTTGCAGAGAGTTCAAGCCCAGCCTGGGCTACATACAGGTTTGTTTGAAGTCAACAACCTAAGCTACAGAATAAGATTCTGTCTTAAATAAATAAGTAAGTAAATAAACAAATAAATAGGAAAAGAAGTTCAAATGTCTGGTTTTATAGACATATAAGACTAAGATTTATATTCTGGTGATTATAACCAACAAGAGTTAAAAATTCCTTATGCTTATCTAATAGGTCATCACATTAGTAATGATTACAGCAGTAACAGACATATGACTAATACTTCTAGGAACAGTTGCCGACAAGTTTTAGTGCAGAAATGTTTTTAGTTCTTTGGGGCAGATTCCCAAAAGGGGAACTGTTATCAGGTGTGTCCAACCTGAGGCCCATGGGCCCCATGTGTCTCAGCATAGCTGAGTGTGCCACAAAACAATCAGATGGCATCATCTTGTAATGTCAGAGAGTTTGGGGCCAGTGAGATGGCTCAGCAGGTGAAGGTGCTTGTCACCACGCCTGAGGCCCCGAGTTCAAGCCCCAGAATTCACATGGTGAAAGAAATAACTACCACAGCTTAGCCTCTGGCGTCCCATGTGTGTCATGTGACATAGCCATAGCCGTGTACAAACTCAAATAAATAAATGAAAATTTAAAGAGAAAAGCCTTTAAGCTTAAAAGTTCTAAGAAATAAAATGTAAAGTAAAACACTTGGCAGCGCTGGTAACTGTTTTCCAAAAGGGCTGTACCAGGGCTTGAGAGTTGGCTTAGTGGTTAATTAGTGGTTAATTAGTGGTTAATTAAGAGCACTGGCTGCTCTTGCAGAGGCTCTGAGTTCAATCCCCGGCACCCAGAAGGGCTGCTAACAACAGTCTGAAATTCCAGTTCCAGGAGATCTGACTTCCTCTTCTGGCCTACCTCGGCACTGCACACATATAGTGTGTAGACATTTATGTAGACAAAACACCCATGCATATAAAATAAAAGTAGTAAATATTTTTTAAAGCCTCTTCCTTCAGATACATTTGCTTTTTTGAGAGAGTATTCGGGTATAGACTCTAAATTTACAGGGTCAGGATCTATACTACTGAGAACTGCTAGCAAAAAGGCTCTCCCATTTTACCCTCCTGTTGGCAGTAACTGGGAATCTTAACTATTGATACTGCAAGAAAAACAGAAACCTCAGGCCTCCCAGTGGAACCGATGTCACTACATATGTCCACCTGTCAGGCTGTGCCTGAGCACATCAGTCTCAGGATTCCCTGATTCCTTATCTAGCAGCAGATAATTCCAGAAATGTGAACTGCTGGCTGAAGCACCATATACTGATAGACAACCTAAAGGTTTTACAATTGCATAGGCAAAAGTTTACTTCTCTGGGCCACATCCTATGCCAATAGGTCTTTGTCAGTTACGGAAGTCTCTGTGTGCATCTGAGTTAAATAGAACATCCTTTACAATTCAGACTCACAAACTGCATGAATGCGCAGACTCAGTCACGTTGTATTTATTAAGAAACCCTTCCTAAAGTGGAAGCTGAGCTAAGAAATAACCGCAGGATGGGTGCCAGGGCTCACCTACACAGGACCCCTCGAAGAATGCACACAGCTTAATACCCAGTGCTCACTGACAGATGGCTTGGTGTTCTTCAAGTTGTACACTTAGTCTTAAAATTAAACTAGTCAAAGACTGCTGTTTCTTACAATGATTAAACTTCCAGGACAGCCCCAGGGCTACTTAGAGGACTTTGAGTTTCTTTTATATTTGGACTCTGATTCAGCCGGCAGGAGAATCAGAACATATTTAGTTACAATGTAACCAGCATCAAGGAGCCACAGTAATAGAAATAAATGAGGATGATAAATTGAGGTCAATGACATAGAAAGTCCCTGGCACTATAGATAAAACAAACAAGAGGAAGGCACTTTCCACACACTGAAGCTAGTCTCCAGTGTGTCCCAGCAACTTCCCCAGTAAAATATGCATCTCAATAGCATTTCCTGGACAAGAATCCATTCACCGAGATCATTTTACTTCTTCACAAAGATAACTTACCTTGGGACACGTCACAGCCCTACACGACCCTTCATGTGTAAAGATCAAGTCAGGGCCTACAACCAATGATTATTGATTTTGTTACTGCTCCCCCACCCCACCCCGTTCATCAAAATCTCACACATTCCACTGTTAGATTTCTTCCTCCACTCTGCCTTTAACATGAAAATTAGTCCCTCAAGGAAGCTTGGTGGAGTGTACATTTTTGTTTGCTCTCCCCATGTAGCCCTGGCTGTCCCAGAACTGGCTCTGTAGATTAGGCTGGTCTCCAACTCATAGAAATCCTCCTGTCTCTACCTCCCAAATGCTGAGACTAATGGCACCTACCACCAACATCCCGTCCTTTGTTATTGTTTAGATAAAGTCTCACTAGGCCACCCTGGCTGCACTGGAACATTTTCTATCAGGCTGACCGACCTAAAACTTGTGATAAGTCTTTTGTCTTTCACTTTCCAAGTACTGGGCTTACAGGTGTTTGCTGCTGCAGCAGAAGTCATTTGTGGATTTTTTTTTTTTTTTTTGAGCTACACACTGAAGCCAGGGCCTCAAGCACACTAGATGTGCCCGACTACTGGACTGTACCCCCAGACCTCTCCTTTTAAACACGTATTTATTTTACTATCTCAAGATAAGATCTTGCTATGTTGGTCCTGACTGGCTGTATAGCCCAGGTTGGCCTTGAACTCACAGCAATTATCCTGACTCAGCCTCCAGAGGGCTGGGATTACAGGAGTGTTGTTACACCTGGCTTCACTGAACAACTTTGTGTGAACATCTCTGCTCTGCGTGGTCATCTTCTTTTATTATCTCGTTCCTATTTTACTTTATTTCCAATGAAGTTTTCTCTGCTGAGAGGATAACATGCTACGACTGGGGACTTGGAGAAACTATTGTCTGAAAGGTAACATTAAGCTGGCTTCTAGGGGCTGGCCAGGGGGATCAGAGTTAAAAGGCACTTGCCGTCAAGACTGATGAACTAAGCTCACTCCCAGGAACTCAAGTGGTCGAAGGAGAAAACTGGTTCCAAGTTGTCCTCTGGTCTTCACGCATGTGAAACAATACATATATAACCATAAGCACGCATACAAACATACATACTCACCCATGTCCATACCCCCCACATAAATAAATGCAAATAAATGTTGACTTGAGACATACCAGAAGAGGGCTTCAGATCTCATTATGGGTGATTGTGAACCACCACGTGGTTGCTAGAATTTGAACTCAGAACCTTTGGAAGAGCAGTCAATGCTCTTACCCACTGAGCCATCTCGCCAGCCCTATAAAATATGTAAATTAAAACAAACAAACAAACTGATTATTGTTTTGGGAGGCAGAGACAGACAGATCTCTGTGAGTTCAAGGCTAGCCCAGGTCCTGTCTCCAACCATGCCTCTAATCTTGGCACTTGGGAGGTGGCGGCAGGGGGATCAGTTCATGGCCAGCCTCAGATATATTTCAAGTTTGAGATCAGCCTAGACTGAGTGAGGTTTTGTTTTTAAAAACAACAACCAAATAATAACGACCCCCATCACCTCAAACATAGCAAAACCGACCTCCCACAGTGTATACATAAAAATCCTGTGATAGAGTCACCAAATGCCATGTGTCAAAGCAACATGGGATGATAGTCACTGGATAGGGGACACCAGAGGAGCTAGAGTTAGAGGAGTCAGAAAAAGCGGGGGTTGTGGGGGGAATCCAGCAGAAGAGGAGACTCTGCAGCAGGCTCTACTTCAATGGGGACACCCACCAGAACCTTGCAGGCTATGTGCTTCAAGGGGGACAACTGCCAGAGCCTTGCAGCACTTGGAAAGGACCTATCAGGTAGTCACACAGGGATCAACATGGGAGCATCTGGCCAGCACATGGCCTCTTCCTCCTAGAGACCTGATGGGTTTGACACTTGAGCTGGCCATCTGAGGACCCTAACCTCTCCTGCCTCAGCTGGAACAATTGGTCCAAGACACCTAGAACACACAGACCAGGACAGTGATAGTCTTTAATGGACCCCTTTCCCTCTGGGTGTAAGAGTGTAGGCTTGGGTTTCCTGTAGCCTGGCCTGGCTTCCTGGTGATGGCCAATGTGAGGTAATGGACCTACGAGGAGGGAGGCAGAGAAGGAAATGGCTAAGGATCTTTGAGCCTTGCTCCGTCATCCCTGACATCCGCCCCACCCTGCTTTTCCTTGTAATATGAGCCAATAAATTCCTTGTTTGCACGTGTTGATTTCCCCTTTCTCAGAACTCTGCCCAGAGACCCTCCTTTCTGAAACACACCCTGACTCTTCTCTACATCTCCACTGCCGCCAGCCTGGAGGACACCAGCACTCCCCTGACCCTCTTCTGATTCCTGTAATCCGCTGCCCACTCAGCAGGACAAGCTGTCCTAGGGCAAGGCCAACAGGACCACGTCACTTCTCTACCTGAAATGTCCCTGTGATCTTCTGACTTGACTTCTTACCAGTTCTCCTAATTGCAGGGCTCCTCTTTCCTCTCTGGCCACCTTCTTGTTGTTCCTGGTTTCCTGCCACTGCTTGGGGGTTGATGCCTAGCTCATCGTTCAGTTTTTTAATACGGTGATCGGTGATACAATGGTGGCTCCCCAAACCTATCTCTTTATTCTTGCTTATTATTTTAATTTCTATATTCTTTCTCTCTCTCTCTCTCTCTCTCTCTCTCTCTCTCTCTCTCTCTCTGTGTGTGTGTGTGTAGACACGTGTGTCGTGGCACTTCTGTATGGGTGAGGACACTTTGTAGGAGCTGGTTCTTACCCTTCCCCACGTAGGTCTTGGAGATCGAGCTCCTGTTATCAGGCTTGGCAGCAAGCACCTTTGCCCACTGAGCCATCTCACCAGCCCGTCTTTCTATTTGGTTTTAATTATTGTGTGTTTGCCTGAGGTATCCGTGAGTGTGAGAGCAGAGGTAATACAAAAGGCAGCTTTGGTTGTTGGTTCTTTCCTTCCACCATGTGGGTCCGGGAGATGTAGCTCAGATCATCTCGGGTGTCCTTATCCTTTGTTGCCTGTCCATCTCCCTAGACTTTGTGATCTGGGCCAGCAGCATCTCGGCCTGCCTTGTCCACAGCCCATCCACACAGCAGGTAATCAACAGTTTCTGAATGGATGCATTATAAAGCGCAGGTTGTGGCATCCAGTGCAGCTCCAGGACCTGCAACTCTCTCCCTCTAAACTACGCTGCCATCCACTATTTAAGTCAAAGAGGACCTTGGACTTGGCACTGACCCATATCCAGCTTGTTTCCACTCAAGTGCACTGACAACTGACGGAACCGATCTGGTCTGGCCTGCCTCGATAGTGGAACATCTCACTCCTGAGCCTGCTTCCTCCTCTGTGGATGCCCTGATCACACAATCTCCAGCTTCCAAGGTCTGACTTTATGATTCCTTTCAGTTCATATTATGACCTTCGCCATGAGAAAGCACTGGTTATAAAAGGAAAGAGCCTTGACTCCTTCCTGGATGGTTAATGATGGATAATAATTAAGAGACAGTGAACTGGAGTGGGCACCCCGCAATGCCAGATCATACTGGGCTCCTGGCGCTTTTGGGTTGTGAGTCAAGTGGAGTCAGTTTGTCACAGGAGGTCATGCATTCGAGGGGTCATTCACCCTGGACTGGCAGCAAAGGCATCAGGCCTGGGTGTGTGCTAAGGGCAGAGCTACCAAATGGGCCCCTGCTGGTGTAAGCTCTGTAGGTGGATTGCCTAGCTACAACTGCATTCCTCGGGAGAGTTCCTGTGAGGAAGAAGAGGAAAACACAGAAGCCAGGGCCATTCCACCCAGCCTGAAGTCCCAGGAATCCTGGATCCAGGGTGAGTGCTCTCAGCCTGCTGTGTGGTGGGAGAATCACACCAATGGTTTAAGTTCTGTTTAAAATGAAGGGATTTGCCAGGCATGGCGGTGCACGCCTTTAATCCCAGCACTGGGGAGACAGAGGCAGGTGGATTTCTGAGTTTGATGCCAGCCTGGTCTACAAAGTGAGTTCCAGGACAGCCAGGGCTATACAGAGAAACCCTGTCTCGAAAAACAAAAACAAAAACAAAAACAAAAACAAAAACAAAAACAAGAAGGGATTTGGTAGAAGGGCCAAAGAGACCATGGCATCTGAATGCAATGTAATGTCCACTAAGTGACATCCAAAGAAAGATGGAGTTTAATTTAATAATGATATTTTTAAAATGATAGTATGTGCCAGATACCTTAAGAACAACCGAACTTTGCTATTAAAAAGGAATATTATTTTTCCTTTTTAAAAAAATGATCTTATCTGTATGACTGTTTTGTCTACATGTATGTCTGTGCACTATGCATGTGCAGTGACCTCAGAAGCCAGTAGCCAAACCTCGATCTCCTGGAACTAGAGTTACAGATGGTTGTGAGCTGCTATGTAGGTGCTAGAAATCAAACCCAAGTCCTCTACATGAGCAGCAAGTGGTTCTAACTGCTGAGCCATCTCACTAGCTCCCAGTTTTTACTTTTTTGTTTGTTTGTTTGTTTGTTTGTTTAATGGAATAGACTGGATGTTGCTACAGTTTTGCTCAGATGACTGCAGAACCTGGAAAATCTTGGGCTGCTACTGATATATAATATATTGTTATTACCATTCTCTCTCTCTCTATCTCTATCTCTTTATCTCTCTCTCTCTCTCTCCACCCACCCACATAAACCCATAATTTGCAGCTTTTGAAACTAGTTGGGGTGGGGGCTAGAGAGATGTCTCAGAGGTTAAGAGCACTGACTACTCCTCCAGAGGTCCTGAGTTCATTTCCTAGCAACCACATAGCAGCTCACAACCATCTGTAATGGGATTCCAATGCCCTCTTCTGCTGTGTCTGAAATAACAGTGTACTCATATACATAAAATAAATTTCTTTTTAAAAAAAGAAATTAGTTGCACTGTCATCTACGGAGGAAAGGACCTTGTTTTATTATGCTGAGTTGACAGTGTAAAAAGAGTAACAGCCACTGGGGTCACAGCCACTAGGGTCACAGCCACTAGGGCCACAGCCACTAGGGTCACAGCCACTAGGGCCTACAAACATTAAACTTAATCCCCTCCACTTAGATGGGAGTAACACACTATATTAAATGCATACACCCGGGGCTGGAGAGATGGCTCAACGGTTAAGAACACTCACTGCTTTTCCAGAGTTCCAGAGTTCAAATCCCAGCAACCACATGGTGGCACACAACCATCTGTAATGAGATCTGATGGCCTCTTCTGGTGTGTCTGAAGACAGCTACAGTGTACTTATATATAATAAATAAATAAATCTTTAAAAGAAATAAATGCATACACCCATCATACATGGAATTGATTACAGAAGCTACTAGACACACCTTTTAAATGCCAATGGATGTGAACGGTTCTGTGCTACTGTGGTATCTCAGAATGGAAGGGCTTGGGCTTTTGGTCTTTATCACAACATTAGTATATATATGATACACATTTAGAACTCATATTCCATTTAGATTCCAGCCTACATGCATCTTTTCTCTCTTCCTCTCTCCTTTCTCCCCGACTCTCTGACATATTCCTGCTCTATCTCTCACCCCCATCTCCATCTCCATCTCCACCCCTTGCTCCCCGCTCCTCCGCCATTTCTGTTCCTAACCCTATCCCTTTCTTTTCTGGGAATCTGGCCCAGGAACTCATAAATGCTAGTCCGCTCAACCACTGAGATTCATCCCAAGCAAACATTCATCTCCATACACTTAGTCTCACGAATTAAATATCTCAAATCAGAATTTCTCCTTCAAAAAAGTATAATTTGCATTACATTGAAACATGCATATAAGTATGCAGAATATACACACATACAAGTGTAGGGGTTGAGCTGGACAGATGTTTCAGTGGTTAAGAGCACTTCCAGAGGACTGGGGTTTGATTCCCAGCCCCATGTGGTGTCTCATGGCAGCCTGTAATTCCTGTTCCAGGTATCCAACACCCTCTTCTAGCCTCTATGGGCACAAGGCATGCAAGTTGTGTACAGATACACATGCAGGAAAAGCACCCATATACATGAAATAAATACAACTGAAAAAAAATGTAGGTGTTGTAGGTCAGGGGTAGAGTACTTACTTGCCTGTATAAGG
>LR752178.1:75477-95797 GCA_902729485.2 Mus minutoides | reverse complement strand
AAAAAAAAAAAACCAGTCAATAGTATCCCTGTTTCCTGTGTAGAAATTCTAGATTGCCTCTGAAACTTTCTATCCTATTGGGATCAATATTTTTTAATTACTTAATTGATTTACTTTACTTCCTGATCCCAGCTTCCTTTCCCCGCACTCTTCCCAGTTGCCCTGTCTCTCTTTCCTTCCCTCCATATTTCCCTCCTTTTCTCTTGAGAACAAAACGTGGTCAACCTTCTTGTAGTATCAAGTTGCAGTAGGAATAGGCACATCTATTAAGGCCAGAGAAGGAAGATCTGCTAGGATAAAGGTGTCAAAGACAGGCATCAGACTCAGAGACAGCCCTTCTCCAACTGTTACAGGTCCCACATCAAGGCCAACTTGCATATCTCCTCCATATATGTAGCAGGCCTAGGTCCATCTATGCATGCTCTTTATTTGTGGTTCAGCTTCTGTCAGCCACTATGAGCCCATATTAATTGATTCCATCAGTGTTCTTGTGTCCTTGATGCTCTGGCTCCTACAATCCATCCTTCCCCAATTTAAATAGAGAAAATGAATCCCTGAGGTTGCTCAAATGCCTGCCTTCATGGGAAATAATACCAGTCATATGTGAGGATCTTCCACTGTACTGAGACAATTTTCAACTAAGAGGCTGATTTTCCTGTTCTTCCTTATTAGTAGTATCTAGTTTACTTGTGGATCAAATCTCAAAGAATGA
Organism: Mus minutoides; assembly: GCA_902729485.2. NCBI lineage: Eukaryota > Metazoa > Chordata > Mammalia > Rodentia > Muridae > Mus > Mus minutoides. The sequence goes on along the minus strand of LR752178.1, from coordinate 95,085 downwards.
TCATATCTTTACAGTTTGTGCTAGCAACAATGCTTACTAAAGACAGACCCAGCTATACTGTCAGACCACTAGTATTGCAAAAGTAAAGGTAGTGAAAGACAACTCATTGATTTGGAAAACCTAACCACAACTCTGTACTTTATAGCTTTGGATCTTTACAGCTTTGTTATTTTTCTCAGGGTATATTATAAACCTCTAACAATCTGACATATCAACCTGGTATTTTTGTTAATGGTCATTTTTATATCTGGCACAATCAAGTCTGCATTTTTTTTTCGATTTATGTAGCCTCTGTGGAGAAGAGTAGGAGAAGAGGAGGAAAAGAAGAGGAGGAGGAGGAGGAGGAGGAGGAGGAGGAGAAAGTAAAGAAGGCTACAGTAAAGTATCCCTTTCCTCCTTCTCTTTCCCAACTTCCCACATCTCTCTGGTCACTTCCCTTTCTTTAGAAGATAGTATTCTTTGTGCTTTCTTATCACATATATTCTATTATCTTCTCTTTTCTTCATTTCCTTATTGTCTCCCACTCCACCCCTTGTCTTTTCATTACTCTTATATACAAAATCAGTTATATTTCATAATGTGTTAGCAGTTCTTGAACTGGTAGGCTCTACAAAAATAATGATACGGCTATTGTGTTTTTGGTACTTTAAAAAATTCTCTTTAAAGTTTTAACAGTGTAGATTTTGGTCCTATTCTTTCCCTTTTACCAATCCTGGCCAGTTCCCCCTCCCTACGTATTCAACTTTCCATACTTTTATCTCTCTACACCTGAATAAAGCAAAAACAAAGGAACAAACACAACACAGCACACACACACACACACACACACACATGTTTGGAGTCTTTTTCATATTGGCCAACTATTTTAAGCACTCACTGTGTTCTGGGGTATGATTAGTACATTGCTATACTCAGTGTAAGTACATTGAAGTAAAATGATTTTCCCTGTGTCAGAAGTTATCAATTGCAAATAAATTCTTGGTTAGGCATGGGATTGCATGTCTATTATGTACTCTTCTTTCTGGGATTTTTTTGTTTGTTTGTTTGTTTGTTTTGTTTAGGTGCAGGTCTAGTTCATGCTGTCACAATCTCTGTGAAAATGTTCTTTTACTGGAATGCTTCTCCACTTCTTTTTACCTTCTCTTCACAAAGGTGCACAAAATTCTGAGCCTTAAGGAAGGCGTGTGATATAGAAATCCCATTTGGGGCTGATTGCTCTAAAATCTCTAACTCTGAATATTTTACAATTTTATTTTCTCTGTTAATTAGTATCTGCAGAAAAACAAAAAGCATTCTGAGAGGATTCAGTAATGCACTGATCCCAGAATATAGCAATATGACTTCAGAAATCATTGTAGCACTATGCTCCTTTAATAGAATATTTATAGTAGGTTTTCCCTAAGCATGAAAAACTACATAATTTTAAATTTTTGACCTCATTAGCAGTGTTACATATGGGATCTATCTCATGAATTTTGTCTTAAATACCTTAACATTGGCACCAATGGGTAGTCTTATAAGCAAGTTGGTATTGTACATTGCAGGATTTGTAGCTGATTGAAGTTAATTTTAAATGTTTATGTATAAGAAGTAGAGCACTGAAAAAAATATAAAAGAGATGTTTGTAAGATTTTAGATTCAATATCAACAGTTAATTTTTATTCTATTAAGAATAAGACAGATTTAAATATAAAATATGGTCAAAAATTAAAGCTCTATGAAAATTACAGAAAAAGGAAGAAACAGCTTAAGAGCATACACAGGGTATGACAATATTTGAACAGAATAGAAGAAGAAAAGCAATAGAAAAAGAAGAAGTTATGAAAGCTAATAATGGTTACCAACCTGAGGATATAAGGCAGAGAAGATATGGTAGAAATATAGTTGGTAGTTTGGCCTCGTTTAAAGTCCTAATACTTCACAGCCTGTTCTGTTTCTGTATATATAGTGACTATATGAAAACAATTTTGAAAGTCGCACATTGGCCCTGGGAACCACTGAGGAGAAACATTTTCCTGTTTTAAGTATTAAAACTCATAGAAGAACTTTCCAAATCTGTGCCAGTGCCATTAATAATTAATAAAAAAAAAAAAAAAGAATTTCCCAATATATTTTCCTGTGAACCAGTCGATCCAGAACGTGGAAAGTTCAATTCCAAGAATTATATTAGACCACTAGTCATTGTCTCAGAATGAAATGATACCAAGCATGAGAATGAGAATTTATTTTCTTAAAGCTACATTTAGAAGAAATTATGCTTTCAGACTGAATGATGTGCAGTTTAATTTAATTCTCAGTTGGGCATCTCAGGCACTAATTGGCTTTGGAATTAGTTTGCATGTAGAAAAGATCTTTTTGAATTCTTACCTCACCCACACCCACTCACAAAAGTATTCAGTTATGGAGAGTACAAAGATACATGTCCTAATTTCCATATGTAGAGCAATGTAAATGCTGAAAGCCAACAATGCTATCTCTACGGGATACCTGCTGTAGTTTTGTGATTGGAAAATTTCTACTGCCATGCTAGGTTACTGTTAATTTTTTTCTACATTGAGCAAAGTAAATGAACAGACAGTAATCTCATAATATCTATGATAGGTACTGGTTCCAGGATAGCTAGAGGACATGAAAAACTATTAGTCTTCATGTCTCAGTTTAAATGGTACAGAATTTGCATATAACTTCCATATATTCACCTGTATGTTTAAATCTTCAATAAACTACTTGCAGAATTTAATACACATGGGAGGAACTCGTTCCTGCCAAACCTACTGCCTCTTTCACTGTATTCAAGAAAACCATTTTCTTAAAAAAAAAGGCAGTGTAATTTTTATATAAATAATGTGTGTATGTGTAAAGATTTTGTAGGTCCTATTTATAAGAAAATATACAATATTTGTCTTTGTAAATCTGATTTATTTCACTCAACATAATTATTTTTATGTTGTATCTACTTTCCTGAAATACTATGATTTCAATCCTCTTTCTGACTATCAAATAGTACAATTCTTTATCCATGCATTTGTTGTCAGTGCAGTTACCATATCCTGGCTGTTGTGAATAAACATTAATGCATTGAATAGAAGACCTGTAAATAGAGCCACAGTAAGCTAATTTTCAAGAGCTGTCAGAAATATGAATTGGATAAAAGATATCTCCTTCTCAAATTTCAGTGATGAAAGTAAATGTCCATGTGAGGAAGAAAGAAAGTAAATCTATCATTCTCTTCAGGACAATAAACATTGGTGTGAAGGGGGAGTTGCTTGAATAGGAAATGCCCACCAAAGACTCATGTGGTGACTGGTTGCTGGTATTATATCATAAGGCAATATTGGAAATGTCAAATTACTTGGAACTCTGGATTTAGAAGCAGAGCTTAAAGACCCATTTCAGTAGGAGCTTGGAAGACAATGGTGTAAGAATAATACATACAATAGAGCCCAAGCCATAAAGTTTCCTAGGTAATTGCCATGGCTGGTTTGGTGTGTCAACTTGACACAGTTATCACAGAGAAAGGAGCCACTAAATTAGATATAAATAGACATGTTCTAAGGAACATATATGGACTTAAGGAATATATGAACTTTTCAAACTATTCATGTTATTTCTCACAAATCATAGAGATTCCATTAAAAAAGAGAAATATGTTTTCTTGAGTTGTTTAATATTAGTAATTACTGAACATTGTGAATGCAATTACGTGTATCTGATTTAAAATGTAGTATTCTCAAGAAATGACATTTGTCTGTGAATACCTTCTTATACCAAGAACTATTGGAAGTTCACTACAGAAAGTAGTAGCCCTATAAGTCCATTAACCACTTAAAATCTTTCTAGTTAAGACTGAATTGTACTTCAAATGGAATATGAGTGCTAGATTTAAGAAAAAAAAGTTTTTAAAACATGTTCAATGGAAAATTTGAGTGAAACTATCTAAAGTTATACTTGAATAGTGGAACATTTTCATCTTTAATATTTCTGCTAGCAGTTGAGACAGAAGACAATTATTTGGAGATTGTGAGAGTATATAAAGCAGGCAGTTTGATAGTACGATGCTTTTGATTTTCTTTTTTAAGCTACACAATGAAATGCAAATGCTAACAAATGAATGTGCTAACATTTAAAATAGAGGCAAAAAATGCTTTCTTACTGTAAGCTTTGCAAAAACCAATGACCTTGACATTAGATACCATGACTGTGTCTTAGTTTAAGCTAATATTTTAATATTAGCAGGAGAACAAGGTTTTTTTTTTCCTAAATGAAGATTAAAAGTAGATTGGTGACATTCTCACTAAGCTTAGGATACAAAAAATTTGGTACATTTACACAATGGAGTACTACTCAGCTATTAGAAACAATGGATATATGAAATTCCTAGGCAAATGGATGGATCTGGAGGGTGTCATCCTGAGTGAGGTAACCCAATCACAAAAGAACTCACATAACATGTACTCACTGATATGTGGATACTAGCCCAGAAGCCTAGACTACCCAGGATACAACTTACTAAACACATGAATCTCAAGAAGAATGAAGTTCAAAATGTGGTCTCTGTGCCCCTTCCTAGAATCATGAACAAAGCACTCACTGAAGGAGTTACAGAGATCATGTGTGAAGCTGAATCAAAAGGATGGACCAACCAGTGACGGCGGCTGCCAGGGATCTCTCCCATAATCAGCCACCAAAATAAACACTATAGCATATGCCAGCAAGATAATGCTGAAAGGGACCTGATATAGCTGTCTTGTGGGAGGCTATACCAGTGCCTGGTAAACANTCATACAGACTCTATATGCCCCAGAACAGGGGAATGCCAGGGCCATTACGTGGGAGGGGGTGGGTAGGGGAGCAGGGCGGGGACGCGGGAGGGTAAGGGAAAATTTCTGGATAACATGTGAAATGTAAATGAAGAAAATATCTAATAAAGAGAAAAAAAAAGCCGATATTTATTATCTATTGAGTAAAAGAACATGTTTATATATAATGAAAAAATAAACATTCTATGTCAGGGGAAAAGCAAGAATAGCTGTTTCCTTGGCAGCAGTTTGCATAGGTGTCCTGCATAGCAGTTGGTGCGGAATCTTGTTAAGTGGCATCTACTTTGAAGTTGCATATATTGACAATTATGAAGCATTTTTCTAATAGAAAACAAGTTTTTACTTAATTGGAGGAATCAAACCCCAACTTAATTGTTATGGAAAGTAGACTTATGCTGTCAAATTATCAGGAGCCAAGTGAAGGCAATATTTTAATTTATATCAGTGCAAAATATTAGCATACAAATAAACTTCTCACTTTATCTAATAAACATGTTTTTTTCATTCTTACATGAGAGTTAAAAAGATTCTACAGTATCACAGGGCAAAATGTAATTTCTATATTAAATACAGATTTAGCATTGTGGATTAGATAAACCATGTAATGGCAGTGCTTTTGAGTAATATTTTATACAATTTTTTTCAGTTTTATAACTATAAGATTTTGCTGTCAAAACTTAATTTGGAGTGACATCTTGTTCTTTGTAAATGATATAAAGCCACAGATACCCAAGGGAAGAGATTCCGTTCCAATTATACTCTATTCTGGGAATCTTATTTTAATTCTACTCTATGACACTCAATTTAGCTTTCAAATTGTTTTATTTTTGTTGTTTTTGTCTTGGACTACTTTCAACAAATTTAGATTGTTTTCCTGGCTCATGGGGCTTTCTGGCTTCACTTTTCTCCTAAAAATGAACAAATACTCAAAATTTGTGATAACTAATAAAATGGGCATCTTCACACAGAGATTTTTGAAAATCTCTTTTCACCAAAAAGTTATAGTTAACTGGATTTCAGCGAACTGTGTTCTACTGTGGTAGGAGAATAATTATTTAGCAGAAGAGGTTATGGGATGGTAGAAATCATGAGTTATGTTGGCAGGGAGTATAGGAACATAAGATCTTCAGGTTGTCTCATTTTGATGTAATCCAAAATGGTAAATCTGGTATTGGGGTTAATATGAATTGTGCTGGTAGTTTAATATTGGAGATCCCTGAAAACCAACTTAAACATGGGCAATTCTATTAGAAATAATGAGGCCAGACAATCTTCAAAAGTAGGAAAGTACATAGACAATATTAGTAGTAGAAGGGCAATGACTAGAGGATGCTAAATGCATGTGTAGAAGAGAACTTGATTATTATGATGCTGGATAGTGAAGATCAATGCAAGCAGAGTGCTTAAAAAGGTGAATCCCAATCTTGATGCAGAAGTACACAGTTGAAGAACAATATATCTATGTCTACATCTATATCTATATATCTATTTTACAGTATCATAGAAAAATTATATACTTCTTTTGAATACTGGATGTTGGAGTGTTGAAATGGGAAACTACCTTTCTAAAAATATCTGAGGTGTTAGGGTTTATGAAAATAATTTAAAATAAATCATACAAGGTCACTGAGATTGCTCAGCAGGTAAAGGAAATTACTGCTTAAATGGATGATGTACATTCTATCTCTGGGTCCCACTTTATGGAAGAAAATAATTGATTTCTGTAAGCTGTCTTCTCCCCTCCACAAATGCATGTGACTCAAAACATGAATTCATATGCATACACACACACACACACACACACACACACACACACACACTCACTCTCTACTCACTCACAAACTCACTCAGTCACTCAGTCACTCAGTCACTCACTCACTCACTCACTCACTCACTCACTCACTCACTCACTCACTCACTCACATGTAGTAAATAGCTTTAAATAAGAAGACTCACTAGAATACACTTGAATTATTGGATAGTGCTTTTTGTTTTAAATTACCTGAATTGAAGGCAAGAAAAATATTTAAGTAGAGAGAACTAGTTGTTTGGTCTGAAGAATTCTGTTTTTCACTGCAAAAGAGGGAAGTATAATGAATGTATGCTTTTGAGACCCTTTCCCCTACTGGGTTGCCTAGTCCAGCCTTTATATGATTGGGGGGTGCCTAGTCTTATTGTAAGGTGATATGCCTTTTTTGATTGATGTCCCTGGAAGGACTTCACTTTTCTGAAAAAAAAGGCTGAGGAGTGGATTGGGAGGAAAAGGGAGATTGAAGTTAAGGGGAAAAGGCAGGAGACTGGAGAGAGAACAGTATTGCTTGAATGTATTACACAAGAGAAGAATAAAATAAGCAAAACAACAAATTAAACAAACAAAAACACACCAAGTCTATTACCACAAGCAACTTGTAAACAAAACAAGTTATTTTACCTTCTGGTTCCAGACAGATAAATTTATCACGCCACGTTGAGGAATCACAGTGCCTTAACCTAAGGTTCATAAGATACTGGTTTCTCTGACTATGCTAACTAAAACTCTGGATCCAGGTATGGAGCCCTAATTCTGAGTACCTGAGAACAGTGTGTCTTCAGACAACTGCTCAGCGTTTAAGTCTGAGAAACTGCAAAATTCACCTGTAATAGGAACTATTCTTGTGTCTCTGACAGAACACCTCATACAGTGTAGCCTCCTTCCCTAGCCTGCTCCAGGCTGGTGCAGACCTGCCATTGAGGCAGGCCACAAGCAGAGTGACTCTCCAGCTAAGGCTGGCTTCTTTTGTCCTGCAAAATGCCTCTGCTCTTACCCCAGAATCTGCTACGTGTGGGCGTGCCCCACCCAGATCCAGCTTCCAGCTGGGAAGTTCCACAGTGCGCACCTGTGCAGAACTGACTGTGGGCAGGGTCTTCCCTCTCAAAACCAAGAAGGATTTTTCAGTAAAGACAGACATGCTTTGATCAGTGATTCATCTCAATGTTTTCATTTCTATCCCCTCTAGTCTCCCTTAGCCCCAGTTCGCCCCCCCAAGGGGACCAGGTCTTTGGGTACACTGAAATGGCGGCCCTCAACAATACAGCAACTTTAAAAGGAAAAGAACATGTAGCAATTTGAGGGTGTAACTGCGATGGGAAATCTATGGTAGCAGCTTGTCAGGTTTTACCTTTAGTTAAGGAGGAGAGAGATGAATACTGGAACTCTGCCCAGTTTTTGCTTTTTATTCACTGTAGCACTTCAGTTTCACATACAGGGCCAATCTTTTCTTTCTCAGTTAATTCTTTCTGCAAAGACCCTCACAGTCACATAGTCCTACATTTCATGATGTATCTATCCCTATTTAAGTTGAAAATGACTCTTAACTCTTACAAGTACTTGATTATATGTATTTTCCCTGTGTGTTTCTATGTCTTCTATAAAGTCTGAACATTGAATATTTTCAATGCGAGTGTCTCTTTCTTCTACCATACACAAACCTGCTCTTTTTATTCCTATTCCCACTGTTGACCCTTGAAATCACTAATCCATACATCATTTCTAAAAATTTTATCATGCCCAAGATATTATGTATTTTGAATTATCTTACTGTTTTTTTTTTTTTTTTNACCATCCAGGCACTGCTGCACAAGGGGATCCATTGCATAATTGGCCACCCAACACAGACACTATTGAATACACCAGCAAGATTTTGCTGAAAGGACCCTGATATAGCTGTCTATTGTGAAGCTATGCCAGTGCCTGGCAAACACAGAAGTGGATGCTCACAGTCAACTATTGGATGGAACACAGGGCCCCCAATGGAGGAGTTAGAGAAAGTCGACAACCCTATAGATGCAACAACAATATGAAGTAACCAGTATCCCCAGAGCTTGTGTCTCTAGATGCATATGTAGCAGAAGATGGCCTAGTAGGCCACCATTGGGAAGAGAGACCCCTTGGCATTGCAAACTTTATATTCCCCAGTACAGAGGAACACCAGGGCCAAGAAGTGTGACTGAGTGGGTAGAGGAGTGGGAGGGAGGAGGGTATAGGGGACTTTCGGGATAGCATTTTAAATATAAATGAAGAAAATACCTAATAAAAAATTGGAAGAAAAAAAAGATAAGGACATGAATGATGACAGCTATCTAAAGATCAGAGGAAACCACCAAGTATTTTTGTTAAAATTTCCAGCTCCATCTCACAATTTGATTCCTTTATGGAAACCTGAAAAGCCCTCATGGACATCATATCTGAATTCTTGACCCACTCGAATCAGATGTTCATGAGTTTATGTTGTCTTAATGTGGGAGAAACTAATCTAGGAATTAGTAGATGTAGTTTTGTAGTATAATTCTGTGCCTATAAGTGAATGTATAATGAACAGTGACAGTAAGATATATGGTTTCAGTTCATATACCTCCTTCAATTTATCAGCATTGTGACTGTGGGTAGTCAATTAATTCATATGCAGTATGAAATATTTAGGCACTGAAATGTATGGCACTTTCAGTACTTTCAACTCTCCACTGTTACCAGAGGCTTCAAATTTAAGCTATAAGCTATGTAATAGCATTTCTCTTACTGCAGTAGAAACTGTACATTTTCAGATTTTTTTGATGATAGTGAATATATGTGAGATCTTTCTATTCAATGAGCTTTATATCAAATGATTCTTGAAAGTTTTATACCTAAGGGGCAAAATACATCCAAGTGATGATTCACTCTGTAGCTCTTGGTGTATTTCACATTGTCACTGAATACACTTTTAGCAGCATATGCCAATACTGAGGTTATATTCAAGATCTTAATGCATATTTATGCTTCTTAGATAAAACTGGATTTTCAGTTCCTTCTAGAACTTCTAGTCTTCAAAATATTTCTGGTTTGGTATGCTATGAGGATGGGAAAATGTTTGTAGCAGTGACAGAATTTGTCTTTCTGCAAAGCAAAGGAATAGGGCTTAAAGATTATACATTATATGGGCACATCAGGGTGACTCTAAGTCACAATTTGAGAAGAGGCAAAACATTGTTAATTTCTGTAATCCATCTGAGTAGAAATTATTGCTTTATATACAGCCTGAAGCTATGCATTTTAATACATTGCTAATCTAATTTATAGGACTACTCAAAAATCAGAGCAATTTTCACTATTAGTCTTCTAAATACTACACCCACAGACTAGAATGGTGAAAGAATGCCAATTATCACACCATTATCACACCAAAAGAATCAATGTATCATGCGAGTATCCTGTTGAGACCTTTTAAACAGTCTTCCTCATAATTTCTAATTTTAATGAAGTAGAATATATGGACTTTTTGTACGTATACAAATTTCTTTCTCCACCTATTACTTAAATGAGTGCTGGCCAAGAAGTCAGAAAACAAAATAAAGCCATGGTGTTCTCTGAATCTTTCTTTGAGGGCATTTTTTGTTGTTGTTGTTGTTGTTTGCTTGTTTGTCTGTTTCGGGTTTTTTTTGTATGTAGATAAGTTTTATTTGTATTATTCATTAAAATCAGGTATTTTATTGAAATGCTCTAAAAACAAGAATGGTATATATCAAAGCCATCAATTGTCTTGATGATTTGAAAAGCTCACACTAGTAAGCATATATCAGGTCAAGCTCTGGAAAACGAGGGATGTCCATACGCAAGCAGCTTGGAGGCGATTTTACTCTGTAGATAAGAGTGGCTGAGATCTTGATTTCATTTGCACGTTTTGGTAGCATCCCAGGGATAAAGATGTGATCCAGGCACTGCTTGCTGGTTGGGGCTCTGCGGAGGTTAGGTTTTTTGTTTGTTTATTTGTTTTGTTTTGTTTTGTTTTTTGTCAATTCAACACAAGCAAACCAGGATCATCTAGAAAGTGGGGACTTCAACAGAGAAAATGCCTCCATGTGATTGATAGGTGAGGCTGGGGGCTGTATTGATGTGGGCAAGGCTGCCTCTAGAGCAGGTGGTCCTGGGTTGTAGGAGAAATCACACTGAGCAAACCATCAAATGGGGTTCCTCCATGAGCTTTGCTTCAATTCCTGCCTCCAGGTTCCTGCATTCAAGTTCCTAATCTGAATTCCCTCTACCTTGGACTGAGATCAGGAAAATGAAATAAACTCCTTTCCAAGTTTGAAAAAAAAAAAGATGATGAATGGTAATTAACTTTAAGATGAAAGGCTTTAACTTAAACCAAAAACACCCTACAGAGTATGCTTCTGGTGAGGACCATATGGCCTTTCCTTTCCATCAAAAATTAGGTGCTATGGTAACATTGCTGTCTTCTAAACGCCAATTTAATATGTTTGATATAAAGTGTGTGTTGCATTTAACGTGGGGTGCTTTCTATGCTTTTCATCCTGCCATCTTATAGACAAATTCTGTGCTCTTTAATGTTGAGATGTCACATCCCTGACAGGAAATATGTGTAAAATCATACCTTATAAAAGATTGTTGAGACTAGAAATAAGGCACAAAGGCCAAAGGTTTGCAGCTGGATAAAGACTGCTTATGACCAGTAAGTATAAGATACTATCTAAATTGCTCTCATACCAGGAATGGACTCAACCCACATGCTCAGATACTAAAGTCTTAGATGCCAAAGACTCATAGTATGCAATTATAAAGGTTAGACATTAGGTAGCTTAGTGAAGGATATAAGATAACAAAACATCTATAGTTCTCTAGTTTTCTTTTTCTTCTCCTTCTCCTCTTCCTCCTTCTCCTCCTCCTTCTTCTTCTTTGTCCTTTTGTTTTCATGGATGAATAACAAAGGAAAATAATCCTCAAATTTATAGCGCAAATAACTATATGAACTTTCCCCACAAGATAGACCCCCTAGGTTTATCTCACTTTCTATCACAGAACAAATTGTTCTATGTACTTTGAGATATGCAGACTTTTCCAGAGAGTTCTGTAGTGGTTTGAACAAGTTGGAATTTGGAAACTGCTGTAAGCTTTTGTTAAAGTTAGGATTAAACATTACATAAAATGTATGTTTTAAAATAACATCTTAATAAAAATAATTTTAAAACATCACAATATATTTCCATTTATTGATTCTGCAATATTACAAGTGAACAAGGAATATATACCACCTACCAAAGTATCAACCTTATACTTTAAGAATTTTGTATGTATTTACATGTATTTATTACTGGAACAGGATAATGGAGAAATAAAAAGAAAAAAAGAGAAGAAAATAAAGAAGGAAAAAAGATAATAACACATACACACTCACACACACACGAGAGAGAGAGAGAGAGAGAGAGAGAGAGAGAGAGAGAGAGAGAGAGAGAGAGAGAGTTCCTGGAATAATATAAAATAATCTACGGTTAATATTATGATTACCAGGCTAAATATAGTGATATTTTCTTCTCTTTATAATATTAACATCTAGGTTTCATGAGTAAATAATGTATAGTAAAATATCTTATAACCAAGTTGGGGGAAGCATTAAAGTTCATGAGTATATTTTTCTTTCAGAGGTACTTAATTCCTAGTAATGAACCAAATCATAGAGAGTCATTTTGTATCTATCTACCATCTATTTGTTTGACATAAGTAATTCTTTGTAATCTTATGGCTTAAAATATCTGAAACTATAAAAATTTCCAGATTATTTCGAAAATGAAGGTAGGATAAAGAGGAAAAGTCATTATTAGTGCTTAAAATAGTATTTATGATAATCACTGTATCTTTACTTAAAATATATGGATATTTGGCTGAAAATTAAATAAGTTCAGATATATGACCCATTAGTTAATATGGTAGAATTTCCTGTAGCATGTAAGTGGCTTGACTTTTGCCTATAACTGGCAGGAGAGCATACCCTGTTATCTGATGCTCATTGACCAGTGAAAAGAAATTGCATATCATTGAAATAGTATAACACACTCATCATAATGGGAACCATAGCAACAGCTAAGGAATATGAGCAACTAAGAACCCACATCTCTTTTTTTCTGAATATCTTTCATCCTCTTCCTGAGACACTGATAAAAATGGAGATATATGTTTGCTTTCTACTTCTGTCATTGCCAAAGAATGCAACATGGGATAACACACCCATACTCTGATTTTGCAACTAGAAGGAAATGTTCCTATGTTTCTTTACTGACAACATTTATTGATCTCTTGGGCCTACCCATCATTTCCACACATTTGGCTTTATTCTAGATTTTTATCTGACTTTAATTGCAGTTGCCTCATTCCTCATTTTGTGAATTTTAATAATTAATCTACACTGCATGTTTAATATTTTTCCCTAGCTCTTTACCTGGGATTTTATTTGTAGCACAGATCTACTCTGGCTTCACCTTGGTCTTTCATTTTAACAGAATTTCCTTTGAGTGGTCTTGTTTTATTGTCTTCCTGTACCTCTGAGTCAGGCCTATCCCTCAGTTGCTTTGGTCTTGTCTTCTCTTTATTCCTACAACAAGATTCCTAATAAAAGCAAAGTACAAGCTTTGAATAACTTGACTCTGAAAAAAGACAAGATATTGTTTGTTCTTAAATTAATGCACACCATATGATCACATTCTGTAATTTATAGAAAAATCATGCAAATGAAATTCTAGACTTTTTTGTTATTTGACTTAAAAAAGCTTGGAGATGACTCGGGTCCAATTCCCAGGACCTAGACACATGTCACAACTGTTTTTAACATTATTCTCAGGATATCCAAAGTTTTCTGATATCCTCAATCACTACACAGACATGGTTCACTGACATATGCAAGAGAAACACTTCACCCCTCACACACACAAAATAAAATAGAAGAAAATAATATAAACAAATCAATATGACTCAAATAAAACATGCTTAAAGTATCTATTAAAACCATCTGGCTTAACTGACAAGCCAAAAAAAAAGATATATGATATTAAAAATAACCCGAGTTTACACTAAAACATTATTAGTATTTACATTTTAAGTTTCATTTTGTAGTACTTATCTTTGTACTTAAGAAAGAAAATTAAAAATATTAAATTACTTAGAATTCAACTTACAAAGAAGTCTTGGTAAACTGAACACAACCACCCACTGCCTTGATTCTTACTGAGACACCTTCTGATGCTCTTGTGCATGAAATTTCTCCTATCTGTTCCTGGTTATACCTTGTGCACTGCTCTTTTGGTAGTGACACACTTCCATGCTTTTGAATGGTTTTCTCTCCCACAGCATACTGGCTGGTGAATCACATTTGACACAGCTACTGCAGGTTCTGTTTACGCATCCTTTTGCACATAGTCTGCCATAGATGATCGTGTAGCGATCCATGAGACCAACCGCTCACATGCCCACCTGCACTTTGAATTGTGGTACACTTCTACCTTTATCACATCTTACTTTAAACAGTGATGGCAGCAGATTTAGTTCTCTTTGTAAAGCATGATTTGGAGTATGTAGCACTGAACCCCCTTTGTATTTGTACTCCCATTTAATTTTCTAGTTCCTAGTCCCAAGAAGTTACTGGAACCTAGATTGTTCTATAAAAGCATGGTAGATGTTAGAGTCAGAAGAACTGAGGAGATTCATGACCTGTTCTTTACAGTCCTTCTGATGCCTGATGCCTTGTATGTAAGCTCTTTTTTTTTTTTTTGGCTCCAAGCTTCTGTTTTCCTTTTTATAAATATCAGATAAAATGATGTCTTTTGGTAAGGATGCTGACCAAAGATAGTTCATAAAGCCTGGATAGTTTTGTTTGTTTGTTTGTTTGCAGTGGATTTTTTGTCCTTTGTAAAGCATTCAGCAATGTTCTCTGTACACTCAACTACTTGCGAGAGTGCCTTTATCACAACTCCAAATGTCTCCAGACATTGCCAAATATGCTTTAGGGAGGCATCTTTCCTCCTTGGCAATCACTGCCTCATGGGATGTGAGAATTAAACATAATAATACTTTGTAACATATTATAAAAATTACTGGTGAATTAGTAATCAGTTCCCTGTGGGATATCACACCCAGTTCTCATATGAGTTTATATTTTGAACAGTGACAGAAAACTACACAACGGACTGAGCCAAGTGGTAGGCGCTTGGAGATAATTGAAGAGATTTAAGGAGGCACTGAGCTGGATTCAGGCATGAAAGAATGGGGATGATATATGTTTCATGCCCAGTATAAATTGTGACTCTGAATGCTTGAGTTGATGTCACAATGGGCTCTCTTAATTCATCAGAAATGTGTGTGTGTGTGTGTGTGTGTATGCATGTGGGTGTGTATGAGAGAGAAAGAGAGAGAGAAAGAGAGAGAGAGAGAGAGAGCACTACAAATTTCAATTAAAGTTTTACTCTTGGACTATAGAAGTGCTGTGGCATATGGCATGAGGCAATGGCCACACTGAGACATTTTAATAGGTAGCAAACCCAACCCAAAAAATCAAAACAAAAACAGACACATCTAGGAACTGTCATCTTGAGAGAAATATGTATTGTAGTTCAGGATCTGTTTTTCTTTCAGCAAAATTTTAAGAATGTCTCCCTAGAGAAGATTTCAGTTATCAATGGTCTCTTCTCTGCTGTGGTTTTATTGTGTAATATGTAATATTTCACTATGATTTACAGTGTAGTATATGAATTATTCTTTGAGAAATACAGAAATCCATGCCCATCCTCTCTTATGTAACTATAAATACTGTTTTGGAAACTTTTGTGACAGAACACTCTACACTCTAGGTATTGCTCAGTGTCATGTGCACACTTCTCTAAATCATCTTGAAAGGATCAGGGTAGTAATTGTGAGTCATGGTACCACATGCTGCCATAAACAAACTGGGGCAGGCCCAGTGACATTTTCAAGTCACTCAGAAGTGTTTTGTGAGGTCATCTGTCCCATTTGTTGCATATTCTTATTGATGGATTCTCTGCATTTTTCTGTCTCCATTTTCCCCCCTGAGAGTATCTGGCAAAGATGTTAAGAAGAGGAGGAGGGTGGGAGGAAGTGTCAGCACTGGCAATTAAATTTATTAACTCAATTACCTGGGGTACCAATAAAAACTATAATCATGAGGCCATCTAAAAGGCATTAGCTGTTTTACTGCTAATGGGGCACTTGCCAACAGGAAATGGAACCAGATGCTCTTGGTGGGTGCCAGCAGCTGTTTGGTAGTACAGAATAAAATAGATTGGACTGTGGTAGGGCATCTGGGCTAATGATAAAATATGCTTTGTATGCAGAGTGTCTCCATTCAAGAAGTATCAATTTATACTTGGCTAAAATGAATACATGAACCTCCCTACACCCCTGAGAATTAGTCATAAAGAATAGGATGATGACTTCATGGGTAAAATGAACTATAAGCAGAGGCTTATATAGATGTACCTTCCCAAGCTATCTCTGACAGAATGTGCTATAAAATCTTAGCTAAGATATGCCCCAGGTTTTCCATCTCCTCTCCAGAGCTCTAGCTGTAGCTGCTTCAGAAGTTTTAGTGCTTACTCTAAATCTGTCAACTTAAGTATCCAGTGAGCTGGTTGGGAGGAGAAGCATCTCCAGTGACTAAGGTCTAGAATCATTTATTATTTCATGAACAAGTTTAAGCTGGTTACTAGATGACTTAGACATTAAGGTTGTCATCTAAATACTGACATATTAATTTATTGTATTTATTTCAAGCATTTTACAATAGTTGGAGAAATGATATCAAACCAAATGGTATTATATAGTATGCAGAGTTCTAAAGACAAGTGTATATTTTTATCAAGAAAATTACAGTGATTCAAACAGCCTGTCTGGTCAGGTCAGACCTAAGAATTCAATTAGTCATGAAAAAGACATTTGAGAATATAGAGAATAAACATCATGTAGATGATAAACTAAGAGTATGCCAAAATATGGGTCAGCATAAAATATTTTTCATCCATAAAGCAGCAAATAGTTCAAAAAGAAAGAAGGTAATAAGGTTCTAAGCATAAGGCTGGTGATATAAAATATGAGTAGAAGATTATGCATAGTGGAGATTTTCATAGGTACTGGAACTTATGTGTCCCAGAACAGTGTCAAGCCTTACAGAGGAAGACATCAATGGATAATTCAGTAGGAATTCTAAAAATATGCAGAATGAAAGAAAATAAATCTAACCAGTGACCAGAATGATGATCCAGAATTAATTGAGGTCCTGAGTGTTAATAATGGGCAAGAAACATGGAAGGGATGTAGAAATAAGTTACAAATGCAGTGTGTAGTGTTTCATTATTTTTCAGTGAGGGCATTGTAATCTTCGAACTCCTTCCTATCATTGTTAGTCTACTTTGGGTCTGTCTTAGTCTGGGGTGTTGTCAGATAATCTTTCAGATATTTGAGGTATAGTATTTTTTCTCTAGCTTGGTATAGATATAAAAATTATAACTCTCAAACTGCGCTTAAACATCAACATAATCATTGACTGTTTCATAGAACCATAAAGTTTCTTTGTGATAGTTATTGGTAATAATAACTTTGTAGATTGTTTAAACAGGTGAGTAGACAGTAAAACTATGTAGGTAAAATGATTGTCATGTGCTATTTGCACTGTGGATTCAGGGAAGTGATTATTGACACAGGAATACAGAAGACAGACAAGCATTTGATGTGTTTTGTTTCCTATATATGATGAATGTATTGCCAGAAGTATACTAGTCATGAAAAAGACATCTGAGAATATAGAGGATAAATATCATGTAGATGACAAACTAAGAGTATGCCAAAATATGGGTCAGCATAAAATATTTTTCATCCAAAAAGCAGCAAATTGTCCAAAAGGACAGAAGGTAATAAGGTTCTAAGCATAAGGCTGGTGATATAAAATATTGCTCTTCTCTTTTTCAGAAACACAAAATAAATATTAAGGGATTTTCATTGGTTCAAAAGATAAATGATCCTTTCATGGGTCTTTTGTTCCCTATTATAAGGAGAATGAAGTATCCACACGCTGGCAATCTTTGGGAAGAGATTCCCCTTGGTATTGCAAACTTTATATGCCCCAATACAGGGGAACACCAGGGCCAAGAAGTCTGAGAGTGTGGGC
The DNA here is from genome assembly GCA_902729485.2 of Mus minutoides. Taxonomy (NCBI): domain Eukaryota; kingdom Metazoa; phylum Chordata; class Mammalia; order Rodentia; family Muridae; genus Mus; species Mus minutoides. Next base: position 77,288 of record LR752178.1, on the reverse strand, counting down.
AGGGGAGCAGGGCTTGGGGGAGGATATAGGGAACTTTCGGGATAGCATTTGAAATGTAAATTAAGAAAATATCTAATAAAAAAGTGAAAAAAAAAAGAAAAAATGATTTATTCAATTGCCATTCTTTATTGATTTGTTTCTTATAAAAGCAAGATTTTGAAATTTCATTATTTTGGGCAGTAAAATTAGAAATTTCTTCTTAATCTTGTTTTTTTAAAAAAGTTTACACTAAGGTACTTGGAATATATTCTATGAAATAAACTTCAGTAAATCATGATTTTATGTGATATCCTCTTTAAAAAAAAACATTGCAAAGGCAGTAAGGTTGGTTAGATTGCATTCTTATACAAGCCTTCATCTCAGCAAGAATCTCACTGAGTTATTGAAGAAAATCACCACATAGTAAGAGAGACTCTAAAATCAGGGTAGCAAGCGAGAAATTTCCCTTTGTATCCTGGAAGTGAGAATGGTCCCTATCTGAAAATAAAAGTAACAACCAACTTCTTTTGAAAACTATATAGTCTTGAAGAGGTGCCTAGACACCAACATTCACTTCCTAGAAGTATTTTTCATAGCCTTTAGAGACTCTGAGCCAAGACATTGTGTAAGTTTTTACCTCCTAAGTAATTCCTCCTTGCTTTACTTTTATATAAATGCTTACCTATATCAAGATTATTACATAGCCATCAACTAGCCAGAGCAAATACTCAGCATTCATTAGGAGAATATTAAATTCAGAAAGTCTCTCTATTTTCAATTGGTTAATTTATTTATTGTAGTAAGACGATTGGCCTTTTTACCATCTGTATAAAAGACACATGATGAAAAAGCAAATCGAGTTTTGTTTTTAAGTAGTTTAATCTAAATAAGAGTTTTATATATCATACAAGGGAACATAAGAAACTGAGAATAGTGCTAAGCAGAATACAAAAAAGAAGAAATAAAAATTTAAGAACATTACATAGACTACATCAAAGGAGAGATACTTTTTCTCAATCCTTCTATGCATGTGTGTATACAATATATATATATATATATATATATATATATATATATGTGTGTGTGTGTGTGTGTGTGTGTGTGTGTGTATAAATGTATGTGTATGTGTATATATATATATATATATATATGTATATATATATATATATATATATATATATATATTCAATGTCATGTATGTGAATGCAAGCATAAGTGTGCTACAGTGCAGGATGAGGTCAGGGGACACTCTCAGATGTTGTTCTTCACATTTCACAATATTTGACACACTGAATCTTACTGTTTTTTTTCCCACTGCACATGTGTCTCTGGCTGAACAACTAGTTTTCAAAATTATCTTATCACCATCTCTGGTCTGCTCATAGGAGCTTACAGACATTTGATATGCTGCTTTTCATTGGCTTTGGGAATTTGAACACAGGTCTTCATGACATATAAAATGATATATATCTAAACCTACCAAGTCATCTTTCCATCTTTTCACTGGAAACATATTCTTGATGTTTATTTCAAGATGAGTTTATCAGGAACAAAGGAGGCAATGAGATATTCCAGGAAAATAAAAGGTGTGATATATAAATGGTAAAAAACATTTCAATTAAGATGTAAGTTCAAAGGGGATAGATATGATTTTAATACTGTTACTTTTACCTAAGCACTTGGATGGATTAAAGTGGAGTTTTAATATTTTCTGAATGCATAAAACAAGAATACTTGAAATCACATGAGAAGTAGTACACTTTCAGAGAACAGAATTCTGTTGTAGCTGAAGTATAATGGGATGGAACAATGCTGGATTTGAAGGGCCTTTG
>LR752178.1:59088-75340 GCA_902729485.2 Mus minutoides | reverse complement strand
AAAGGGGATAGATATGATTTTAATACTGTTACTTTTACCTAAGCACTTGGATGGATTAAAGTGGAGTTTTAATATTTTCTGAATGCATAAAACAAGAATACTTGAAATCACATGAGAAGTAGTACACTTTCAGAGAACAGAATTCTGTTGTAGCTGAAGTATAATGGGATGGAACAATGCTGGATTTGAAGGGCCTTTGATGACACAGTTCTCATGCCTAATATAAATTTAGATCTTAGGAGAATGTCTGATTTCTCTTTTTATGGTAACATAGCCAAGTTATGTACTATTGCACAAAAGTTATTTATGTGAAAATGGATAAATCATCTTTAAGCTTTCATATTATAAACTGACTCCATCTAAAATTTTATACAGTACCTCAAATATACAGTCCAATTAGTATTTAAAAGCTTTGTCAGGAATATGTAGATGCGTCTCGAAATCAAACCCATTGAAAGGTCATAGTAGAAAAGAAGAAGAAGAAGATGTGTGTGTGTGTGTGTGTGTGTGTGTGTGTGTGTGTGAGAGAGAGAGAGAGAGAGAGAGAGAGAGAGAGAGAGAGAGCATATTGATAGATGATAATTTTTAATTAAAATGTTATTATATCATTTCCTACTTCACTTTCCTCCCTCCAGTCCTTCATAGGTACATCCTCTCCCTTTGTTCTTTTTCAAACTTATGGTTTCTATTTCTGTAGTGGTTGTTTCATATAGATATGTATGAAAAAGTTTATGCATGTATAGGTACATTTGGAACACATTTAGTTGCTCCAGGTCCTGTTGGCCTTAACAATGCTGAGTCTCATTCTTGTCTATATATAAGACAATGAAGATTTTCATGGCCTATAGCATCTCAGAGCTCAAAATTGCATCTCAAACTGTGATTTAACTTTGCTAGTGTAATAGTATGTGTACTTCCAGTTGTGCCTATGAAATTTTGAGGCTGTGTTCTGAGTGAGAAAGTCTCCTGTGGAGCTGGATAAATGTCTCAGTAATTAAGAACTCATACTACTCTTTCTGAGAACCAGAGACTGATTCCATGTACCCTTCTCAGGTGGCTCAGAAACCCCTGTAATTTAAGCTATAGTAATGGTTTCCGGCTAAACCTCTGGCTTCTGGACTCTGCTGGTGCTTTCACTGACCCCTCCTCTTCCCTCCACCCCACTCTCTAGAGATGAACACCTTTGAGCCAAAGTTGTTTTGAAGAGAGGATTTAAGGAACCTGGTGTCTATATAATTAATTTCTTCTTTTTATGCTACACTAGGAATTGAACTGCAAACAAAACATTACTGAACACAACCTTAAGGGTGCTTCTTGACCATAATCGCTTATGAGGAGATAAAATTGCCAATCTTGGGTTGGTGAGAAAAATAATAGTCTAGAAAGATGCATAAATGAATTAACTTGTGGGTATAGAAGTTGTAGAGGATTTTACTAAATGAACAGGAGTAAAAAGTGTCCATCCAGGGGTCATTTGTGCTGGTCTTTAGCAGACTGGGATGTACACCGAGTCTTCTTCCTTTGCTCCTTAAGGCAACACAAATAAAATAAATAAAGCAGATTACATTTTCATATTCTTTATTAGGTGCATATCTATTACGAAATGTCCATAAAAATTCATTAAAGCTGTAGGTTGAAGGAGCATGCATGATTACATGTACGTACAATAAAATTACAATGTATGGACAATTGATATATATATATATATATATATATATATATATATATATATATATATATATATATCTCCTAAAAATAGTTCCATTTCCAATAAAGTGATTTTTTTAAATGAACTGACACACAAATGTTGCTAGTCTTAAGGCAGTCTTGTAATTGACTAATGGGCTCTATCTCCTGTCTCTCTTATTTTTGTCTGATTGTTATCCTCTTAGTTGAGCAACTGGCAGATTGATAATTGGATTTTCTTGAAGCTTCCTAATTCAGGGAAGGCAAGTGGGTTCACCTGCAACATTCTAGAAATCAAGGGCATATATGAACCTTGCCACAGATGGGCCAGAGGTTAAACGTCTACGTGCATACAAAGAATACCCAGCTAATGGAAAATGAGTTCATTAGGTCAATAATTCACAAAAACTCTCATCATAGCTATTCAAATTCTCACCTTTATAGGTCCACAAAAGCTAGAAACAAATATGAAGAGAAGCAGGCCTGGCCTCCTTAGCTCAAATGTGATGTTAGTTTCTAGAAATAAGTTAATAAATTTGTTATTTTATACTAATAAGAAATGAGTGGAAAGTTATAGAACATGAAATATATGGAGAGCTTTGAGAAGACAATAAATTATATATAATATTTATATTTAATTCTAAGGGATATTAAAATACCTTTAATATATTTTAGTAGCTTTGATTGGCTCCTGATTATTTCACATAGCTTGAGCATGACTAAACACTGTTGAAATCAGAAGAATTCTGGGATGTTTTAAAAGATCTGCCAAACGCCTTGAACAGCAATCCCTATTTAATCTGAACAGAGATAAATTTTGAGTCAAGACAGTTAATTTTTTGCTTGAGTGGAATATTAACGTATAACGTTAAAAAAATTACTATTAGAATTTCTAATGAACATAGTGGAGCATGTGTTCTTATTACCAGTTGGAACATCTTCTGGATATATGCCCAGGAGAGGTATTGCTGGATCCTCCGGTAGTACTATGTCCAACTTTCTGAGGAAACGCCAGACTGACTTTCAGAGTGGTTGTACAAGCTTGCAATCCTACCAGCAATGGAGGAGTGTTCCCCTTGATGTTGGCCACTGGTTTGCTGTAGATTGCTTTTATCATGTTTAGGTAAGGGCCTTGAATTCCTGATCTTTCCAAGACCTTTATCATGAATGGGTGTTGGGTCTTCAACCCTATAGGTGGAAGAATAACCATGAACTAACTAGTACCCCCTGGGCTCGTGTCTCTAGCTGCATATATAGAAGAGGATGGCCTAGTTGGCCATCAGTGGGAAGAGAGGCCCCTTGGTTATGCAGACTTTATTTGCCCCAATACAGGGGAACACCGGGGCCAGGGGGTGGGAGCGGGTGGGTAGGGTANTCATGTTGATACTATAAAAAAAAAAAGCTCTTAAATTTCAAATGATCAAACATGAAAAAATAAGCAATTATTCTCTCGTGGCTTTGTTATGTTTAGTTTTGTAATTGCATAAAATAGTCAAAAATGTAACAGTTACAAAAAAAAAAAAAAAAAAAAAACCATGGAAACTTCGTTTCTAAGTATGATGTTTATTAGTAGACAAAACAGGTAAGCATCCACTGGCTGAACTGCATTCCTTGCCCAAAACAAAGTTTGCATCTTATGAAGTGATACTTTTGTCACAAGGCTTTGCAGTTCAACGAGATTGTATTTTTATGTTTCATGATGCCACTAATATCACCAAAATGTACAAATCTGTAGAAGTTTATGTTTAAAGGATAAGTAAAGTAGTTCACTGGTAGAAGCTTGTCTACTAAGTTTTTCATCCTCAAGAATCCCAAAATTAGTGTAAAAGACAAAGATGATAATTGATTTTCAGTCTTTCTCTCCTATGTATGCATATATACATGCATAGATAGTATGTATATGCAATATACACATATTACATAAATCATATATATTTGCTATTAAGTTTATTTATTGTTTTAGCTTCTATTTCCACATTCAAACAAGATTCTTTCCTATCTAATTTTCATTTTATTTGAACAAATTGCTGCTGCTTGATGGGAGAAAAAAACTGTCATATACATATTAAAATGCTTGAAGACATGCAAATAATATAGAACATTTCAAAACAAGTTTCACTCCCTAGACAACAATATCTAAAATAAGGAGAGTGTCCTTATGTAAAAGAGAATTTTCTGTATCTTAATTTTTCCTTGTTGGATATTTAATACCAAGAAACCATAATTTCCATCTACAGTTCCACAGAAGCTTTTACTATAATACACAATAAGTTTAGGAATGGCACTAGATCAAGAAAAGAAGCCACTACATTTTGATTCTAATATCTTGTTAAATTGTATGTGGAGATCAACTACCTATAATTTTGAACTTTCCACTCTTGTACTATAAAATGATCCTATTGTAATATTGTACATAACATATATGTATGTATATATATATATATATATATATATATATATATATATATATATATACTATTCTTTTGGGTATACATGTATTTGTGTGTGTGTGTGTGTGTGTGTGTGTGTGTGCTTGCTTAACATGACAGAGAAAACCAATAGAAGAAAACCAATAGAGTAAAACAGTGACCTTAAAGCCTTATGTTTTTAAGGAGATAATGAACATGTGTTTTTTATAAATTTCATCAATTTAGTCTTTAGATGGTCTTATAGTTTTTCTTGATCTCATGAAATGAATGGACCAATTTCAAACATTGAAAGGAGAATAGATTGGAAAGAAGACTTTATCATTTCTCTTAAAACTGCCTGCTATGTGTTAAGAAGCCTGTCACCCATGGAAACTTGGGTTTCCACCCATGGAAATCTATTGATGAAGGTGGCAAGAGATTTCTTTGAAAAATAAAAGCTTCCATGATAAGTAGTATTTGACAGTGCCTGCACGGAAAAACACATTTAATGCCAGTAGAAAAATCATTTGCTGTATCCAGGCAATGCTGTTGACCACTGAATTGTGAGCTAAACATGTTTGTAATTTTCTTTCACCAAAATTTTGTGTTTTATGATACAGGAGAAATAATCAATCTAACAGGTAAAAATTGTCAGCAGGAAAATGCACGACTGTGGTAGAAAACACAATATGTGCCTCTTGATTCTGAGAACTAAAGGTCCAAAATATTCATGACTAAGTCTAGTAAATACTGGACAAAATCTTGTTCTTAACCAAAGCACTGTTAATGTTAGAGCTATATAATTATATATTTTGTATACTGTCCTGAATGTCTTTTGATTTCTGTGATAAATATCATAACCAAAACCACTTTGTGGAGAAAATGATCTATCTCATCTAATATCTTATAGTCCATCATAAAGGTAAGACAGGATAGGAACTGAAGGTAAGACCTGGGAGCAGAGACCAACAAAAATAGTGATATATGGCTTGCTCAATTTATTTTTATACAACCCAGGATCACCTGCTCCCCTTACACTGGACCCTTTGACATTAAAATTTAATAAAGAACATTACCTAAAGATTTGATTACATGAAATTTGATGGACATATTTTCGCAATTTAAATTCCTTCTTGACAGATGTGTCAACAATTTTTTATAGAAAAACATGCGTCAGAATCTCATATACAGAAACTTCTAAACATTTCAGAAAGTATTTAACAAACAAATACATCAAATTATGAAGAAAGATTTCTCAAGATATAGGAAAACTCTAGGTTAAAAAAAGCTACTGTTTTGATACAAAGATCATTTTTACATGTATATGACTGTGTTTAAGCACTCAAATCCAAGAATAATGGACTGGAACAACAGGATATTCATTTCCAGAGTGCATCATTGGGCCTGGTAAGGAAATGTTTCTTGCTTCTAGTAAGTGTCAACAATAGATGCAGTTCTAGACTTCTGGGAATCTACATAAAGTACGTTTTAGTATTTTGTTGACAATTTTATACAATGGATTTTTTATATATTCACCCATACTTTCTCCTGCTCTTTTGAAATCCAAATCTGCCTACCTACCCAAACAATTTCCTGTCCTCTCTCTCCTTTTTAAAACTTATTAAATCAAATTTGTATTGGCCAACTATGCTTAGGTGTTGGGATTACTCAGATATATATTTGATGTATTAGATATCAGAATACTAAGAAAATTGACTTTAAATTTCCCAGAAATCAACAAATGCCAATAGCTCAAAGATCTGTGAGCTTTGAAAGGAGAATGGTGGTACAGACATTCCATTTAGTGATGGTCATTCTGAAGTCTCTTACTCTCCATAACAGCAATTGTTAATTTCTGTATTTATTGCCACCTGTTACAGAAGTTAATTCTATGAGTACTGAGAAATGCACTGATCTATGGGCACAGCATTAGGTCATTAGTTCTTTTAATGGTTTAAGTTCTTTCTGTAGAACCTATGACCTTTCTAGTCACAGTTTGTAGCATCATTAGCAATTGTAGATATGAGTTCTATCTCACAGAGGGGCTCTTAAATCCAGTAAAAAATATATATATATATATATATATATATATATATATATATATATATATATATATATGTTACTCCATCATACTTGTGTCTCTTACACTAGCAAAATATCTTTCAGGTAGATCATTATTGTAATTAAAAGGGTCACAGTTGGGTGAGGAGCGTGCTTACTTTTCTCCTTTCAGTAAGTGTATTTTAAAATTAATACAGTAACAACAAATATCTCTGTTGAATATAAATATGCTTTACTTAGTCCTTTTATTTAAAGTTTGTAATTGTTAGATTTAGTCGTTCATGAGACTTCAACAGTTTCCCATAAAGCTGAATACATTTTACTTATGATTATTGATCACTAGGGTCTCGGGATATATAATGCTGTTTTGTTGTGATTCCTCTGTGTACTCATTCCTACTGCATTGAATCTTGGCTTAACCACTTAAATTATTTTGGCCTTTTGTGCACAGCAAACCATAAAAGGATAAAAAAATAATAATAACTTGTCCTACTCTGATATTTCTTCATGCTCTTTGACTTCCCCTGGATTTCTTTAATTGGATATGCCTAGAGTGTCTCATCCCTTGAAGGAGACATAAGGATGAGTCACTATCATCTAAACTGACAGCCAGTCAACCTCGAGATACATAATAAACAGGCAGTAGCAGCAGAACACAGATGTGCGTGGGATTTTGTCAAGAGCAACCGGTCAGGGTTAGAACGGTGAAATTATTGATATTTTTCATATATCTTGGTCTAAGTAGGTAGTTAGTTTACTATGCTCCAATTTTCACTGAGAGAAAAAATAATTCATAGGGAAAACCTACAAGTATACTAGATTTCCATACCACATTTTTTTCCCACATAGAAATACTTTCATAGTGTCTTCTCCACAGATATTTAGTGAGAACTTAATTGTTATCTTCCAGAAGCCACCAAAGAGAAGCTAAAAACTAGCAGGTCATCTTCCTGAAATGGTTCCACCATGAGTTCAAATCTATGACAGATTTTCTCCTTTAGGCAAGGGTGAAGAAAATTTCATTTTAGGAAAGATTCCTGCTATCAATATGCTTTTCCTGTGATTATTAAATATATATAACAATCACTATGTATTAGCTCACCCTTTTGAACAGATTTCTGCAGAACAACAAAGATATACTCTCTTGTAGTGATGCTATATATACAAATAGATGTCTTAATTTTAATAATCATCCTATTGAATTCTTAAAATTATATTAGTAATTATTAATCTTTTATACTTCTATTAAGTACTCTCCGAAAAATCAAAATTGCAGTGAAAACACCTCAGGTCTTCAAGTGTCACAAGTTAATTGCTTCTGAGATAGCAGGTATGTATGTACTATTTAGAGTATATTCCAAGAGGTTTTAAAACCATTAAGCAAAGGTCATAAATAGGGAAGTGAGGATTTTCCATAGTTGCAAGGACAGAAGATAAAATATTGACTGGGTTTATGACTTCACTAATGACTTAGTCACACCCAAGTTCTGATTTTCAACTCTCCTTGAACCTATAGATCTGGTGACAGATGTTGACTGTGTAGCCAGATAATTACTCTTAAGGGATATGCATACAAACATCCTCCATTGTAAACTTCTTATTCAATTTATGTTTGAACTTCTAGTGAACTTTTGCAAAACAGGGATGCTTGGTAAAACCATGTCATCTATTCTCCTCAAAAAGTACAAAAGATTAGGAAACATTACATTGTTTTGGAGAAAAAGCACTGGGAGCAAGAACTTTGTTGCATCAAAGCAAGAGCAGAGAGCAAGGTTGGAAAGAGAACGCAGAGTGGAATAACTTAGAAATATAAGGATGAATGTGAAGGGAAAGAGGAAAAAAGAAGCTGCAAAGAGAGCAGAAGGAGCAGGTTGGCTTCTCACCATATGACCTAAAGGTCCTTTCTTGATAGCAAGGATTAATCTTACTAAAGAGAAGAAAGCTTTCTTCTTACCAATTTGGTTTTAATTCATTTAGCAATATAAGGGTAGAAGCTTTTTTGCTCTTTACTCAATCAAGATTGGAGGTCATTTTTCACTCAGAGTGAATACTTTCTGCACTGGGGCTTGGTCTTTTGCTCCACAACTATATATATATATATATATATATATATATATATATATATATATATATATATATATATATATACATACATACATATATGTGTGTGTGTGTGTGTGTGTGTGTGTGTGTGTATGTATATACATACATATATGGATGGATATAAGTACGTAATTGTGAGATAAGTATGTAAGTTGGATCCAACTGATTCGAATGGAGATTTATATATGTGTATGCATGAATCTGTATATGAATTTATGTGAATTTAATCCATATTTACTGTGTAAAAGTTTTTCCTCTGTGACCACGATTCTCTTCTCCTAAGTCAGTAGAAGTGTATTGTTCTAAACTTCTCCCTAGACTGACAAGGAAAAGGCATTTGGACCAGAGGAAAAAGTCTCTAGCAATTAATCCTTTACTTAATCCCCTGCTGTTTTATGATGAGGTGCTAATTTCCAGAGACTGCAGTTTCTGCCCCAAAAGGAACTCAGGCAGTTTGGCTCCAGTACCAAATTGACTTAGATTTAAGATAGGTAAACATTTTATTATTATACAGAAACCCTAAATATCTTTCCCCTTCCTGTGCTCTTCCCTATTTTCTAGAGAGAAACTATAAAGAAGAAAAAGCCTGAGGTGGCCCTCAGCAGTTATCAGCCTGTAGTATGTGGCTTAATTGTGTTTTCAGTTTCCAAATTGTCTTCTTTGATGACTTAGAACATGTCTCACCTTTGAATTGATTTTCTCTCAATTTCAAATTATTCAGTTACTGTTTTTTCTGCAATCCAATTCTGTGACTAGTTTTGCATTTGAAAGATTCTGTCAAGGTACTGACAAATATGAGCAATAGGATATGTAAGCAGTTGTTATTTTTCCTTGAGAATTATTCTCAATGATGAGGATATTTTTATTAATGAGACAGAGCTCATCTGCATAACCAAACTAAAGCTGCTGCACGAGGAGCTTTTCATCTTCCAGTGAAAGGAAAATCGAAAGCAGCAATATGCTCAATAGGCTATGTGCATGGTGTAATCACAGGGCTCTGCATGTCACTTTATTAATTAACATATAAATAGCTGCTATTTAAGCCTCTGTCTCTGAATGAATCATCACAAGACACATCAACTAGATTTTCCAATTAGTAAGATGTCTTTGCATAATATTGTTCAGAATGGGCATCTCTATTAAAACTTCGAAATTCAAGGACATAGTGAAGGGTTGCAGCTGTGTGTTTTGGAGTTTTCTGACATGTACACATAACTGCACTGAGGTGCTGTGAAGAATAAAAAATAAAGCAGGATGGTTAAATTCTAAGATTGTCTCTGTGTGTGTGTGTGTGTGCGCGCGCGCGCGTGCCCGTGCATGTGTAATAATTTAAAATATTATGAAAAGTATTTTTTTTTGAAACAGGGTTTCTCTGTATAGCCATGGCTGTCCTGGAACTCACTTTGTAGACCAGGCTGGCCTCGAACTCAGAAATCCGCCTCCCTCTGCTTCCCGAGTGCTGGGATTAAAGGCGTGCACCACCACGCCTTCCTTTTAAGGAAATAAGAATACTGACAAGTATTGATCACGGCCGGGCGGTGGTGGCACAAGCCTTTAATCCCAACACTTGGGAGGCAGAGGCAGGTGGATTTCTGAGTTCTAGGCCAGCCTGGTCTACAAAGTGAGTTCCGGGACGGCCAGGGCTATAGAGAGAAACCCGTTCTCGAAAAAAAAACAACAAAAAAAATTTTTTTTGATCAGATTATATCTATAGCTTATCTTTGGCAGTGACATTTCATTTTTATAGTGGGTGTAATGGGATCCAAAATAATGCTCCCAGTTTTCTTACAGAATATTTTAAACATAATCAATAATGCCACTTATAAAACATTAGTCAGGATTATATCATATAAAATCAAGGAATATCACTTCAACAGATATTATACCTATCTCTCTTGCCATCTAGGAAAAAATATTTATAATTAAAGTAGCAAACAAAAAATTAAATTTTAATAAAAAATTTTCCTATCCATTAAGATAATGTTTATATTAATTTTATAGTTAAATTGAGTAAAGCATTATTAAGAATCATGTAGTTTTATCATTTAAGTTAAATGTGATTCCACATGTTAAATATCATAAATAAGAAAATAATTCTTTCTGATTGTACAGGCTGTAATAAAGTGATAGAGAAAGCAATGTCTATTTATAGATTCTTCTTGTTTATGTGACTACTATAAACCTAGATATTCTTTAATATTTCTAACTTCAAATAACATATATATCTGCAATTTAACAATTTTGCTTAATTTGCTTGTTAAATGTTGCCTATTAGAAACCCTATTGTTAAAAAAAATAAAGTTGGATTAATAATGCTAGATTTTTTTTATCCTTATAGTCTTGTTTTACTGGTGGAGATAAACATTAACAATCTAAAACAAATAATGTTATATTGTATATAAAAATATAATATAAAGAAATAATATATAGTAAATAGCATCTAGAATTTACTCTTAAAATTAGTTATAAACATGTGCACACAAATAGTGGTTTATCTTTATTAAATTAATAATTACAAGCTTGCTTTATTTAATGTAAACAGCAAGCTTGAAAAGCTTGTTTTAAAGAGAGAAATGTACTCCTTGTTTGGCTGATATTGTACCAACAAAATCCTATGGGGTTGCAAACCTCTTCAGCTCCTTCAGTCCTTTCTCTAGCTCCTCCATTGGGGACCCCATGATCAGTTCAGTGGTTGGCTGTGAGCATGCACCTCTGTATATATCAGGGTCCAGACATATATGCAGCAGAGGGTGGCCTTGTTGGGCATCAATAGAAGGAGAGGCACTTGGTCTTGTGAAGGTTTGATGCACCAGTGTAGGGGAATGTGAGGGCTGGGAGGGGAGAGTAAGTAGGTGGGTAGGGTAACACTCTCATAGAAGCAGAAGGAGGGGGGATGGAACGGGGGTTTCTGGGGGGAGTCAAGAAACGGGATTACATTTGAAATATAAATAAATAAGATATCCAATAAAGAAAGAGAGAGAAGTGAAATGGCTAGAGATGCTTTCTGAAGTGACAGTTCATTTTAAAAAGTTTTTTCTAGGTTTTCTTGGCTCAGCTCTTAAATGCTAGGCTCACAACCAATGTTACTATTCTATAGGAGATAGGATCTTGTTTGTAATTCAGACTGATCTTGAATTTCTCCCAAATACTCGGATTAAAGATATGTACAGAAAATGATATCCTGAATCACCTCATAGTTTTGAATATTGGTAGAAACATTTAGTTTTAAATAAATAAAATAAAGTGAATTTTACATAATATATTTGCCTTTTATAATGTTGACATATCTGTAGTTTTAATATTTTTATTATGAAATTATAACAAAAGACATAATTCTTCATTGCTATCAAGTTTTAATTAATATTCTAATTTCTACCAATTCTCAGACATTCTATGACCTTGCAGAAGACATTTACTCTGTTGTAACAAGCACAATTTCCTTATTGCTGCCAAATTTTGCAAATACAACTACCTGAGACAAGTATTCATTTAAAAATATGAATATTCACTGCTTGCAATACTTAATATGTAGTATTTTATGGGCAAAATTGTAAGATTATTTTTAACATAAGTGCTTGTATTACAGGTTGGTATGTTACAACAATATATAAAGAAATTTATTTAGTCATATACATATGTAATTTTATCTAAGCCAACTTTCTATTTTTTTAATTCATTATGCTTTTGTTTCAAAAGTTTATAGACATGTAACAACCTTAAAATTTATATTTATTAAATAATTGTTTCTATTGTTTAAAATACATGGTTTTGAGACTGTAAAATACTTTCATTTAATGTTTTGAAGATTGCTTGATGACACAGATTAAATATGCATTTGTTTTTCTTGTTACTTCTGTGTTACAATCGTAAATAAATAGAAATATAAATAAAACACATTGAATAGTTTTTTTTATTCCATCAGTAAATCTGAAAACATCATTCACCTCTAGTATGTTGATAAATTATATTAAAGCATCAGAGATTATATCAATTGAAAACTATAAAAGATACTAACAGTTTTCTTTCAAGAAATAATTTTAAAACAATTAAGGCATACATTATATATTGTTGCACAGCAATTATGCAGTGATGTAGTAGATGTTAATGGTGTCTGGACAATACAGAGCACAAAAGAGCCCAGTGTTAATATTTTACTTTTTGTAAACCAGAATGAATGTTGGACTTTGTTTTTGAGTTTTTAGTAATTTGAATTCTATCTTCTAACTAGTTTTCTAAAGAAAAATTTACTGATTTTATTAATTTATTTCAATATTTGTAAGTACTACACATCATTTGCTATTTCTCAACCACTGTTTTCTTCATATTTGAACAATATGTTATATTTCAACTTAATATGAATGATTGCACTGAAATTGAGTATGAATCATTCAATTATTTCTATAACAAAACAACTAGTTTTCATCTTTTAAGAAATACAAACACACACACACACACACACACACACACACACAAAGAGATAAGTAGATATAGATTAGATATAGCCATAGCTGATACCTTCATTGAGAGAGAGAGATGGATAATATGAATGATATAGATATAGATAATATATAGATATAGATGATGGATGATGTAGATAGATAGGTAGATAAATGCTATAAGTATAGGTTACATATATGTGTATATATATATATATATATATATATATATATATATATATATATTGATATAGATTGATAGGGAAATAGATATAGAAATTAGAAAGCAGAAATTTCATATATTTACAAAAGATAAAAATTATGAAAAATTTTCAAATTTTAAATCAGGAATCATAATCATGTAAGCTGAGATAAAGTTTAGTGACTGTTTTGTACACAAATTTCAGTTTTTGTTAGATTCATTGACTCATCTAGCAAAGCCTCATTGATTAGAATCTATACATATTTTTCCACACTTGTGTTGACAATAGTTTGGATCACATGATTTTCACATAGTTGTGCATGTTAAATTTCTTTTTTCCTGATTTATAATTGTAGAGATTTAGAGCCCAATACAAATTCATTTTTATGTCTTTTTGTCATCTTTTTTTTTCCTGGAGCTAAGTACCAAACCCAGGGCCTTGTATCAAGTCCAGGGCTCACTAGGACATTGCTCTACCATTGAGCAAGTCCACAAACCCACCAATCCATTTTTAATCAATTTCTGTGCGTTTGCTTATTTTCTTAAGCTCTTTCCTTTAATATGATTTTCCACCTTCTACTTTGCCAACGAATGTGTTAAAAACATAATTATTTGTTTCTCAACATAGAATTCTGACACAAACTGAGCTCACACCAAGCTATAGTAACTCTCAGCCTGGCAAGACATTACCCCACCCCCCCCAGGGCCATAGTAACACAAATGTCATGAAAATATCCAATCGTTTCTGATTAGATTTAAGGCCTCCCCCACAAGATAACTCCCCCCAAATATAACCACCATTGGCCCAAATGACTATAGCTGGAAAGATATTGACTTTAGCAGAGAATGTAATGATATTATTCTGCTAAACTGAAATAATATTAAACTGATTCCTAATTATCTATCACTATACCTATAAATCAAGGTTTCTTTCAACCCTCATCAGAGAGGCTTCTATTGTTTGATATCATGATCATTATACAGACCCACAACTGAAAGAGGTACTGAAAATGAGAGACTTCAGGATATTCAGCCCTTAATGAAACACACACACACACACACACACACACACACACACACACACTGCACAACATTACCTCCTGTAAAGGGTCAGGGATCATTGCAGAAAAGTAGATAGAGTGTAAGAGCCAAAGGTGGTAGAGGACTACAAAGAAATATTTCTTCCTAGACACTGCAGTGCAGCTGCACATATGAACTCACATAGCAGGTTGTGACATTTTATGCAAGACCCATGCAAGCCTAAAGCAAATCAAATATCACATACCATGGAGAGAGTAGTATGGCAGGAAGTTGTCCTCTTACAGACTAGTTATCAGCAAGGCCTACCTGCTGGAAGAGAAGGGTCAGTTTTCTCTAAAAGTGTAGTCTCTGTTAAGTAGGTCATGCTATATGGGAAATTCAGACACCTGAGAGTATTTGGGCATCATAAATTGTCCTCATTAATGGAACCAAAGGGTAGTAGGTGGTTGAAAGGTAGAGAAAGATGTGGGAAAGTATTGTAGAGAGAGGGAAAATATGATCAAAACATGAAGTTCTCTAAAGAACTAACCTAAAATGATGGTTGACTTGGGTGAGAAAAATCATAAGAGTATGTTATTTGTAATAAATGGAGTTTTCTCACTATTCCATTGTCTCTAATTTTAACAGCTGTAGTGGTAGAATTTAAATGGAATTCATTGCAGGAAGATTAACATTATCCACCAAACCTGTGTTGTATGCGCACCTGCATATATGAACTCAGAACAGGGAAAGTTAAACGTGCCTCCCTTGATTTGCTGGTATTGCCACTGCACTTATATCTGGGACTCCTATCCTGAAGTCTGTTGTGATTTACAGTGCACTAAGCCGTGCAGCATCACTACAGAAATACATCATCAAGTATTCTATTGAAAGTATTAACATTTTTAAATGAACACTAAATTATTTATGGTTTTTTTCATGTTAACTATTTTTGTCAGCAAATAAAGATATTAAAGAGTCTCATGTTATTTTTGGAAATCTTCTTTAGGAATTTACTATATGCTGAAGATATGCCTGCTGAGATTCCATTAAGTCTTTATTATATTAGTAAATTATTTTATTACATAGGAATTAATAAGATCTTGAAATGCTGTATCACTTGATATTTTAGTTCGAATGTATAATTTATGGCTATTAAGTATTTTATGAAGAATTAGATTTTTTCTCATCTTCCAGAAGCATAAAATTCTCCTTTATACAAACTTGAGGAATAAAAGATAAACATACTTAAGGGATACTGAGTTCTGAAATAAAACTACAATTTTATTGCAAATACACAAATATAAATAGCTTCCCAACAAAAAGAATATTAAATTTTCAATATATTTAAAAGTAGAAATTGTATATAATATGATGGAAGAGATGGTATCTACTTTTTTTTATAGTCTCTAGTCTTTCCAGGACACATCCTCTTAAATTAATGCCAATTTTGGCTACTTTACTTTTTAAAAGATATTATAAAATGTATGAGGAAAATGGACTATTTTGATAAATAGAAACCTTGGTAAATAGAAATCTATGTAATATATATTTTAGTCCATGTAATGAATTTAGTTTTGTGGTTGTAAAGATCAAACCTGTGTAAACTCTACAATGAAAGTGTTTCTAATTTAGTAGATAAAGGGCAACATGCACATCATGGGATATGGAAAAATAATCACCCAAACATTATCAAAAGGACAACAACAATATAAAACATAAAAGTATTTAAGAGAAGAATTAGAAATTGTTTTATGAATGAGATTGATATCAGTTTTCAAAAATTTCAAAAGTGTACAGAATTAAAATATCTAGGTCACGATAATTGAATACATAGTAACATAATTCAGGTTTACCTTAGATTACCATATTATTTTCATACATCTCTACATCCCTAACCCCAAATACCAAGGAACAATAATTGTGCTAGAGAAGAGAATGCATTCTATGTGTTTCTATATTTGTTATTTAATTTATATTTAAATGTTCTCTTGTATTCATAATTCATAAGATACTTAACTTTTTTAAAAAATATCTTATATCCAGATGCCTATCTTATTATTAACTACTTTAATATCCTCTAGTAATATAACAGGATATTCTGATTCCTTCTATCTGCCCTTAATAAAAACAAAATCAATACATTTACTTCTAAAACAAGTTATCTAAAAGTACTAAAGATTATTTCACATTCTCATTTGTTTTTCCAGAGCAGTTGATAGCAAAGGGCACGTGGAAGACTCGAACATGCATCAATGCTGTTGTGCCACTTCCAGGTCTACCTGAAACTGAGGGTAATCTCTCTTGGCTTCACTGCTAACAGAGCAAACTAATGA
>LR752178.1:52500-57184 GCA_902729485.2 Mus minutoides | reverse complement strand
TAGAACACCAGGAGCTGAAGGGGTCTGCAACCCTAGAAGAGGATCAACAATATGAACTAACCAGAACCCCCAGAACCCATGTCTCTAGCTCCATATGTAGCAGAAGATGGCCTAGTCGGTCATCATTGGGAAGAGAGGCCCCTTGGTACTGCAATCTTTATATGCCCCAATACAGGGGAACGCCAGGGCCAAGAAGTGGAAGTGGGTGGACAGGGGAGCAGGGAGGGGGGAGGGGGGAGGGGACTTTCGGAATAGCATTTGAAATGTAAATTAAGAAAATATCTAATAAATAAATTGGAAAAAACAAAAAAACAAACAAACAAAAAACCCAAAACAACAACAACAACAACAAAAAGAATCAGCAAATGGGACCTCATTAAATTCCAAAGCTTCTATAAAGCAAAGGACACTGTCAATAAGACAAAAAGGCCACCAGCAGATTAGCCAAAAAAATTTATCAATACTAAATCTGATAGGGGACTAATATCCAATATATATAAAGAATTGAAGAAGTTGGACTCCAGAAAATCAAATAACCTTATTTTAAAATGGGGTACTGAGCTACACAAAGAATTCCAACTGAGTAATACCAAATGGCTGAAAAGCACCTGAAAAAATGTTCAACATTCTTAACACTAGAGAAATGCAAATCAAAACAACCCTGAGATTCCACCTCATACCAGTCAGCATGGCTAAGATCCAAAATTCAGTTGGGCATGGTGATGCACGCCTTTAATCCCAGTACTTTAGAGAAAGAGGCAGGCAGATTTCTGAGTTTGAGGCCAGTCTGGTCTACAAAGTGAGTTCCAGGACAATCAGCTCTATACAGAGAAACCCTGCCTCGAAAAACAAAAACAAAAACAAAACAAAAACAAACACACAAACAAACAAACATATCCAAAATTCAGGTGACAGCAGATGCTGGCAAAGATGTGGAGAAAGGGTTCCTCCATTGAGGGTGGGATTGCAAGCTCTTCCAACCACTCTGGAAATTAATTTGGAGATTCCTCAATAAATTTTACATATTTTTACAGGAAGAGCCAGCAATACCATTCCTCAGTGTTTACCCAGAAGATGCCCCAACTTGTAATAAGGACACATGCTCCATTATTTTCCTAGCAGCCTTATTTTTAATAGCCAGAAGCTGGAAAGAACCCAGATATCCCTGAACAGAGGAATGGATACAGAAAATGTGGTACATTTACACAATGGATTACTACTTAGCTATTAGAAACAAAGAGTTTATGAAATTCTTAGGAAATGGATGTTTCTGGAGGATGTTATCATAAGTGAGGTAACCCAATCACAAAAGAACACACTTGATGTGCACTCACTGATAAGTGGATATTATCCCATAAACTCAGAGTACCCAAGATACAATTTGCAAAACACATTAAACTCAAGAACAAGGAAGACCAAACTGTGGAGACTTCGATCCTTTTTAGAAGGAGGAACAAAATACTCATGGAAGGATTTACAGAGACTAATTTAGGAGCTGAGACTGAAGGAAGGCCCATGCATTGCCTGCGACACACAGGAATTCATCCCATAAACAGCCACCAAACCCAGACACTATTGTATATGCCAGCAAGATTTTGTGGACAGGGTGCTAGTGCCTGGCAAATACAGAAGTGGATACTCACAGTCATCTGTTGGATGGAGTACAAGGTCCCCAACAAAGGAGCTAGAGAAAATACCCAAGGAACTGAGGGTGCCTGCAGCCCTACAATATGAACTAACCAGTACCCCCCCCCCCCCCACCCAGAGCTCCTAGGGTCTAAACCACCAATCAAAGAAAACACATGGTGGGACTCATACCTCTAGCTGCATATGTAACAGAGGATGGCCTAGTTGGCCATCAATAGTAGGAGAGATCCTTGATCTTGTGATCCAATGCCCCAGTATAGGTGTAATGAGAGAACCTGGAAGTGGGAGTGGGTGGGTTGGGGAGTAGGGGGAAGGGGTAGGGGTTAGGTGATTTTCAAAGAGGAAACTAGGAAGGGGGATAGCATTTAAAATGTCAATGAAGAATATAGCTAATAAAAACTATAAAAATATGATTTCTTCTCACTTTGCCTATCACATTTTCTGTCAAAATATCTTCAGTCATAGTAGCATATTGGGAATATAAAATGTATGAAGCAAACAGTATTTTTCTGTTTTCACCCTCCCTCTCCAACTCTCTCCAATATTACCAAAATTTCCTTTGTAATGTATATTTAACAGGCTTAACTGCTTTATGCCAATTAACATGGCAGAATTTGTGGTTGGTAGATGAGAATGCTAAAATTCAGATTGGCAAAGTATCTGTTTCATAAGTAATGCCAATCCTCTTCAAGTGATTCCTACACTGTTGTTCACACATATCATGTGCACCAGTTAACCCTAGAATTTTTAAAATGTAGTGGCCTCAGAGTCAAAGAACTAAGTTTACTCTCAGTGTAAGGTCAGGATTCATTTTATCAATGTAGAAAATTGTGTCCTTTGGCTAGGGTTGGGGCAGTTGAAGTGTGCTAGTACAACTTATGTCTAGTAAATTTTTTAAGTATGTATATGTTGGAGGGGGAGAAATGTGTAAAAGAGAAACTAATGTAGAATCAGTCTCTATTCCAGTGATCAAAGTCCTGCAATTTGACAATGACAGACCCAGATAAAGGCAAATAATGAGTCTCCAAAAGAGGATGTTGTGCAGTCATCTGGCTACTCAGGCATTAAACCATTCATCTATTACCTGCTCTTGACATACCTAGCTTTTGAAGTCACTCACATTTTAAACACATGAACAAATAAGGAAAAGCCTTTCTGTAGGCCTTTATCAAGAGTCATATCAGTGGCTCTCTAAGATGTATCAATAGCTCTCATTTATGCTTTCTTCATTTTAAAGAACTAAAGTCACTTCTTGAAAAATAAATATAAAATTCATATATATCCAGCATTTCCTGAATTTAGAAAATAACAATTCTCGTGTAATAAGAATTCAATAAATTGAAACTGAGGTTATAAATCTTAGGGAGTAAGAGATGGTGTGGACATGTATGAATGGTGCTTATATTTTTTATTTAATAAAGTATAGACTTTCAATCTCTTATTTATTATTTCAATTTTCTATGTACATCTTTTGCATTTCAAGAAATTTAGTCTTACTTGGTGACTTTTGAAAGCAGCATAATCAATGGGTTATTTGTTTGGAGTAACCCGCACTGCTGCAAAGTTAGAATTGTGTGACAGATGAGTTTGATTCCTTGGATTTCATTCCTCAAATGTGAATGGCAATTGCTCACACAGAATTACTCACTATCCCATTTTAAAGAGATTCATGACAGTGGAGTAGCAATCAGTATTGAATAAACCTTAGGACAGTGAAAAATATCACACATCCTAAAAGAAAATAATTGCAGTGTTCACTTCTAATACCTGCACGAAGGCTTTTTACAAAAGTTTCTTTCCAATTCTGTTACAACTTATACAGCAATGTGGATTCTATAAAGATGAATTATGACAACTGAATCTTGCTAAATTAGATACAGAATTTACATTTCAAATCAAATAGTCTTCATTATAAAGAAAATTCAAAATCATAAACATTCAAAATTACATCAAATATGTATATATGTTATGCAAAAATAATCCCTTAATGAAACAGTAGTCCTTTTAATGCCTTCATTTTGAGAGATAGATTGACTTTCTTGTTTAGAACATAATTTAGGCACTTGACATTAACATTTTTATACACTTCTGATGACTCTTTAAAATAATTNTTTTTTGAGACAGGGTTTCTCTGTGTAGCCCTGGCTGTCCTGGAACTCACTTTGTAGACCAGGCTGGCCTCGAACTCAGAAATCTGCCTGCCTCTGCCTCCCGAGTGCTGGGATTAAAGGTGTGCGACACCACACCTGGCTCTAAACTATCTTTGAGAATAGAAAAATAGAAAAGACATAAAACTATTTTAATGGACAGGATTTTACTTTATAAAACTTTGAAAGTCTACAAAGACTAGCAGTACTCAGTAAGAGGTCAATTAATATGGCTCAATATAAGTCTGTATGTGTGTTATTCATTTGAATATTTATATTGATTAAATACAATCACAGAGTGTAGAATTGGGTTTCAGTAAATGATAGAGCACATATATAGTGTATGACCCACACTTTCATATGACAATATGACATAATAGCCATCTTAGTTTCTTTGAGGTACAATCTATGATGTCTTCAGAATGACAAAAGTACTCAATGATCATGTATATACCTATCAAGTTTCTTTTTTTATTAGATATTTTCTTTATTTACATTTCAAATGTTATCCCCTTTCCTAGTTTCCCCTCTGAAATTCCCTTATTCCCTCCCCTCGCCCCCCCCCCCAACTCACCCACTCCAGCTTCCTGGCCCCGGCATTTCCCTATACTGGGGCATAGAACCTTCACATGACCAAGGGCTTCTCCTCCCATTGATGACATATTATGCCATCCTCTGCTACATATGCAGCTAGAGCCATGAGTCCCACCATGTGCATTCTTTGGTTGGTGGTTTAGTCCCAGGGAGCTCTAGGGGTACTGGCTAGTTCATATTGTTGTTCCTCCTATGGGTCTGCAAACCCCTTCAGCTCCTTGGGTACCTATCATGTTTCTATCTTTTGTATGCCTGTCTATATATTTCTAATCATTCTGTCATTTATCTAATTTTAA
>LR752178.1:0-50000 GCA_902729485.2 Mus minutoides | reverse complement strand
GTATTATCAGACTCATAAGTCCTCACCAACATGATTCCAATATGTGAGTGAGTAAAAGCAACACAATGGACATGCAAAAGTAGGTGAGAAAAGCCCATGAGGCATCATTCTTACAGCAAGACCTGAGGGCAAATGAGGCGTGCTGGGAGTGAGAGAGGTAGGCTTCCTTAGGGAAAAGGACACCAGTAACAAATATCTCACCCTGGAAAAGCATACATACAAGCAATAGTATATTGGCTGGGCGTGGTGGTGCACGTCTTTAATCCCAGCACTTCGGGAGGCAGAGGCAGGCGGATTTCTGAGTTCGAGGTCAGCCTGGTCTACAAAGTGAGTTCCAGGACAGCCAGGGCTATACAGAGAAACCCTGTCTCGGAAAAAAAAAAAAAAAAAAAAGAAATAATATATTTACTGAGCTGATAACACAAACACGTGTGTATAGAGATAGAGATAGAGATAGAGATAGAGATAGAGATCTTCTGCTCCATCAAGAGGGATGCCCCCACAAGGAGTAGATCACATACTCAGATGAAGTCAGGTGAAATCTTAATTGGCTAGATAAGGCTAGAGCCTGTGATTGGGCATTGGAAGGAAAAGGCAGAGGTGAAAGTTTTAGAGAGGGGAAAGAGGAAGAAGAAGGATATATGAGAAAGAGGACAAAGGGAGAAGAGATGGAGGGAGAAAGAGATAAAGTTGAACCACGTGACCTGGACGAGCTGCAAGTAGTTAGGTATTTCATAGATGGGCAATAGAATAGTGCAGGGTACTTTGCCCAATCTAGCTGTGCAGCTTGTATTTATATCGGTTGAGTTTTGTGTTCTTTGTCCAGACATTTTTGGGGATGGAGATTTACTGTTATAAATCTTCCTGGTATATTTTGTCTCTAATGCTTTAATTTCACAGGGCTAATAGGATCTGAGGGAACATTAGCCTTAGTAGCTGGCTTTCTGCAGGGTAGCCACAGGGGTTAGTTGGTCCAGGAAGTGCAAGTGGCAGCTCCTGGCATTTCAGGAAAGTCTGGTTCAATCAGCTCAGAAGTAGATTTTTGACTAGAGCAGAGCAGCTTGGCAGCAGACTGGCCATCGGAACCAGGGCAAGAGGCCACTTGACACTGCCCATGGCAGTGGGCAAGACTGCCAAGGCCAGCACATAGCTGGATTTAGAGTGGGTTCATTTTTAAAACTACACGCTACAATATGCATGAAATACAAGAGGCCATGAATTTGGATAAGAGCTAGGTAGTTTTTATTGGAGTGTAAGCAAGGAGGAAAGGAAAGGAAAAAAATATTTGTGCTTATGTTACAATTTCAAAAACAAATAAACTGTTAAAATAAAATGCAAATTTATTTTCATTTAAAGAAACTTTTAAGAGCTCAGCCATTAAATACAATCATGAATGTAAAATGATTTTAAACATAATATTTTTAAAATACAGGATGACAATAATTGTTTCTTTTGAGATTGTGATGTGAATCAAAAACACAAAAAAATAAAAATAAAGAAAAATATATATTCACAAAATTTTTTGATCTGTTATTCTTCTGAGTATATGTCTGATTATGTTGGTTGCATTTTTGTTTTGTGTATAGATAAAAAACACTTTTTTCTAATTTATAATAACTTATTCTTTGACAATTTCATACACACACACACACACACACACACACACACACACACACACACACATATGTGTGTCATATTAACTCCTGTTCCTCTCTCTTATTCCATTCCCACTACCTGTTGATCCCTTCCCAACTTGTCTCCTTCTAAATTTATCCATTCATCTATCTATCTATCTATCTATCTATCTATCTATCTATCTATCTATCTATCTATCTATCTATCTATCTATCTGTCATCTATCTGTCTATTTATTTATTTGTTTGTTTTTATTTAACTAATTGATAATGTTGAATTGGGTTTGCTTTAATGCACATGTGTATGGGTAAGGGGTTATTGGTTGCATTATGGACATTTTAAAAAAGAGACACATCTCTGAAGAAGAGTAACATCTTCACTCAGCATTGGCTACCAATTTTTCCTTGATTAAGAGTTTGGCTCCTGAATATGGGATGGATCCTCAGATGGGGTAGTCTCTATATAGTCCATCCTTTCGTCTTAGCTCCAAACTTTGTCTCTGTAAATCCTTTCATGGGTATTTTGTTCCCTATTCTAAGGAGGAATGAAGTATCCACATGTTGGTCTTCCCTCTTATTGATTTTCTTATGTTTTGAAAATTGTATCTTGGGTATTTTAAGTTTCTGGACTAATATCCACTTATCAGTGAGTGCATTTTTAATGACTTCTTTGTTGTTGTTGTTGTTGTTGTCAAATCTGCATTCTTTTTTTAATCTTTTTTTATTAGATATTTTCTTAATTTATATTTCAAGTGCGATCACATAAGTCTCCTATACCCTCCCCCCAGCCTGCTCTCCTAACCACCCACTCCCACTCCTTGGCCCTGGCATTCCCCTGTACTGGGGATATAAAGATTGCTAGACCAAGGGTCCTCTCTTCCCAATAATGGGAAGGCCATCTTCTAATACATATGCAGCTAGAGACACGAGCTCTGGGGGTTCTGATTAGTTGATATCATTGTTCCATCTATAGGTTTGCAGACCCCTACAGCTCTTGGGTACTCTCTCTATCTTTTACATTGGGGAACTTGTGTTCCACCCTATTGATGACTGTGAGCATCCACTTCTGTATTTGTCAGGGACTGTCAAAGCCTCACAAGAGACAGCTATATCAGGGTCCTTTCAGCAATATCCTGCAGGTGTATGCAGTAGTGTCTGGGTTTGGTGGCTGATTATGTGATGGACCACCTGGGTGGGGCAGTCTCTGGATGGTCCATCCTTTCATTTTAGCTCCAAACTTTGTCTCTGCAACTCCTTCCATGGATATTTTATTCCTTATTCTAGGGAGGAATGAAGTCTCCACACGTTGGTTTTCTTTCTTGATTTTCTTGTGTTTTGGAAGTTGTATCTTGGGTATTCTAGGTTTCTGGGCTAATATCCACTTATCAGTAAGTGCATATCAAGTGACTTCTTTTGTGATGGGTTACCTCACTAAGGATGATATCCTCCAGATACATCCATTTGCCCAAGAATTTCATAAATTCATTTTTTTTAATAGCTGAGTCGTACTCCATTGTGTAAATGTACCACATTTTCTTTATCCATTCCTCTGTTGAGGGACATCTGGGTTCTTTCCAGCTTCTGGCTATTATAAATAAGACTGCTATGAACATAGTGGAGCATATGTTCTTATTACCAGTTGGAACATCCTCTGGGTATATGCCCAGGAGAGGTATTGCTGGATCTTCTGGTAGTATTATGTCCAATTTTCTGAGGAACTGCCAGACTGACTTCCAGAGGATCCATCCCATAATCAGCCACCAAACCCAGACACTATTGCATATGCCAGCAAGATTTTGCTGAAGGTACCCTGGTATAGCTGTCTCATATGAGGCTATGCCAGTGCCTTGCAAATACAGAAGGGCATGCTCACAGTCATCTATAAGATGGTATACAGGGCCCCCAATGGAGAAGCTAGAAAAAGAACCTAAGGAGCTGAAGGAGTCTGCAACCCTATAGGTGTAACAACAATATGAACTAACCCTTACCCACAGAGCTCGTGTCTCTAGCTGCATATGTAGCAGAACATGGCCTAATTGGCCATTACTTGGAAGAGAGGCCCCTTGGTAGTGCAAACTTTATATGCCCCTGTACAGGGCAATTCCAGGGTCAAAAATAGGAATGGGTGGTTAGGGGATCAGGGCAGGGGGAGTATATAGGGAACTTCCGGGATAGCATTTGAAATGTAAATAAAGAAAATATCTAATAAAAAAAGTTCAAAGGAAAAAAAATGAGTTTGGCTTCATGTGTTCCTTCTCCATCTATGCTAGAGTATTGGTCCTGTTCAGGTACAGCCACTACTCTGTGTTTGTAAGTCTTATAAATTCTGAGTGCATTTCATGTCCAGAAGACAACATTTGACTGCATTGCTCCCTACCCTCAGCTCTTACAATCTTTCTGCTATTCTTTTAGTGATGTTCTCCAATCCTTGGATTGGTTAGCATAGTTGTGCCTTTTATGAGTATGTATTTAACAATCTCTCTTCTCATTGCACTACCAGCTATGAATCTCTGGATTGACTATTGTCTATTGCAAATAAAATATCTCTGACCAAGAGTGATATTATCACTAATCTACCACCATAATCACACACATTCAGAAGGCAGTTTGGCAGTAATACAATTACTAAAACAGCAACAATAAGTTCTGCTACAGGGTAAATGACCTCCTTGGCCTTGTTACTTTGAAAATGTTTATAGTACCAGTCATGAATGACCCTCTATATAGTGGACCTCAAATCCAATCATGAAGGAGTCAGTTACATCCATAACATTCATGCCACAATTACGGAACTGGAAGTATCCTGCCTAGCATGTCAGAATGCAGGGTATACCACTGGGTAAGACCATTGAAGATGTTTCTCCATGAGCTGCCTGCATAGCATCTCTTACACTATGGTCATCCATGTAGACATGTCCAGGAAAGTTCATCTTAATTTCTCTGTCCTATAAGAAAACTTTCCCCAGTGAAGGAGCTAGAGAAAGGACCTACGGAGCTGAAGGAGTTTGCAGCCCCAAAGGAGGAACAACAATATGAACCAAACAGTACCTCCAAGAGTTCCAAGGGACTAAACCACCAATCAAAGAGTACACATGGTGCGACTCATGGCTCCAGCTGCATAAGTCGCAGAGGATGGCTTAGTCAGACATCAATGGGAGGAAAGGCCCTTGGTCCTATGAAGACTCTATGCTCCAGTGTAGGGGAATGTCAGGGCCAGGAAGTGGGAGAGGGTGGGTTGGTAAGCAGGGGGAAGAAAGAGTGATAGAAGGTTTTCAGAGGGGAAAGCAACAAAGGGGATAATATTTTAAATGTAAATTTAAAAAATCTAATGAGAAAAAAGAAAGTGTTGACTGTCTTCAGCAATAGTCTTACCATCTGTTACCAACCAAGAGCAATGATAAAGCCTTTATTGTAGCCTCCTTATTAAAAAAGATGATAAGGAAATATCCCACACCTGGATTGAGATTTTTATTTTACAATCCACAGCTTATGGAAGCGTCATTATTGACATATTCAGGGTAACTCTGACTAAACCCCTATTTTGGTAGTTATAAATTTAAATTAATTTAGAAACTTGTGAGTATTCATAACATTTTTTATATCTTTAGTTTTTGTTAGACCTCACCCTATTCCATTCTCTCCAGGTAGGATATTATTTTTTTCTTGTTTTCTATTTGTTTGATTTTTGTTCTTTTTAAATTTTTGTATTTTTTTTTTTGTTAACTAATAGCCATAATTTCGACTTTATTTGCTTTGGTTTTCTGTAAATTCATATTCTTTGCATTTTTCCCTCACTCTCAGATAATTCTAAATTCCAATTGTCTCTTAATATCATCATGTTGGCTAGAAATTCTAAGTTTATTTTCCATGTAACCAAATCTCTTTAGTTTGATTCCTGATGTTTTGATCAGTGCTCTCTTTATATCCTTCAGTGATGAATTCACTCAGCATTGGACCACCTTTACACTTACACTTCTCTCTGGAGGCATCATGGGACTGGGTTGTGGTTATCTCTTTATAAACTTGGTTTGTACGTTTTTAAAATTTTTATTACATAAAAAAATGTCTGAAGGACAGCATCTAGTTTTTAAGTTACAAGTTTTATGACACATAGCTTGTTCACACCTATCATGATTTTAGAATTCATATATATTTTAAGCTTGAATAATAAGCATCCCAAATAAAAACTTGTGCTTAATTGACAAAATTCAGATATAGTACTTAAAGTCCCTAAAATTTATTAATGAATAGATATTCATAATTAGAGGCCAAGCTTCAAAATTCAGAGAAGTAGATAATGAATAATAATAAATCAGTTAACTGAAATTAGATGATGTACATATATTATTCAAGTGGTTTATGATTTTTAAACATCTATTAAAATGTGTTTTCTTTATTCTTAGCAAAATATTGTTCCATTAAAACAAGCTGAACTCTTCTAAGACAAGTCTTGTTTATATTTTGAGTTTGGCTTAGCATCAGCATGTACATGAAGTAGGGAATTTGCAAAACTCTATTGAATTAGTCTCTTAAAATAAACTTGTATCCAATCTGACCTAGATGAGAAAGCCTTTTTTCAGACTAGAAAGTGCTAAGTGGGAGGTCCAAGAGATGAAAAGATAAAAATGACAGAAGCTGGTACTGAGAGATCCTGCTTAAGTTGATGGTTTATGCCAAGATATCTTAAGAAGTACACCATCTTCTACTCATTTTCGGGGGGGGGGGGATGCAGCTAAATCAACAATGTTGCACAGGGGATCATAGAATATCTCATGGGCATCATATAAAGAAGGGCTGACAACTTAAACCTTTAGGGTAAGGAAATTCGAATCTCAGTATTGAAGTCTCTATTCTTCCAAAGCCCTATGCCAGGGCAATCGTGGCTCTACCAAGCATATTCCTGGTTTTAGTGAAGGAAATGTTTCTTCTTTCCACAAATAGGGCTTAAGTTTAGGGTAGCCACGGCTATTATTGGGTCTGCCAAGCATATTCATGGCAATAGGCAAAGAACTACATTCCTTTCCCATATATCAGGCCCTTGGTAAAAGCCTTGGATCAGCTCCCTGTGCAACAGGATCTGTGCATGTGGTTCATGGAACTGAAGTATTTACTTGTACACTGACCTCACAGCAGAGGAATTTTGCCTTGACGTTGAGAAGATTACACACCTACAATAATTTCTAATTTTTCAACTTTTAAAATATATATCTCATGGTGATCTTAGTATCTTTGGTTTATTCAATGTCTTTAATATTTAATGATGTTAATACCAATAATTCCAGAGAATAAGCAAAATTGGATCTCAGATTTCCTGACTGAATTTTTTGCTCTGGGAGTGGTAATTATGTGCCTATTATGTTATATTTTTATGGCAGTGATGGCTGTTCACTTTTCTGAAAGGATTTGTTCATTGGTAATTTCAGGGGGGGGGTCTTCATTCAATTTGAGCTTTTTAGGACAATAGTTGTTATCTTTGTGTTATTGAAGGAATAGCTATTAAATAAATGTTTCCTGTGCCCATATATAACTAAAAGACTGTGAAGTTTCCAGCTGACATTATTTTGTTTTTTGTTATGGTTTTTTCAAGATAGGGTTTCTCTGTGTAGCCCTGGCTATCCTGGAACTCACTCTGTAGAAAATAATCACCAGTAATGACATTTTGCATATGTATCAATAAAATAATTCTATGACTTTGTATTCTAAAGTGTTGCCCTTTATGGTTTTGTTTTTACACGTTTTTACTAGTTTAGATCATTTGTCATGTATTCTATGTATCTGTGATGTTTCTGATAAGTAAGAAAAGAGAGAGAGAGAGAGAGAGAGAGAGAGAGAGAGAGAGAGAGAGAGAAGGAAGGAGAGAGAGAGAGAGAGAGAAGGAAGGAGAGAGAGAGAGAGAGAGAGAGAGAGAGAGAGAGAGAGAGAGAGAGAGAGAGAGAGAGAGAGAGAGAGAGAGAATGAGAATGATGGAGGAAAGGAAGCGAAAAAAAAGAAAGACTAAATTTATTTTCCAAACTTAGTCCTGTTTCTTTAGTATTTAAAAGTTCAGTTTTACTAACCTAGGGAACTGCTGCCCCTGACAGCAGCTACACAAAAATCCTAGAACTTAGAGGACTCCCCTTTAGAAAGGACAATTTCACTTTATCAGGGTCTGTGAGCTCCAGGCTTGTTTTGGCAACATTTCTCCTGCTGATGCAGCAAATGATACACAGACACCTGAAATAGGTTATCTCTAGTATGTGCAGGCCTTCCTTTCAAAAAAATCAAATCCACTTAAAGACAAAGAGATATGTCTAAGGCATGATGTTTTTATTCATATTTCAGAGCAAGGGTCAGCTTTAGAAAACATACTTATGTATCTTAGCTATGATTAGAAAATGTCTTTGAAATTCCAACAACTTGTAACAAACAAACAAACAAACAAAAATTAAGGAAGTGAGATAAGAGAGCTATCCTGCTGGCCAGATAGCAGTAGTGTTTCTGAGAAAATGAGTCATAGTGGACTTCTTGTTTTTGTTGCTTGTCTGTGTTAGCCATCTCTAGAATGTAGATGTGAAAACAGCTCTTTTGATCTTGTAATCTAATATCTAATTCTAATTCTAGTTGCTTTAGCTATTTCTTGTTCACAATTTATATATTATTGATTTAATAAAAACCTTCTATGTGTTTGTGTACTGTTGAGGACATAAGTGAGTTCTAATTAATAATAGACTTATTTGCTTCCATTCTAAACCTGAAACAAATTAGAATTCATATATTTATAGTCTTTTTTACTAGAGTTGGACATTTGCCATTGCTTTAGTAGATAAAACTGTGACTTTTTGTCTCTGGGAGAGCACCAACTATTTTGCGGGTACCTTGAGAAAGGAACCAGCTACTAGATATTTAGGGTTAGGGTTAGAATTAGGCTTTTAGATTTAACCATTAGATAAAAGAAATTAAGAATCTTCAAGCCAATGCAAATAAGGAACCCAACCTTGACATAAAAATTAGGTGTTTATGAAAAGTGTCATTTGAAAATGACAAATGAATGCTTCATGAAATAAATGCAATTATTACTATAAGTTCTATACTCAATCTCTGCCCAGTATGGTACATAGCATTTCTTCTGCTGCCAGTAGATCAAGATATAGAACTTTCTGCATCATGTTTCCCTGCATGCTACCATGATTCCTGCCATGATGATAAAGGACTAAACTTCCAAAACTGCAAGCCAGCCCCAATTAAGTGTTCTCCTTTATAGGAGTTTCTTGGGAAATGATATTTCTTCACAGCAATAAAGCCCTAGCTAAGACATTGAGATATCCTCTTACTTAGAACATTCTAAAATATTTATATTATTTAATATTGTCTACTTTACAAGGGGTAAGAAGGAGAGAGAGATAGAGAAATACATGTGCAGGAGACAGAGAAAGAAAGAGATAGAGAAGCAGAGGCAAAGGAGACAGAGAGCAGAAGAGAAAAGAAAGAGAAAGAAAGAGATTGGAAATTGATGCTTCATATGCAGAAGGGAGAAGTCATTTAAACAAACTTGTATGCTTTATTTTCTTTTGGTTTATGCTGACATTGATCCTGCATTGAACAATTGCCTAAGTGAACTACTAAGGTCCTCACTTTAATAGCTTCAGTGACTAAATCCCAGATGCTCTGACATCCAATAAGTTGCCAATTCAATCTACCTCATGTGGTGGCAAGGGTACCAGATAGCTTGGATCTTTGGTGTATTATGTTCTTCCACATTTTAATATGCTTACATTGCCATCTTATTAAAACTATGTGTTTTGCACTTTTAAATGAAGGTGCTCTAAGGAAGAGGAACTCTCCTCCATTGCTGGTGAGAGTGAACTCTTATACAACCACTCTGGAAATAAATTTGACAGTGTCTCGGAATTTTGAGAATAGTTTTACCCCAAGACCCAAACTATACCACTCCCGGGCATCCAAAAGATGCTCCACCATCTCACAAGGACACTTGCTCATCTAGGTTCATAGCAGCTTTACTCATAATATTGAGAAACTGGAAAATTAGATGTTCCTTAATAGAAGAATGGTTAAAATGTGGTTTATTTACACAATAAAATATTACTCAGCCATTAGAAACAAGGATATCATGAATTTTGCAGGCAAATGAATGAAACTAAAAAAAAAAAAATATCATTCCAAGTGAGGTAACTGAGACCCAAAGAGACATTCATTGTATGTACTCACTTTTAAGTGGATATTAGAAATAAAGTACAGATCTAAAGAAGCCAACAATGAGGGCTTAAGGGAGAATGGTTGAATCTTTCTCAAGAGGAAAAACAAAATAGATATCACAGTTTGATGGAATAAGAGAAGTAGGTAAATGAGGGGACTAGGAGCAGAGTGGGCCGGGGCTAGGGAGATCAAATGTTTGGAGAGCAGGAGAGAGAGAAAGGAAATTTTCTGTTGGTGGGTGGGTCAACCTCTAAGGTATCCAAGAGACCTGGGATTAGGGGAGGCCCAGTGGTTCTATGACAGCTGACTCTAGCTGACACACCTATTAGTGGGGAATATGGGTTCTGAAGTGACTACTCCCCATAGACAGGCAGGGCTCCAGAGAGGGTTAGGAAGAGCAACCTACCCACAAAACTTTAGATGAAAAATGTGTCCTACTTACAAGATGTGTAGGGACAAAAATAGAGTGGAGACTTAGGGAACAGCCAACCAATAACCAACCCAAATTGAGATCTATCCCATGGGCAAGAACTAATCCCTGACACTATTAATGATGCTGTTATGCTTACAGTGAGGAACCTAGTACAACTGTCTTTGAGAGGCTCTACCTAGCAGACAATGAAAAGAGATTCAGAGACTCACAGCCAAAAATTAAATGGAGTTGGGAAAAGAGTGAGGGACAGCAAGATGACAGGGTCTTCACAGGAAGACCAACAGAGTCAACTAACCTGTACATCTGAGGGCTCCCAGAGATTGAATCAATGAACAAAGAGCAAGCATGGGCTGGAAATAGGCCCCTTCACATAACAGATGAGCAGCTTGGTCTTTGCCCAGGGCCTTCTATGACAGGAGCAAGACCTCACCCCGAATCTGCTGTTTACCTGCCTGTTCCCCTAAATGGCCTGCTATGTCTGGTCTGAAGTGGAAGCTTTGCTCAGTCATGTGCCAGAGTGGGGGTCAAAATAGTAGTGGGTGGGCTGATACCTAGAGGAGAGAGAGCTCCCCTTTCTCAAAGGAGTAACATAGGAAGGAATATGGAGAGGTTCTGCGTGAGGGGATACTGGGAGGACGGGGTGGTATTGGAATGTAAAATGAATAAGTAAATTAATTGAAAAACAAAAACTGAAGGTGCTCCAAGGAAAGCTTCAGTCAAAAGACATAAATCATCCATAGAAATACAAAGAATTAATTATTCCAGACCAACACACAGACAGACAGACAGACAGACAGACAGACAGGCACGCACACACACACACACACACACACACACACACACACACACACACACACACCATCTCAACAATAACAAAATACCAGGAATTAACAAACACTATTCATTATTATCTCTCTACAATAATGATCTCAAGGCATACTAACAGAGTGCATTCAACAACAGGATCCATGCTTCTGCTACTACTCCCAAGAAATATACTATATCCTCATGGATAGATAGATAACATCTTGGGGTAAAAGGATGGAAAAACAGAACCAAGCAAAGTGACCAAAGAAGCAAGCTACTGTTGTCATTTTAATATCTAACAAAATAGATCTAACCGAAACTAATCTTGAGATAAAAAGACACTGGATATTCATGAAAGGAGAAATCACCAGTAACATCTTAACATCTATGCACCGCCAAACACATAGGTACTCAAGTTCATTAAAAAAGCACTATTATAGCTTAATCACTTATTAGCCTTAATATACAGTGATACTGAGTAACTTTAATACTCCACTATTGCCAATAGAGAGGCCATCCAGACAAAACAGGGAGATGCTGATACAAACTGATATTACAAAACCTGGGGACTGAACATATATTTACAGAACATTTTATCAAAAAAAAAAACAAAAAACAAAAAACAAAAAACAACAACAACAAAAAAAAGAAACCACAAAAGAAACATACCTTCTTCTCAGCACTTCATGGAAATTTCTGCAAAATTTACCAGATACTCAGACAGAAAGCAAGTTTTAACAGGTACAAGAAAAGTGAAATAACACCATGCATCTATTTGACCACCATGGATATGAACAACAGACATCATGCAACCTCATGGAAACTGAACAACTCATGGCTAAATGAAAAATAGATCATGACAGGAATTGAGAAAGAAATTGAAAATTTCCTAAAATTGAACAAAAGAAAATGAATAGCATACCTAACCTTTTGGAACACAATAAAGGAAAGGCAAGTTCATAGCACTAAAAGCCTATATAGAAAGAAAAAAAAAAAAAGTAGATTTCACACAAGTAACTTAATGGAATTACCCACAATCTCTATAATAAAAAGAAGAAACCACAGCCAAAAGGAGTAGATGGCAAAACAGTACTGAAACCAATAAAGTACAAAGAAAGAAACAAAAAATTTTATACAAAATAACAATGAAACAGAGAGTTCCTTCCTTGACAAAATCAGTAAGATTGTCAAGCCCATATCTAAATTAACTAAAGAACAGAGAAAGAATTTAGAAATAAAAAAATATAGAGATAAGCAAGAAGACATAACAACAAACACTGAGGAAATTATGACATTTAAAATTTTTAATTTATTCATTTATTATTTATTTTTACTTATTTACTTTACACCTCTTTCCCTGTCCCCCTCCCAGTCACTCTCTCCCACAATCCTTCTCCCATGCCCCATCCCTTTCTCTTCTGGCAGGGTGGAGACTTCCTGCTACCTGCACCCCCTGGTACTTTATGTCTCTGAGAGGATAGGCTCTTCCTCTCCGATTCAAGCAAGACAGGGCAGGCAAGCTGGTAAAATATATGCAACATAGAGGTAACAGTTCTTGGGATAGCCCCCTTTTCAGTTCAGGACACACATGAGGGTCAAACTGTACATCTGCTACATATGAAGCCTAGGTCCATCCTGTGTATGTTCTTCAGTTAGTTGGTAGTTCAGACTCTGAAAGCCCCTAGGATCCAAGTTATTTGACTCTGTTGGTCTTCCTGTGGAGATCTTATCCCCTTTGGGACCAACAACCCTTCTTCCTATTCTTCCATAAGAGTCCCCCATCTCCATCTACTGTTTGGCTGTAGGTGTCTATATCTGTCTTAGTCAGCTTCTGGGTGAAGCCTCTCAGAGGACAATATGCTGCTGCCTGAAAGCATGGCAGAGTACCATTAATAATGTTAGGGATTGGTGCTTGCCCATAGGATGGGTATCAAGTTGGACCCATAATTGATTGACCATTCCCTCTGCACTATCCCCCTGCCTGCATTTCTTGTAGACAGGAACAATTTTGGGTTGAAAGTTTTGTGGTTGGTTTGGTGTCTCTCTTTGCTCCACTGTGTTTCCTGTCTGGCTACAGGAGGTGGCCTCCCTAGGTTCCATTTCCTTAATGTAGTGAGTCACAGCTAAGGTCACCTACATTGATTCTTCGGCACATCCCTTATCCCGGGTCTCTGTCATGTCCTGGAGATGCCCCACCACCTCCTCACCGGAGGTCCAGAACCATACAGCCCAAGGATATCCTTCAGAGGCCTAGCAAACCAGGATCAAAAATGTTCTCTCTGGAGGAAAGATGGGTGGAGGACAAAAACTTACCTGTATGATTCAGGAGTCTGATGCAGATGCAGAAAAGGTATCTGAAGAATAGAAGTCCTCTTGGGATGGCAGGTTGCTCAGCCATAATGACATTTTTAAAAAACCTCTACTTGATCCAAATGGAAATCTAAAAGAGAAAAATAATAATTTCAATATATACCACCTAGACCTACTAAAATTAAACCAAATCACACAAGCAATTTAAACAGATCTATAACCCCTTGTGAAATAAAAGCAGTAATTAAAAGTCTCCAAACCAAAAGCTCAGAGTCAGATAGTTTTAGCTCAGAAACCTATCAGGCATTCAAAGACTTAATGCTAGTACTATTCAACTAATTCAGAAAAATAGAAAACAAAGGAACACTGACAGTAAATTTTCAATATCAGAGTTACCATGATAACCAAAGCATATAAAGGCTCAATAAAGTGAATTACAGACCAATTTCTCTTGTAATTTAAAACTTTGCAAACTCTGGGTATAATTGCAAAATTTCTTTATAAAATATTTGCAAACTTAATATATTCAAGAATATATTAAAACTTATTCTACCATAATCAAGTTGGCTTACTACCAGAAATGAAGCAATGTTTCAACATATGAAAATCAGTAAGTTTAATCTACCATATAAACAAAAGTGCAAGACAAAATCACATGATGATCTCATTAGAGAAAGGATTTTTGACAATATCTAACACACCCTCATAATAAAAGTTCTGGAGATATTGAGGATAAAAGGGCTTACCTCAACATGATAAGGCAATTTACAAAAGCATACCACACACACACACACAAAACTAAATTGATAGAAAAATGAAATCAAGTCTACTAAATCAGAAACATTGCAATGGAATCAGAAACTTATTTCATTTAGTACTTAAAGTTTTATCTAGAAGAATAAGATAATCAAAAGTGATCAAGGGAATAAAAATTGGAAAGGAAGAATACAGTATATAATTTATATAGGTGATATGATTAAATATATAAATGTCTTGAAAATTTCCACTAGGAAACTCCTATATTTAATAAATACTTTCAGTAAAATAGTTACTTTAAGTAAAATGGATACAAAATTAACTCACAAAATTCAGTAGGCCTTTATTTTTGGTTGTGAGCCTAGCCTTTAAAAGCTGAGCCATCTCTCCAGCCCTCAGTAGGCCTTTATATACAGATGATTAAACACTGTGAGAAAGAAATCAGGTAAATAATACCTTTCACAACAGCCTCAAATAGTATAAAAATTTGGATTATCTCTAACCAAGCAAGTTAAAGATTGGTATGTTTAAAAAGTTAAGTTGTTGAAAAAACTGAAGAAGATATCAGAAATAAATTCCTCCCATGCTCATGGATCAGTAGGACTGATGTAGTTAAAACAACCCTTCTATCAAAAGCAATCCACAAGTTCAATGCAATCCCCATGGAAATTTCAACAGGATTCTTCACAGGAAATGAGGAGACGATCTTCAGTTACATATGGAAACACAAATCCCTCAAGCTACCTAAGAAAATATTTAATAATTAAGGAACTTGTGGGTTCACGTAGCTTTGTGGAAGAAGCAGCAGAGATATTGTAAGATATTGGATGACTACATCCTCATTCATTTTTAAACTTTGCCAAGTGTATTTTGTCTTATCATTAAAATATTTTAGGAGAAATAAATTCAGGACTCCCATAAAGTTACTTCTAAGAAGGAATTGATAGAAAATGACTTGGCCTCAGCCCGAAGTACTGCTTCATACCAAAGGCAAGAAACAGCATTATCTGGGTTGTGCCAGTGCAGGCTCAAATCGACAAAGAAGCTCAAGTGTCCTCTGGCCTTTCTGAGAAATTTACAGAGAGTACACGAGGCCTTACCAAAGAAAGGCATTATTAGCTGATGGCTTAGGTGATGTAAGCCTGAGTTGAATTTTTTCCCTTGTTTTATTATTCACACTTCTTTATGTTTAACCATCAACCCATATTTCATATAACACTATAATTCTGTTTCTCTGAATGATGTTTCATGCTTAATTGTGTTTATTTCTTAAGCTATTATCTCTAAACTTCCTCACGGAAGTTATTCTTAACAGAATGAGAAGTGATCCAACATAGAACGGAGTCTGTTTTTCTAAGACAGCAGATACTATGCAAAAAGACAGTGAACTCAGTTACCTAAATACTTGAGAAACAGGCAGAAGCTTTTTTATTCTGGGAGTCTTCTTAGTGAACCCTGATGTCCAATAATGCAATTTTTAATCCATTTGCTCAGGGTTATTGCAACACCTCAGAATTGTTTTCAAGGTCAAAGTTTTATAACAGTAATTTATTTAGATTGGAGTTTGATTCATCAGACTTAAGAAATAAGGTTAAAAGAACTCAGAGAATCATTTGCTGAATGCAACTTAAACAAGTTATTATTGCTAAAGAGTCATTTTTATTGTTATTAGCTCGGATATTTAAAATTGTATATCTCTTATACCTTCATATTACAGTGGCTTGTTCTCAAACTTTTCATTCAATAGGTTTTAGAAATGTATGATTTTAATGGGTTAGTGTGCCAGCTGTTTTACAACATACATAGGTAACCTATATGAATATGTAAAATGGATGACTCATTTTCCATTGTTTTAGCTCATTTACAAATATTAGGTTTCACATGATACTTTTGCAGATATGTATCATTTTTATATTACTCTCATTCATACCTGCTAAGGGAATTATAGAAAGGATAGGTAAAGAAGACATAGGGAAGGAGACATTAGGAAACGGCAGATTAAAGTCCAGTGTTTATGTACACCCATACACACGTACATAATCTTAGATGTATACTCTTCTTTTAATGTATAAAAAGGTAATGATACAATGTGAAAATGTGAACATGAAGGGAGGTGAAGGAAAATCTTAAGTTGCTTCCTTCATTTAGATATCTTTATATTTCATATCATGTGTATGCATAAATAATAGCATTAAGTTGTTATTTTATATTTGAAAGAAAATGAATAATGGCATTCACAAATAAAATACTTGGCCTTTTCTTGTACTTTTACATTTTAAATACTATAAATTATAAAATTATTTGTAAGAAAAACATTTGAAAATATATATATATATATATATATATATATATATATATATATATATTTGCCCATAAAACTGAGAGCCTGATTAATATTTTGTTGTTAATGTTTGTTGTAAATATTGTATATATTTCTAGATGAAACTTTCATGTAACCTGTATATATACTTATATCCACACACACTTTATTTACTCTTAAATTTTTATTCAATTAAAATATTTTATTAAGAGATTGTATTTATCATTAAAACTTTATAAATACTAATCAATGTATTATTCCAGTATCAAATTTAAGTTGTTTTTAACCCTAATATTTACAGAATATACTTATAATAAATCATGAATTTTATGTGTTACATTTCCATATAGCATTAATGTATTTATTTTTCAAACATTCTTATGTTTAGCCTATCTTGTAATCAGAATCTCAAGTGTTTTATGTTCATTTTAAAATAAGCTAAATGCTTATTATCTTGGTTTTTAGAATATTTAAAAACAGTTGATTTCTTTATATTTTCTTTTCAATATTTTTAATTTGTTGGTTAAGTTTTAAAATTAAAATACAATTCCGTTACTTTTTCTCTTTTTTGTTCTTACTCCAACTGCTCATATGTCCCTCCCAGTCCCTCCCAGTCCCTCTCAAATTGATTGATCTCTCATATATATATATATATATATATATATATATATATATATATATACTGAATATTCACCCATACACACATATATATGTATATATTATATATTGAATATTCACACATACACACACACATATATGGAGGGAGAGAGAGTGAGAGAGAGAGAAAGAAAGGGAAAGGGAGAGGGAGAGAGGGGGGAGAAGAAGAGAGAGAGATCCATTCTGCATTAGCATGTCTTCTAATATTGTCATTCATGTCTCATTTAGACAGCCACATTGATGAATCTCCACTATCTCTTCTAAGAAACATAATCATACAGCAGACTTCTTGGGCCTCTGGCTCTAACAATCTTTTATTCCCTCTTCTAAGGTGTATCCTGTGACTTAGGCCCATGAGTTGTGATATATATATAATGTATATAGATTGATGATGTTTCTGTAACACTGTCCATTTGATGTAAAGAAAAGTTTCTTTCATGAAGGGTGAAAGCCAAACTTATCTGTGAGTATGTGAATCAGTTGGAGAAACAGAATTAAGTTAGTATTACGAGGATCTAGAAATGTAACGTTAGTAGCTACTGTTCATGGCATAACTTCTCTCCTTCTGGTCAGACCTTAAATCCAAAACACAACAATTTGTTATTGCCATGGAATGAGTGACTATTTTCTATTAAAAATATCTTGAGTTTCTGAATGGCATGATATAAAATGTGCCCATATAATCTTAGTTATTTCTTTTTAATTTTCTCTACATTTTATTTATTCTCTTTCTGTCTCCATCTCTGAATATATTTCTGTCTCTGTTTCTTTCTCAGTGTCTCTGTGTGTGTCTCTCTCTGTTGAGGCCTATGTGAAAGGAACAGCAAACAGCTTTAAAACTTACAGGGTGATGCCTGCTGGGTAGCATAACCATGAGAAGTGTGCCCCAGAGAGGTAGAGAGCCCCAGGACTAAGTATCCTGAAGACTTCATGCTGTTGAGGAGTTTTGATCTGCTTGTGACACCCACAGTCATCCCATCCCTCATAATTTGTGAGCTGTATGAAAACTAAGGGGGTTTCCAGCCCCTCACTGGACAGTGTCATTTGAGGTTACAATATTAGTGATTGATTTTTATAAAACATTGCTGCTGGGGCAGATTAGTGCTTCAAACTCCACACTTAGAAAGCATTTGCAGATGTAGTTTGTTGGTAAACTGTAGTTAAGATGCTTTGGTTAGTGGATTTGGCAATTAAAAGTTCAGAAAGGCTCGTTTTAGATAATTGAGTAAGGAATTTTTGGAAGTCAGGGAATAAGAACAGGGGCTGCCCGACTACTACTAGCTGATTCGTCTCCTCTTGCTGAAGCCAGGCTGGTGATCATTGTCATGGTTAATTTCTCATATGCATTTTGCCCTCAGCTTCCTAATATGACTTAATAAAAAAATTATTGGGGAAGGGCTGTGGATTCTGAGGATTTAAAGGAAAAGTAACTGTTATTGTTGTTGTTTTAAATACACATAAAAATTTAGATTTGTGATTCTTTTAAGAACTTTTATAAGATTAGTTTTTAAAATAAATAATAAACTAATTGATCCTGTCTTTGTAACTGCAAATTGCAGCCTGCCAGTAGGAGAACTGGATGAGAAAAATATCGTGCTTTCTCAAAATTTGTTAATCTTTAACAAGTTACATAAACATGCATGTATACGGACCCTTGGAAAGAATTTGTTTGTTTGTTTGTTTTCATTTGTGATGAGTAAAACATTAGGTTGTGTAAAGATATTGGGATTATGGTGGGGTTTTGTTTTGTTGTTTTAGATATATTTTTGTAATCATTCTCTTGAAGAAAAATAGAATGTAAACACATTATAGTTTTTATATTGCTTGAAAGATGTTGCTGTGATATGCAAGCTCTACTGGGAGGAAAGGAATAAAGTTACTAAGCTTGGGGAGCCTTGCTTCATGTGTGTGTGTGTGTGTGTGTGTGTGTGTGTGTGTGTGTGTGTGTGTGTGTGTTTCAGCACTTTTTGCTAGCACCAGAGAATTAACTTTTATTCTCTCAAAGTCTGAGTGATTAATTGCCAAGTCTGTGACTTCTCTTTCTCTCTCTCCCTTTCTCTCTCTCTCTCTCTCTCTCTCTCTCTCTGTGTGTGTGTGTGTGTGTGTGTGTGTGTGTGTGTGTGATTATATGTATCTTTGCACATGAATGTCAGATGAAAACTTGTAGTAGGTTTGCTTCCTCGACTATGTAGGTTTCATGTATCCAAATCAAGTTTTCAGACTTGGCAGCACATGCTTTTTACTGGCTAAACCACCTCTATCCAGTTCCAAGGATCAGAAATTATTGCAGAAGAGGAAATAGAAAAAAAATGTAGTAACTGAAGGAAGTTGATATATGCTGTGAAATTCTACCTCTTGGATATAACATGTCTACTACATATATGAACTCACAACAGCTGTGGTTATCTGTACAAGACCTATGAGAGTGCAGGCCAGTCAAAATTCTTACTTCAATGAGGTTGAGAAGCTATTGGAAGTTGATAACACATGGGTGAAGAAAGAATCACTTTTCACTAAGGGTATGGACACTGACAGTTTCTCCATGATCCAATTGATGGTCCATACATATGTATACATGCACAGCACCAATGGGACTTATCAGAAAAGCAAAATTTGGAGAGGAAGGTGTTGGAGCATACAGGAAGAATGGGCAGAGAAGATGGGAAATGTATACAATCATATTTCATCTCTCTCACACAATATGTATATATAAAATTCCAAAAAACAAAACAGTGGCAGAGAAGGATGTGTGCATATTGACTAAGAAATATGATACAGGTACTGCTCATGGTAAAACAGTTCTAGGCAAACTGTAGGAGAGTACAAGCAGTAAGTCCATGAGCACTGAGAACTAAGGGACATTTATTATCATCTTATCTAATGTATTTTGTCATTTTACCTAT
The DNA here is from genome assembly GCA_902729485.2 of Mus minutoides. Taxonomy (NCBI): domain Eukaryota; kingdom Metazoa; phylum Chordata; class Mammalia; order Rodentia; family Muridae; genus Mus; species Mus minutoides. Next base: position 29,987 of record LR752178.1, on the reverse strand, counting down.
TTTTTTTACATGCATAAACTTAGATTTGTTGTTACTTTGTTCTACCAAGTGATTTTTCTTTTAGAGAACTTAAATGCAAGCTTACCTTATTAAGTGGGGGTACTTAGTTTAAAAATATCAACTGTTTTGGATGTTCTTATGGAAACAGGAAAGGGTTAGTTACTTTGCTTTTGAGACATTCATTGATGTGAGTTGTATTTACTGCTTCCTTTTTGAAGTGTCAACAGCAATAGGAAATTATGACAATATTTACGAATAGAAAATAAACTGTTAGGGGAAAGGAAAACACTGACGATGGTTATGCATTTAAAAATGCAGATTCTTACACTCTGAGAATTTCAGGAATCTTTGCTTAAACAAATCTTAACAATTATCCTATATTTTCCACTAAATTTCTTTAATGAGTATTTCTTCAATACTATACAAAGCTTAATATATAGATTTAAAACATTTTAGTCATTGTTGTGGTATAAGCATTTGCTCTTTCACGAGGAAAAATACATATAAAGTGTTTGCATTGTCTGTTAATGGTTACTTAGTATACTTAATCTACTCAATAACATTCTCAAACTTCTTATCTAAAAGCATCTATTATGTATCACTTAAATATACATTATAGTAAAGCCTGTGAGTGAGAACTTTCTGATTTGCTCAGGAAGGAAAGGTCCTACAAGAAAGCTAAGCTATGCCAACCTGATGGTTTGTATTATTCAATTCTGTGATTTTTATTTCACAGGTGACCCTCTGGGGTGGCTATTCTTGGTTTTTAATATGACTATATCTGGAATTAACTAAAATTCAAGCAACTGAGTATACCTATAAAGGATTTTTATTTATTAAGTCATTGATGGAGTGTAGCTAATGTTAAGTCCAGATCTGTTGAAGTGGGAAGAACCACCTTTAATCTAGGCTACACCCTCTAGAGGCTGCCCATATCAAGGACATAGACAAAGGAAGTACTTGTTCTTTGCCTGCTTTCCATCACTTGATATGGCAAATTAATTCTTTCATTGGTATTAGAGCCTGTTTCTGATTCAACATATACTGGAGACCAGCTGAAACCTCTAGCAGTGTGAACTGAACAACTACTGGATACATGAACTTTTCATTGGGAGACACTATTGTTGGATTGGCTGGAGTACAGTCTGTAAACCAATCTAACAGTTTGTGTGTGTGTGTGTGTGTGTGTGTGTGTGTGTGTGTGTGTATACGTACACATACACACGTATGTATTATTCATTACATATTTATAATATATATGTATGTATGAGTTCTATCAATTCTATTCCTTTAGAGAATACACATTAATATTCTTTGAATTAGTAAGAGATTAATGCAAAACTATACATAATACCATGTGGCATAAGGCCAAGCATTCTTAAAGTTTAAAGACAAGTCAAAATTAGTGTACAGTCAAAATGCATGTGAATTTAAAAAATAGTATTTTACAGTCTCTACCATTTTGACTGTTTAATAATGAGATTTTTGTTAAAAAAATAAAAACTAAAATCTTACTGGTAGCTATCACAACAGTTAAGAATATTTTAGTAGAAATAAAGATTCAACCTCTCAACTACTCATGGCACTTGGTGTTCTAATTACTTTTTGATTATATTATGACTGAAAACAGAACAGCATTATTTATGTACAGAATAAAGTTTTATAAGTTCAAAATATCAAATATATTCATTTATTTTTTATTTTTTATTTTTAAAAGTGTTGTCAATGGGTTGTTTTTGTTTCACATGTCTTTTATTCTTATTAATTTTCTTTGTATTACATTAAGAAAATATAAGTTTTGTATTCCCCATAAAGCAAGTTCCTAAATTCTTCAGAGCAACAGAACATTTTATTGCTTTTATATAAAACTTTACACTTAGAAAAAAATCCATTTATACATTTGTAAACATATATAGATTGAAGTTATGTTTTCCTATACACAGACCCTTTCCTATGTGTCAAGGAATAAGTAAAAAAAAATGTATGCATCATTACAGAATGCATTACTAAGTAGAACAAGATTTGTCACAGTATGAATGGTTTATTTCATGTAAATGTCTATCAGGACTTTTGGCCACAGAAAAGGGCTAGGGATTATTTGGAGGAAAAGCTGAGTTTAATACCAAAACCTAAGTGATTTCTTATTGGTTGTAAATCAGTCCTCAATGGCCCTACTGCCATTTATAAAATTTTGAAAAATCTAGGACGATATACAGAACCTAACACAGGAATAGTCAGTGTTTACAATGCTTAGAGAACAGAGTCCCTTTATGTGCCAAAGCCACTTTTGCTTATTAAGTTCTTTCCTGGCTAGCTCCCCTGCAGTGAACAACTCACTATGAAAGCAGACACTTCCATGGCACAGTTGGAGGCCAAGCATAACAGGATTTCAGAATCACAAACACTCTAAAATTTCCTGTAATTTCCCCACACGATTTCTTAAGAGTGCTAAGACTTCCATTGTTGCCATTCATGTGTGTGCAGCTTCTGATTAATTATACTACTTAAAACGCTGTTTGAAAAACCTGAGTCATAATAATAGCAATATCTCGAGTGGATAAAAGGGTTTTTCCACCCACAGAGCTGGAAATAAGATGTTTAGATCTCATTGAGTAGGTATATTGGGGAAATTTTTTAATCATTGTATGGAGGTGTGTTAATTAATTTTCATTATAATTAGTCTAATAAATTGTTTCCCAATATACTGCAGATAGCATCATAATGACTCAGTTTCTTTATGTGATGACATTTGTTCTTTGGCTGTCTGTTTGTGCTTTAAAATACATGTTCAAGCTAGTTGTTCTGGTAGACTCCTGTAACAATTTTTTGGAAGGAAAAGGCAGGGAGGTCGAGTGTTCAGAAGGGCTAGGCTCAGTGCAAAATAAGTTCAAGGCAAGCCTATAATGAAGATCCTGGCATGATAATTAATTAACTAATATATGATTTTAGAAGTTCTCTGGACTAAGTAATAATGGGTAATTTCACCTGCAAAATTTATGATTGGAAAATGAATGTTTAATATGAATTATTTGTAAGAGAAAATAGAATAATAACACAGAGTCTCTAGTTCTTTTTCTTTCAGTAATTCAACTTATCTGTACAATGCTGAATATATTTTGAAGCTCACAAGAAAAGGCGTATTAGGACACATAGCTCATATTTATTGAGATATATACAACCTTTCTAACATGAAAAAAAAACTGAGAAAATGAAATGTTCTTGGAATTTTCAGAGAACAGAAGTAGGAAAGGGAAACATTTCTTTACAGTCTACAGAAAGGTGAACAAAATGATAAAACCAATGAATATGCCTATCTAGAATCTGTCTGGAGACAGATTAATAGGCAATATTTGTTACTTTGAGATGGTGTACAGAACTTTTAATCTAACAACATACATGTTCTGTCAATAAATCATGTACAAAAACCTAAGTGTGTGTGATCTGCCTAGAATGCAGACATGCCACATACTCTTAATCCCTCTGTCAGGAATACAGCTACACCCTTAGTACACACCTTAAAGGTAAATTTAGTTTATAGAAGGAAAAAGCCATGTTGGATAGTGATGTCTAACTGAAGGGCAGACAAAGTGTATCAGGAAAAGATTTGACAGAATGAATCAGAGATAGGATATACTCAACTCTCATGAGAACAGCACAGGAAAGAGCAAACTTAAAAGACTAGTGAAAAGAGAGAGAGAGACAGAAAGAAACAGAGACAGACAGAGACAGTCAGAGACAGAAAGACAGAGACCCATAGACACAGAATGATACATACCTGAATAGTTTATTACAAAGACAGGATGCAGGAAATAAATCACAGGATGAGAATGAGCCAGATTACTATAGATAGTCAGAGTTAGATTTGCATAGAATGGTTCTATTTGCATTAAAGAAACGCATTTGTGCAAGGAGAGTGAGATATGCCAAAGTTTATAACCTCTATTGCAAAGTTGCAATCAGTAATATTTCAAACAGGAACGTAGTAGGCCTACTTAGAGACTTCTATTGTGATTTTTAAGGAAAACAAATTTTAGAAAACAATTAAGAACCTAGAATCACATATTCATTTCACTCTCTAAATACTAAGGAAGAGAACCTTACTTATGAAACCAAAATTGATCTAATATAAAAAAAAAAACATGAAGACTTTAATCTTAAATAATATGAACACTTGTGGGAGGCATAGAGGTCCTTGTACTTGTGGATCATCAGGGAAATCAGGAATGTTAATATAAAGGATTGTTCTTTGAACACAAGGACAGAAAACCTGTTTTTTTTTTTTTTTTTACCCGAAACCTCAGAATTAAAGTTGAGTAATAGCTTAGTGATCTGTATTATCTGTTAGCCAAGGCCATACCAAGCTCTCACAACCTGGACCAGAGGTGGCTAGTGGTCTATGTGATGCTTTCATTGTATAGCCAGGGGATCCCGCAAGCTGCCACAACCAAGATCACAGGTGACTAACAGCCCAAATAACCTCTGAAATATCTGTATGACTGAGACTACACCAGACTCTTCCCTTTGGGTCCTTAAGCTAGTACAGATAGTCTATCTCTAAAACCCATATTATTTGAAGAAATGGCATGTACTTTGAGTTAAGTTTTAATGTAATTATGCTTCCCTGTGATCAGGATTTAGTATTCTACCAGGGATCTTGTATAAAATTGTATGGTCTTTAAATATGCTGGCAACAAACCACCTGGCATCAGACCCTCTAGAAGTTTAATTCAGACAGACTGACTAAATTGGGCTGAACTGAGTTTCCATTCTTACCTCTAAAACATAGGCTCACTGTCCTACACCTGAACACATTAAGAGAAAACATTTAAAGTATGTGAAGCTCTCAGGAAGGAATGCATACTTTCACAAAGCAATGTAACTTGTACTAGAAATGAATGAACTAGCATCTCTTAGAAAATATTTTACTCTGCAGAATATTGGAAATGTCAGGAAACTATTAAGAGTAATTTTAAAAGTAATTACTTGCTAAATACGCATGCAGTATACATGCTAAAATTTTAAGTTTTTCATTGTGGGGCTTGGGCTAACAATCTGAAAACAAAATTATCTATCTATCTATCTATCTATCTATCTATCTATCTATCTATCTATCTATCTATCTATTATCTATCTATCTATCTATCTATTCATACATATATAATGTACATTTATATGCCTGAATTTTAAAATCAGTATGCCACTTATGTAGTAAGCAGTAAATGATAGGGGACATTGTACTCTGTGAGAAAAAACAAAACAAAACAAGGTTGTTAAGGCAAAAAAGCTCATACAATATTCATGTTTATATGTTACAATTGTAGATATCTATTAGAGGTTGTTTTAATGTACATAAAATTGATATATTTTTGATGCACTTTACAAGCCTGGCTGTGAAGTCCCTGTGCAGTTAGGAATAATCATAGATTCCTGATCCTTCTGCATCCCTTCCCTAAGAGCTAGGATTTCAGGCATGCTCCATCACACTTGGTTTCTTACCATTCAGGGATTCAACTCGGAGCTTTGTTCATGGTAGGTAAATATTCTTCTGCCTGAGCAGTATTTTCCTGCCCAATATGGAACTATTTATCGAAATAAAACTTAATTAAATGCCAATACTCCCACCTATGTATTTTATTGTTCCTTTTAATGAGAAAATCAGAAAGAAAACATACAGGATAATGTATTCAAACAGCCCTTTGTTTTTAACATTATTCATTAAAATAAACTAAGGCTCCTTGAAGAGATAATGGATTCTAGGCTTACATCAACGAATACATGTAATGAGCTATACCTACTTCACTGAGGAAGACAATCAAAGAAAACAAAAATAAAATTTGATGTGTTTATATCAAATAGATAAACATACTCCTGATTTTCAATTCTTAAACAATTTATAGCCATCAATGAAACATATCCTTACATCCATACAGATATAAAACACTTTTTACGTAAAAAGAGAAATTGACCTGTAAATATTTTTATTTGTAAAATGACATAAAATACTTCTATATCTAAATAGTAAATAGAGGAAGAGGGAAAAAATCTAGACATAATTAAAATCTCTATACAGGTATTTTTAACATAAAGAGAAACTCTAACTTCTCATCCTTTACAACATAATGTTCTAAATACAAGTTTATTGTGTTTCTCAGAGAAATAAATACATTAAAATTTTAACTTTTGTGAGGATAAACACAGTATTAAATTTTAATTTTGGTCAGAATTAATACGGAGCTATGTCTTTAGTTAGACGAGTCGACAATATAATACCTCTTTAAGATAATCAGTGCTGTTTATTAACGTGACACCATTGTACACACCCATGACCTTTTTCTTCTCCTTTAAACGTCATTTTTAAATTCATTGAACTTGGACTTTAGTTATCAATAATACATTGATATTGGCTCCCTTTTAAGAACATATTTACCATATTGAGTCACTTATAATTTAATGTTAGTAATAGAAAAGAATAGATGGAATGTTTATTGTAATTCTATGTCAATATTAATGTTTCCGCAAATAAAAGTGCTTCTATTTTTATGTCTGACACAAATATACATGATCCATTTAAAACATTAATAAACATCAGGGTTGTTTTGCTTTTATTATTTTCAGTAGTCTTGCATTCTATTGGAATGAAATTGATCATTGAAAAAACTATGATAAAACATATTGAAATTATACCCTGCAATAAAATCAAACAAAGTATTATACACAGGAAGGTAAAAATGACAACAGGAATTATACTGACAGATATTTGTTATAAATTAGAAGTTACCAAAGACGGGGGAAAGAGGAGTGTAGTAATGTGGTAGCTATTGTATAGAAAGGGTAGTACTGACTATGGAATTGTTTTGAATTTTGACTGTATTAATAACCACATGCTCTATCTATAGTTCTTCTTCAGATTTGCAAGACATTTCCATGGTGCAATTTTACCATGTGAACTCATAATTGCCTCAATATAAAAATCTTATTAAATTTTCATAAGTTCTGGATTTTATAAATATTGAAAACAAACTGAAGCTAATGAAAGGAAGTAAATTACAAGTCAGTTGGCAAAATCATTACAAGAAGGACTTATTTAAAGTAAACACAGTAGTGGGTGTGAGTAAATATGTGCATGGCAAAGTAATTATTAGATTATTTATAACTTTGTGAAATAAAAGACAAGCTGAAAAATAGAAGAGGAAGGTCAGTGAATGTGCAAGCATTAAAGCAGAGAATGGTAGTCACTGCAGAAGAAAATGAGATGACTGGGAAATGCCAGAGTCACTTCAGGGAAGCTGAGGTGAAGTTATAGTTAAATTAGTAGGTTATGTTGTGTTTTAAACATGCATCAACCACAAATCTACAAACAATTGGTTTTAAAAGCAAAAGCCACACAGAGAAATCATAAAACAGAGGAACAAGGCAGTGTTCCAGAGTAATGGTAGGAAACAAGAGAACCAGATCATATTATTTTTTAGTATAGTAGTGGTTCTGGCTTCTCCTCCAACAACCATGAATTCACTAGCACTGAGGAGTTAGCAAGGTACCCAGAGCCAGGCAGGATTTTCCTCTTGTTAAGTGGGTATTGATTTGAAATAGAGATCTGTTAGTTATTTAAATGGTATGCATGTCACTACAGCACCTTTAGTTTTTATTCATAAAAATAAGTGTTGTCTTCATCCTTAATCAAGGAAACTTCTCTTTACAATAGAAACCAAAAACAAACAAATAAACAAACAAAAAAAAAACCCACAACTAATCATAAGGCAGAGTTATAGAGCCCACCACTAATGGATATGTCTTTACAAAAACAGAATAAAATAAATAAACAGAAAATAGCATCTAAGGCTCAGGAAACATTTCAGAAGAGGGATCAGAAAGTTTATAAGAGCCAGAGGGAGTTAGAGGGTTTTTTTTTTGTGAGATTTAATTTTCCAGTAACATCAGAAACTAAACCCAGAAAATCTTACCAACATGACTCCTCAATATAAGCAAAGAAGTTGAACATCAATGGACTTGCCAGTGTGTATGGAAGCATGTTCTGGAGTGTTTTGTAGGTATATCTATTGGGATTGGACTCCATAACTGCATTTTGATTGATGATGATTTCCTGTAATGCTCTATGTCTACTATAAGAAGTTTTCTTATAGTAGACATAGAGCATTACAGCCTTATTCATAATAGCCAGAAACTGGAAAGAACCCAGATGTCCCTCAACAGAGGAATGGATACAAAAAATTTGGTATATTTACACAATGGAGTAGTACTACTCAGCTATTAAAAACAATAAATATATGAAATTCCTAGGCAAATGGATGGATCTGGAGGCCATCATCCTGAGTGAAGTAACCCATTCACAAAAGAACTCACATAACATGTACTCACTGATATGTGGATATTAACCCAGAATCCTAGACTACCCAAGATACAAGTTACTAAACACATGATACTCAAGAAGAAGGATGATCAAAATGTGGACACGTCACCCCTTCCTAGAATTATGAACAAAGCACACATTGAAAGAGTTAAAGAGAGCATTTGTGAAGCTGAATCCAAAGGATGGACCCAACGACTGCAGCTGCCAGGGATCCATCCCACAATCAGTCACCAAACATAGACACTATAGCATATGCCAGCATGATGGTGCTGAAAGGGCCCGGATATAGCTGTCTCGGGGAAAAATATACCAATGCCTGGCAAACATGGAGGTGGAAGCTCACGGTCAGCTATTAGATGGAACACAGGGTTCCCAAGGAAGAAGGAGCTAGAGAAAGTACCCAAGGAGCTGAAGGGGTCTTCAACCCTATAGGTGGAAGAATAACATGGACTAACTAGTACCCCTGAGCTCATGTCTCTAGCTGCATATATAGAAGAGGGTGGCCTAGTTGGCCATCAGTGGGAAGAGAGGCCCCTTGGTTATGCATACTTTATATGCCTCAATACAGGGGAACGCCAGGGCCAAGGGGTGGGAGCGGGTGGGTAGGGGAGCAGGGCCGGGAGGGGGGAGGATACAGGGAACTTTCTGGATAACACTTGAAATGTAAATGAAGAAAATATCTAATAAAAGTTGAAAAAAAAAGAAGTTTTCTTGATTATATACAAGGACTTAAATTATCTATTTTTATAAGAAAAATATCTGGTATGTAGGTAGTATTTGTTTAATAGGTCATGTTTGCTTAATAAAATAGTGAGTACAGTTCTGCACTAGTCCTGAGTAACTGGCTAAATTTTCAGCACTGCACATGGTTTCCCTCTTGTTAAATGTTTATTAAGTCCAATGAGAGCTGTTGGTTACCATCAAAGTAAGTGTGCCACTAATGCACAACTGGGAGTTATTGTGCCATGTTCTTCATTGTTGTGGCTCTTAGCTGTCATTGATGGGTAGAACTGGTGGCTGCTTCCTTTCTTTGGAAGTTGGTATGGTGTCTTCTAGTATCATAAAACCTAGCCCTTGGGAGTAGATATTATGCATTCAGTTCTGTTGTAGCTCAGTGACCATTGGAACCTGTGTCTGACGTGCACGATGTCTTGAGGAATAAGGACTTATTTTCTACTTCCTAGAAGCAACCAAGCCCAATAATAACAGGCTACATGTTTTTAAGTCTCTTGAACAAACATGACTTAAAATTCTTAAAAGGACTTCTCCTGACTGTTAGTGACTTTTTGTTAAATAGTCTTTGGCTTCTGGAAGGAACATTGTTAGCCAAGATGAGAAATTTTTATTTAAATTATATATAATTATATTTATACACAGAATTATGTGTTACAGATTTTTTAAACAAACAGTTAATAGCATGATTCCTCATTATTTTTCAGACATATTTATTGTTATTTTACCCTCCTCACCCATTAATCTATATTAACTTCACTCAATTCCTCTCTCCAGCCTCCATAAGGAGGAACCCATTTCAATATATCACTTTTTTGTCACACTGTGCCCAGCTTTCCCCCTCTCTGTTGCTCCTTAATTGTCCTACTGTAGCATTTTACTTTCCTGGTCTGGGCTGTAATATGTACTCTCACCTGATTATTTGGGGCTGGATTCCTCAGGTGAGAGAAGATAAGGCTTGAATTTGTGGGTGCTTGTAACCTTGATGATTTATGTTCTCTACTTCCATCCCTTTACCTGCAATGTTTATGATTCCATTGTTCTTGACACATGAATATTACTCAATAATGTAGTTTCATTCCTCAGTCTTCTGTTGTAGAACATTTATGTTTTTCTATTTGTTAGCTATGGAGCTCAATAAACTTGGCTGAGCAAGTTTATATGGAGTTTTATGTCAAGTTCTTGAGAAATATTCCCAGGCATTACCACTAGCTAGGTTATATGGTAAGCTTATTTTTTATTTTTTGAGGAAAGTATAAAGCATTCTTAAAATTAGTGAAAATAACTTTATTATATTTGAAAAAAAAGGACTTTTCAGTTCTCACATATACAGAGAGAGAGAGAGAGAGAGAGAGAGAGAGAGAGAGAGAGAGAGAGAGGTACAATGCCAAAAATAAAATAAAGTTAAAAATATATTGTTGCTACACAAGATGTGCATCTTGTTTTAGAAGATATTTGCAAAGGTAGAAAATTTAAATCCTATTTACTAGGACATAAAAAAGGAAGAATTTAAGATTATGTGTCTGTCATCAGTGATCTGAATAGGCTATTTTTTCCTGTTTTGTAACATGCTGTATATTTTTGTATTGTGGGTATCATTCTTGAATTTGAATAAAATTTCCATTAATCATTATTTTCTGTCTAGATTATGTAAATAATATATATTAGAAATAGTAATAAATAAACATAAATCATTTGTATCCTGACACACAATTTTAATCTACTATGGAGGAAATAATCATGCTTAATGAGCCATTGAGATGTCTCAGTAAATGTGTTTACTTCTAAGAGTGATATCACAAGTTTGATTACCAGGGCCACCATGGTAGAACTTCTGTAAGTTGTTCTCTGATCCCCACATATTTATGATGGTAGGTAAGCCATCTTATTTACTTTTTAACTCTCATAAAAGATATTATGATCAAGAAATCTATAGAATAAGAATATACAATTGGCAGCTTATAGTTTCAAAGGGTGAATCCATGACCACCATGATAAAAAACATGAGAGCAGACAGGTAGCATGTTGCTTCAACTGTTCATGAACACTCACATAAATCAACGGCATTCTCATTCAAAACACAGACATATTAATTAATTAATTAATTAATTAATTAATGTGATTTCAAAATGAACAAGCTTTGGTGTATGTTTATTTGGGGGAACATTTGGAGTTCTGTCACCACTCTTGAGTTGGTGAAATTTCGAGGATGGAGCTGATAAATGAAGCAGACAGAATTCTCAACCAATTGCCAAATTTATCAAAGCATCAGACAATTTATTCTCTGAGGATTAAGAAGAATCACATGAGTAAAGTGTATAATCACAAAGACAAGCTAGACATGTCAAAACATGCTTTTGTACAGAGGTATATAAGCTAATAACAATAGTGAACCATCTAAAGTAAACCTACTCCTATCCACTATATATGAAAGAAGCATAAAATCATATTCTAAGAAAAATATATTTTTTAAAGAAAGTGACACAAGACTCTGATATTATTCTCTTGTAGTTTTCTCATAATCACTCAGAATTTTCCTCACATGACTACAATGCTTCTAGCTATGGAATTGACAGACATTACCTGCGTCATGATCAGAGTTATAGCAAAGCAATATTACATAGCTGTGCTTAGGTCAATAATATACTAACTCAAGACTTCATATATTCCCTATAAAACATTCTTTTTTGATGCATAAGAAACAATGATTATATCGTATATAGGATGTACGAGAAAGCATTAACTCTTATGATTGTTCTTCTACAAAAAAAATATAAATAGTTGTTTTGTCAAGTCAGAGAACAGAATATGCTAAATACCATGTTTTTAATGATAATCTTATGGAATGAGAAAATGTAGCTTTTGAAAAAAAAAGTAGGTCTAAAAATATTATACACAACTACTTCACTCTGTTTTTCTCTTGCAGTGTCTAAATTATCTGAAAAGAACAGTAAGATAAATTTCCAAATGAGGATTGTAAACAAACTAAAAGATAAGGAAAATTGTTTTCATTATCAACTATCTCAACAGTGTGTATCAAGTAAATTAATATTTCCCAGAAAGGTAGCCAAGGTTGTGAATTACTTTTACTTTATCTAACCCTTAGACAATAATATCATTCCATGATCACTTCAGATATATTGAATGTGCTCCTACAAGATTCTGATTATAAAACCTCAGATTGTATTTATTTTTTGATTAAAGAAACAAAAGATAGCAAATTAATAAATTGCTTTTCCCAAATTGGTTATCTATGAGCTGAGGTTATTTAACATATTGTTAGAAAATATACATAAATATCACACAAGATCAGCATTTCCTTTTGTACATTGCAGTGAATAGCAAATAGCCCTAAAAGGAGATTGGTGTTTGTAATCCATTTATAGTACTGATAAAAATCAAGTTTTTTTATTTTCTATTTTTTTCTAACTCCTTCTTCCATCTTTCTGTATATTTCTGTTGAACAAACTGAAAGATATATTGTAAGGGTCTGCTTTCATAGAATTACCCACTCTTTGTATCAACTAGTTTGTTCTGTAATACTTTCCTGTCTTAAAACGCCTGGGAGAGTAAGTTCTCATCTACTGTGTTAGGAAGCTGTAGCTTAACCTTCTTGTTATCATTATCATGATATACCCATGGATTTGAATTGTTTCAGTTCCAAGTTAGAAGATCAACTCCCACATTAATAATAAATTTGTTCCAATAAATAGGTACTAAACAGCCACCAATTCCTTTCCCAATGCACAAGGTTTTTAGGACTATAAGAATATGTGCAACATGGCTGTTTTTCCAGAACAACCAACCTGAACAAGAAAGAACCATACTAAGCCTGCCATGTAATATCTATGACCTTGTTTCATAGGTGCTATGGGAGTATCTTGACAACTTCATGTGCTATTTTCCAATTGTGAGCTAATTTGAGGAATGCTGAGTTTGGATTTAAAATTTCAAAGAAATAGTGTCAAAGAATTTATAAAGAAATTATAAGATTGGATAATTTCTCACTGTTAAGCCTTTTACGTATTATGATTAGAGTCCTCAGAAATAATAACTCAAGTAGTTAAAAATGATACTTTAAAAACCTAACAATGAAAAACAACAAACCTACTGTAAGGTTCCACCCTTATCCAGACTCAGGACTGTGCTAGGTTGTCTCATTAAGATAATATAGATGGTGCCTTAAATGTCGTTTGGGAAAATCTTAAAAGTTGTCTTCCCCCATCATTTACCTTTTCTGAATGTATAATAGTTGCCTCAAGTAATAAGCTTTATTATGACATTTCCAGATGTGTATTTAAGACATTTGTCATTGTTGGAATATATCTGTCTAAGTTAGGGTTTTACTGCTATGAAAGGACACCATGACCAAGGCAACTCTTATAAGGACATCATTAAATTGGGGCTGGCTTACAGGTTCAGAGGTTCAGTCCATAATCATCAAGGTGGGAGCATGGCAGCATTCAGGCAGGCATGGTGCAGGAGGAGCTGAGAATTCTACATCTTCATTTGAAGGCTGCTAGCAGAATACTGACTTTCAGGCAGCTAGGATGAGGGTCTTATAGCCCACACCCATAGTGACACACCTACTCCAACAGGGCCATACCTTCTAATGGTGCCACTCCCTGGGCAGAGCATATACAAACCATCACAATACCATAACAATTATTTTTTTATTCTTCATTCTTTCTTTCTTAGATCTTTTTCTCTAAGAATTAATAATATTTTGTTTAAAGAGGGTCGATGAATTTACAGATAATTTTTACGTGAATTTATAGGGAAAGGTTACAGATTCAATTTTATTTCTAGTAATTTTATTTGGTACTTTATTCAAAAACAAAATTTCTGTTTTTATGTTTACGGTTATTTTGAATATTTGTAACATATCACTGATTATATTCTTGATATTTGAAAAATCATGTTTTTGAATGGTCAGATTTGGCTTTTCTTCTTGATTGAATATTCATGTCTCTGTAATTTCTTATGTGTTTACTAATCTATGTAGCAGGTTTGCTACAAAAATTTCCAATATCAAAATCACTTTGTTCTATTTTTCTGAGAAGAAATATATGTGAATCACATTTTTTAAATGGGCAGAATTAGGTTGAAAATGTTGATAAATCAATCTTATTTTCTCAACTGAAATGATAACACTAGTTTTCTCATGAACTTTTGATAGAGATTAAATAAATAATGCATATTGCTTTGTATCTAATATATGATTTATTTCTATGCCATTATTAATATAAACAACAAAGCAGATAATTTTGAAATGAAATTATTCCATGTGATTTATTTTTCTTTTCTTTGTTCCTAGGTTGAGGTATATGCCACATATGTGACAGATGGCTGTAGTTAATAACATCTTCAGTGCCTGTAATATCATTTATAATCTCATAAATTTTACTAATTTTTTTCATAACTTAAAAGATAAAGCAGATACATGTGGGCAAGCATGAATGTTACCATTAGTATTTCTTTTACCAAAGAGCGATTTCTAGTCAACTTATGGAATTGATGCAGGGCAGAGATAATGAAAGCTGACAATCTAGTTATTATCTTACTTACACATTGCACTATATGAGTAATTAGAGCAACTTACTAAATTTTTCACTATATTAGACTTCTTAGTTGTACTTTGAAGATGGCATTGGGGACTACAGCACAGAGCACACATGGGGACCAACTATTACTAAAGTGCTTCTAAGCTCTCTATATATTTTATTGCAGTACTTTTAAAATAAAACTAACCTTTCCTTCTCAAGAACAGACAGAGAGCATGACAAAGTAGACAGAGCAGTTTGGCTCTGCCAAAATATTCCTATAAAATCCACAGACAGAATATTTTGTAAAATTAGATGGTATGAAACAATTTACTTTTTCTTACTTCAATCTCCATAATTCCATGGCACAACTGCACTATCTAAAGTGATTCAACTATTGAAAAATATTTGCTTTTCCTCCAAGTCCCTGATGTCATAATATAATATATAAATCTTTCCATGTAGTTTATAAATCTGCAATATTCACTTTCTTTGGTATAAAGATGATTATAACTGCTAGGCTAGAATAGATTTATGTTTATTCTGTTAAAAGAAAACTCTAAACTTCATTTCTCTAATGAGCCTGTTCTTCCAGCAAAGGGTTTAATCCCACTTGGGAGTCAGAGGTAAATGGATTTCTGTGAGATTGAGTCTAGACTCATATCATAGTGACTTCCAGGACAGCCAGGGTTCTGTAGAGAGACTCTGTCTCAAAAACAAACAAACAAACAAACAAACAAAATTAAAGCAAAACCAACAACAACAACAACAAAACAATATGCTAGTAAGACAGGTCATCTATTTCTTATTCAATTTTTGTGTTAATGAAACATTGTGTTTCTATTTATACATAATGCCTCCAACATTAAGTATGTAAGAAATGACTTATTTTCAAATGAATGTTAAAATGCTTTGGATATCTCCTGGAGAAATAATTAAATTTAATACAAAAAGACCAACTCAGTTTTAACTCTGTCTTCCTCGTATTCTCACAGACCTTAGAAAGTAAGGGTTCTGTCCCCAAAGTCTACCCATACATGGTTGAATACAGGGTATATAGTTTAATCAATAAATGCTGTCACACAAACACAATGGTCTAAACTATTTCTCGAACACACATATAAAAAGCCAGCCATGATAATGACAAACCACATCCTTGGAAATCATTGGCCTGCCAATCTCACTAATTTATCAGATCCAAAAGCATGCTAGATGACATCTGTAGAAAAAAAACAAACAGTATCAATTGTCCTTTCACATGAATACTAACAAATATGCACACAAATATGCAAAAATATATGTATCCACGTGTGCAGAAAAGCATAATCTAGCCCCCCCCGGACATTTTTGAGGTTAATAATAATACTAACTTTTGAGACTAACTTCATGCCTAGATTAAATGTAGTAGTAACAAACTCTGAGTCCCAATAATGCATCAGTGTTACATTAAAGCAAGAAATAAAAGAAAGTACTGCCCCTTGGAGTCATGAAAATATGAGTATTGATTTGAATTTTCTACGTCTTGCTCCCTATGTCTTCTGTCCTTTGTCTATTACATGAGTCTGAATCTATGCCTACTTGAAGGTTGTCTTGTGAATATAACCCTGTATATGTATGTGCCTGTGTGACTGTGTGCTTGTATATACAAATATCTCTGCTCTGCCTTTTATTAAACTGCAGAGAGAGCATTGGAATGGATTGAAGGTCACCTTACAGAATCCTTAAACAGAGTGTTACAAGGGAATAAGTCATTGGCTTCAACTCATCCCTACTGACACAGATAAGTAGCCCTACAAATACCTCTCTTCATCAACCAATCATTAAATGTTACATTCAACACTTATAATAGATGCTTATTTTAGAAGATTGCATTTAATCTGTGTTTTTATTTTCTGCATTCAGCAAAAGATATAACACTTGCATTGTTCTGAGTCAGGGCATAGAAAAGAACATAATTTAATATTACATCTCGCATTAGCTTGGGTTGTATAAACTGATTCCATGGTAAGTGAAATGCCATTAAGATTGACTGTAATAATGTCTTCTTGAAAGTAAGATAATTTTTATTAGATATTCTCTTCATTTACGTTTAAAATGCTATACACTTTCCTAGTTTCCTCTCTGAAAGTCTCCTATACCCTCCCCCAGCCCTGCTCCCCAACCCACACACTCCTGCTTTCTGGCCCTGGTATTCCCCTGTACTGGGGCATGTAATCTTCGCAACACCAAGGGCTTCTCCTCCCTTGATGGCCGACTAGGCCACCCTCTGCTTCTTTATGCAACTAGAGAGACAAGATATGTGGGGTACTGGTTAGTTCATATTGTTGTTCCGTCTATAGGGTTGCAGATTCCTTTAGTTCCTTGGGTACTTTCTCTAGCTCCTTCATTGGGGGGCCCTGTGTTCCATCCAATAGCTGACTGTGAGCATCCAGTTCTGTATTTGCCAAGCAATGGCATAGCTTCACAAGAGATAGCTGTATCAGCGTTGCTGGCATATGCAATAGTATCTGGGTTTGGTAGTTGTTTATGGGATGGATTCCCCGGGTGGAGAAGTCTCTGGATGGTCCTTCCTTCCTTCACAGTCTCTGTAACTGCTTCCATGGGTATTTTGATCCCCATTCTGAGAAGGAGCAAGTATCCACACTTTGGTTTTCCTTTTTTTTTTTTTTTTTTTTTTTTGTCCTGGAACTCACTTTGTAGACCAGCTGGCCTCGAACTCAGAAATCTGCCTGCCTCTGCCTCCTGAGTGCTGGGATTAAAGGCGTGCGCCATCTCGCCTGGCTTGGTCTTCTTTCTTATTTAGTTTCATGTGTTTTGCAAATTGTATCTTAGGTATTCTAAGTTTCTGGGCTAATATCCGCTTATTAGTGAATGCATATCATGTGTGTTTTTCTGTGATTGGGTTACCTCATTCAGGATGATATCCTCCAGATCCATCCTTTGCCTAAGAATTTCATAAAGTTATTGTTTTTAATAGCTGAGTGGTACTCCATTGTGTAAATGTACCATATTCTCTGTATCCATTTCTATGTTGAGGGATATCTGGGTTCTTTCCAGCTTCTGGCTATTATAAATAAGGCTGCTATGAACATAGTGGAGCATGTGTTCTTATTACATGTTGGAGCATCTTCAGAGTATGTGCTGTGACTCGTGCTACCTTCCCGCCAGCAGGAATACACGAGAACACCAGGATTCTTCTACAGACTGCTTTATTGAAGCCTTGAAAGAGGAAGACCCAGAGCCCGGAAGGGGCTTGGCTTATATAGCCAAGGAGGAGGCGTGTCTTAACCGGATTGGCTGCTGGGCCATCACTCATGTTAAGCCCCGGGCTGGGCAGTGATCAAGCATGGTTATGCAACAGGCACATGCGCTTTCGGGTTGTTTACCCACTCTATATGGGGGTGGTAACAGGATGTCGGCGGGCGCCATCTTAGAATGGGGGCTGAGTCGACTCTGGCGAGGCCCTCTACAATGTGCCAGGAGAGATATTGCTGGATCTTCTGGTAGTACTATGTCCAATTTTCTGAGGAACTGCCAGACTGATTTCCAGAGTGGTTGCACCAGCTTGCATCCCAGCAGCCATTCTGACTGGTGTGAGGTGGATTTGTCATTTTGATTTGTATTTCCCTGATGATTAAGGGTGTTGAACATTTTTTTCAGGTGCTTCTCAGTCCTTCGGAATTCCTCACTTGAGACTTCTCTGTTTAGCTCTGTATACCATTTTTCAATAGGGTTATTTGATTTTCTGCAGTCCAGCTTCTTGAGTTCTTTGTATATATTGAATATTATTCCCCTATCAGATTTAGTATTGGTAAAGATCCTTTCCCAATCTGTTGGTGGCCTTTTTGTCTTATTGATAGTGACTTTTGCCTTACAGAAGCTTTGCAATTTTATGAGGTCCCATTTGTCGATTCTAGATATTACAGCACAAGCCATTGCTATTTCAGAGACCACCCTACCTAGTGATCCATCCCATCAGCAGAAACCAAACTCTGACAGTATTGCTCATGCCAAGAAGTGCTTGATGACAGGAGACTGATATAGCTGTCCCCTGAGAGGCTCTGCCAGAGCCTGACCTCTACAGCTGCAGATGCTCACAGCCAGCCATTGAACTGAGCATGGGAACTTCAATGGAGGAGTTAGGCTAAAGGCTAATGAAAGAGCTGAAGAGAATTGCAACCCCATAGGAAGAACAACAATCTTAACTAACTGGAAAACCCAGAGTTACCAGAGACTAAATCACCAACAAAAGAGTATACAGATTCTTGGTTCCAGCTATATATGTAGCAGAGGATAGCTTTATCTGGCCTCAGTGGGAGGGGAGGCCCTTGGTCCTGTGGAGGCTTGCTGCCCCAATGTAGGGGAATGCTAGAGAGGTAAGGCAGGAGTGGGTGGGTTGGTGGAAGAGCACTATCAAAGAGGCAAAGGAGAGGGCAGATGGAATGGGTTGTTTGTGGAGGGGAAACTATGATGGGGGTACAATATTTGAAATGTAAATAAATAAAATAACTAGTAAAAAAGAAAAATAAAGTAAGATGAACAAACAGGCTGAGAGCACAGTAGGTTAGCAGTCTTAAGTCATTTCAACATGTTATTAACTCTGACTGTGAGGTTCAAGTCTCTTTGAGTATAAGAGATGCTTACATAATATTACATAGCTACTACTAAAGTTTAAAAGACAGTGTTTGCCCCTTCTTATTCTTCCTCTTCCTCTTCTTCCTCCTCCTCCTTCTGCTCCTTCTCCCCTACTTTTCTTCTTCCTCCTCTTTCTCCTCATCCTTCTCCATCTCCTACTCTTCCTCTTCCTCCTTCTCCTTCTGGGTAGTGGGTCAAACTGGTGAAGGAATAGAACTTGGAGGACTGGGAATTGAGTGTGATGTGAAATTCCCAGTCAATAAAGATATTAAGGGGAAAAAAAAAACTTTGTCAGAGATTTCTAACATTTATATCATATCTGGGATATTTTAATGACCTTTTCTTCTCCATAGTTTGGTGTTTTCTGGATCTTCTTTGGAAAATAATTTTGCTTGAATCTACTGTATTATGAAAGTGGGCATCATATCTACATTCTCTATTTTATCTGTTTTATGTGACCTTATTCCAAACTCACTCAGTTCTTTTTATTTCTAACTTGGATATTTTATTTATTTACATTTCAAATGTTATCACCTTTCTTAGTTTCCCCTCTAAAACCCACTATACCATCCCCCCTTATCCTGCTTCTCAGAGGGTACTCCCACACCCAAGTCCCCACTCCCACCTCACTGCCCTAGCATTCCTCTACATTAGGGCATCAAGCCTTCATAGGACTAAGGGCCCTCCCATTGATGCCACTTCACTTCCTTCAGTACTTCCCCTAACTCCTCCATTGGGGTCCCTATGCTCAGTCTGATGGTTAGCTGCCAGAGTCTCTGCTTCTCAATTGGCCAGGAGAAGACAGCTGTGTCAGGCTCCTGTCAGAAGCACTTCTTGGCATCTGCAATAGTGTCTGTTTTTCATGTCTGCATATGGGATGAATCCCCAGGTAGGGCAGTCTCTGGATGGTCTTTCCTTCAGTCTCTGTTCTACTCTTTGTTCCTGTACTTCCTTTAGATAAGAGCAATTCTGGGTTAAAATTTTGGAGATAGGTGGGTTGCCCCATCCCTCAACTGGGGGTCCATATCTAATCTCTGAATATGGTCTTGACAGTTTCTCCCTTCCCTTTGAAAAGTATTTCAGCTAATGACCTCCCTGTGGGGACATGGGAGGCTCTTGCTTACCTGGCATCTGGGACTATTTTGTTGCTACCCCCAATTCCCCATCCCCCATTGCTACACACCTCTGTTCAATTTCCTGACCCTCTGTGTATCTCCTCCATCTCTTCTCATACCCGATTCTTCTCCTCTTTTTCCCTTCTTCCTCTTCTCTTCCTCCCATTTCTTCCCACCCTCTTCTTCCCTTGATTATTTTGATCCCCCTGCTAAGTTGGACAGAAGCATCTACTCTATGGTCTTCCTTGCTCTTGAGCTTCATTTGGTCTGTGAGTTGTATCATAGGTATTACATGATCTTTGTCTAATATCCACTTATCAGAGAGTACATCCTATGTGTGTTCTTTTGTGACTAAGTTACAAGATGCTATTTTCTACATCCATCCATTTGCCTGCCAATTTCATGAATTCGTTGTTTCATAGTTGAGTAGTATTCCACTGTGTAGTATTCTGTATTAATTCCTCTGTTGAGGGACATCTGGGTTCTTTCCAGCTTCTGGCTATTATAAATAAGGCTGCTATGAACATAGTGGAGCATGTGTCCTTATTACATGTTGCAGCATTTTCTGGGTATATGTCCAGGAGTGGTAGAGCTGGTAGTATTATATCCAGTATTCTGAGGAATGACCAGACTGATTTCCAGAGTGGTTGTACCAGCTTGCAATCCCACCAGCAATGGATGAGTGTTCCTTTCTCCACATCCTCTCCAACATGTGTTGTCACCTGAGTTTTTTTTTTTTGTTTTTTTTATCTTAGCCATTCTGACTGGTATGTTGAACATTTCTTTAAGTGTTTCTTGGCCATTCAATTTTCCTCAGTAGAGAACTTTTTGTTTAGCTCCTTTCCCCAGTTTTAATAGGGTTATTTAGTTTTCTGAGGATTTAACTTCTTTATATATATAATATAATATAATATAATATAATATAATATAAGCCCTCCATCTGATATAGGATTTGTAAAGATCCTTTCCCAATCTGTTGGCTGTCATTCTATCCTATAGACATCAAACTAAAGGGAGAGAAACTTGAAGTAATCCTACTAAAATCAGGGACTACACAAGTTTGCCCACTCACTTCCTAACTGTTCTATATAGTTTTTAAAATTCTAGATAGAGCAATTAGACAACAAAGAAGGTCAAAGGGATACAAATTAGAAGGAAGAAGTCAAAATATCACCATTTCAGATGATTTGGTAGTATATCTGTGACCCCAAAAGTTTACCAGAGAACTTCTATAGCTGATAAACAACTTCAGCAAAGTGGCTGGATATAAAATTAACTAAAACAAGTCAGTAGCCTTCCTATACTCAAAAGATAAACAGGGTGACAAAGAAATTCGGGAAACAGCACCCTTTACAATAGTCACTAATAATCTAAAATATCTTGGTGTGATTCTAACCAAACACATGGAAGATCTATATGACAACAACTTCAAGCCTCTCAAGAAAGAAATCGAAGAAGACTTCAGAAGATGGAAAGGTCTCCCATGCTCATGGATTGGCAGGATTAAGATGCAAAAATGGGCATCTTTCCAAAAGCAACATACAGATTCAATGCAATCCCACATAAAATTTCAACTCAACTCTTCACAGAAATAAAAAGAGAAATTCTCAAATTCATTTGGAATATCTAAAAACTCTGGATAGTGAAAAGTATTCTCAACAATAAAATACATCTGGGGAGTTACCATCTCTGATCTCAATCTGTACTACAGAGCAACTCTGATAAAAACTGCGTGGTATTGGTACAGTGACTGGTGGGTAGATAAATGCAATAGAATTGAAGACTCCGAAATGAACCCACATACCTTTGGTCATTTGTTCTTTGACAAAGGAGCTAAAATCATCCTGTGGAAAAAAGATAGCATTTTCAACAAATAGTGCTGGTTCAACTGGTGGTAAAATGTAGAAGAATGCATATTGATCCATTCTTATCTCTCTGTAGAAAGCTCAAGTCCAAGTGGATAAAGGACCTCCACATAAAACCAGATACAAAAACAAACAAACAAACAAACAAACAAACAAACAAACAAAACCAAAACCACTAAGTAATAAAAGAGAAAGTAGGGAAAAGCCTCAAACACATGGGAATGGGAAAGTTTTCTGAACAGAACACTAGTGGATCATGCTCTAAGATCAAGAATTGACAAATGGGGCTGGTGAGATGGCTCAGATGGTAAGAGCACCCGACTGCTCTTCCGAAGGTGATAAGTTCAAATCCCAGCAACCACATGTTGGCTCATAACCATCCAATCTGGCTCCCTTTTCTGGAGTGTCTGAAGACAGCTACAGTGTACTTACGTATAATAAATAAAATAAATCTTTTAAAAAAAAAAAAAGAATTGACAAATGGGACCTCATAAAATTGCAAAGCTTCTGTAAGGTAAAGGACAGACACTCATTTCTTAATGGAGAGAATTTCCAGGTGGAACTTGATGCCTGCCTTCTCTTTTCTGCTCTCATTTATATCTGATCAGTTTGGGGATTATTATGTGTTGCTGACCTAAGCTTATATTATTTGCTTCCAAATGTGTTTGGCTTTTCCTAGATAAACATGGTTGCACTGACTCATTAGTGACCCCTACTTGGCTTTACAGGTGAGGCACATATCACAGAATTCTGACTGCTGTCAAATCTCACCTCTGGATTTGGCAGGCCTTACTATCACTGTTTTTATTACTCAATGGTGAAAGCCCAGAGTCCACAGGAGGGGTTTGCTCAGTCCCAAAGTCTCTATTTCTCACTAGAGACTGGAAAATTTGGCTCCCTTCACTTGGGTTTTCTTTGCTTTTCTGGATAAGTTTGTAAATTTTCATTTATTTTCTTTTTTTTTTTCTTTTAAGCTCATTTACTTGTTGAAACAAAACAGGTCTTTGGGGAGGTGGCTCATTTTTCAGATTGCTTATTTTTGTCTGATTTTGTTAGTATTATTTTATTAGTAACTTTCTACAAGGATGGGATATATTAAATAGAAAACACACACACATGCGTGTGCGCGCGCACACACACACACACACACACACACACACACACACACACAAATGGAGAAGTATTTGCCATGTCAGGTGTTGTAGATTATTCTGCCTCATCTCTCCACCTTTGATATTATGATGTTGGTATTTTGAGTCCTGTTCAGTAATTTCAGTTGTCCTATGCAGGTAGACGTGCCTTCACATGCTTTGAGAAACAAAAGTCTATAATATCTCATTATAAGCATCGTTAGGCACTTGTGTTTGATTGTTTATAATTCTCCAGACCCAGGTCTATGTTGATCTACATATTTGTTTCATCAAGGATATGCTTGTTATTCCTATTGTATGGGTAGACATGATCAGCCAACAGTTTAAGGAAGGAAGTCCAAGAGAACATTCAAGCAACTAGAAAAATCTGCTATACTATCTATTCACAATTTAAAGTCAATTATGTGCCCTTTGATAGTATTTAGTTTTTATAGTTATATGCTTTGGTGAAAAAAGTTCAGAACATTTAATTATAATTTGTTGATGTATAATTGTATATTAGGCAAGATAGACAGTCAAATAAAATGTTTACTAGAATTATGTTATTTAAGAAGAGAAAGTATTTAACATTTATATAAAATAACAAATTTTGGGCAAACAATTATAAATTGTATATCAACTATCTTTCAGGTATTAAAATTTGAATAAAATTGTGTTATACTTTAAACATATAGAATGAAAAGATTTGCTAATTAGAATGATGCAATATGAACATTTTTAATGTATTTCGTATATGAAATTATTTAAAGTATTCAAATTTCATGCAATAGAAATTTATACATGTATATTGGCAGCCATAAAAGATTGTAATACTATATATTTAAATATTTGTACTTGAAATGGAAATAAACAGGTCATCCTTCACATCAGTTTCTGAATATCATCTTGAAATAATGAAGTTTCTCTACATTTTGATGAGATTTATCCATATAATGACTTCTGGAAGTTATTGAAAAGAAAACATGCTCTAATACAGAATTTCAGGTCAAAATAACATGTCACATTCTCCTTTTGAGACTTGGAAGAGTCTCCAAAAGCCATTTCCCAGGTTGAGTTTTAATTTTGGCTGTGCTATGTTTTCATACAGTTAAAGGTTTCTTGTTCTATTGACTCACAAAAAATGATTGTAATGTATTTTTCTAAACTAACTATGGTCAGAATTTTTTCAGTCAGATGATCAGGTAACAAAAACAAAAGTAGAAAATTATAGCTAAGATCACAATTTTTAGTATGAAAAATTTTAAACTCCTGTAGTTAGTTGACCCTATTCAGGGATACCAACTTGAAGCTATTGTGAAATGGAGGGGATAAAATTTCATGATTTATCATTATATGGTTTATGCTGGCATAGGTACTTTCGAAGATACTTTTTCACATTAACAGTTTTGACATACATGGTTTACATTTCAGAACTTAAAAAAAAAAAAAAAAAAAAAAAAAAAAAAAAAAAAAAAAAAAAAAAAAAAAAAAAAAAAAAAAAAAAAAAAAAAAAAAAAAGACCAGATAGCCAGTTGTAACATTCAGAAATTTAATTGTATTTCTGGTGGTTGAGGCCCATATGTTTCCCATTTTAAATGAATAATTCATATAAAAATGTTACCTATGACATTTGAAAAAAAAAGCTGACTGCATACCAGACTAGAAAACAAATGCATATAAGATATACACATGATAACTGTGAGTTAATTCATTTTATAAAAAATTATTTTATCAAAATATACCCTGAAAAAATGTTAATTTGCTGAACATGGTAGTGGACACCTTTAATCCCAGCAAACAGGAGTCCAAGGCTGGTGGATACCTGTGAATTGAATGCCAGTCTGATCTACAAAGTGAGCTCCAGGGTAGCTATGACTATATGGCGATACCTATCTCAAAAAAATATATAATTCACTTACAGAATCTCAAAATATGAAATACAAATAACAATACTATTTTTACTTCATTTAATGAAAATATCGATATTTATAAGATCCAATGTGGCCAAAAGAGATTAAAATGTCACTTATCTTGAAGGCATTCAAATATTCTTTTGGGCAGAATATTATATGGGTATCTAAAGAGTCAGTGAACCTGGGATATGTAGACATTTCTGTTTAAATTCATGTAACAGTTAAATGAAACCTGGGACAGGTATTAAATAGTATTTTACAATCACTTTACTCTATGTATTACACTTCAGGTATTATCTGCAGCTTAACACAGAGGATACCAGAAGTCTCTCTCTCCTAGAGTGAGTATCCCTCTACAGTAATCACAGATACCGCAAAGCAATGTTATGATTACAAATGGGAGCCAATTTTGACTAACTTCTGTGGGTGGGTGTTTTTCTGTACCAACTGTCCTTCCAGATGACTGGATACAAAGTGGTGACAGATGCTGTTGCCTTCATTAGTATGTCTTTCCCATATATGCACTTAAATTTGTTAAGGGGTCTGTTGTACAACCTGAAATATGTTCCTTTCTCATGCTGCCTTTAGTCATGTAGTTCTCATAGTTCTGAAAGTCATGAATAACAATACATACTAATGTGTTCTTTATTCCCAATCTCAAACATGCACTACAATCATCAAAGTAGAGAAGAACTCTTTGGAAATTTGTTTTTTCACATTTTGTGGTTGTGACTAATAGGAAGGCTGTTTTTTTGATCACTGACAACAGACTAGAAGACATTTTCCCACCCAAGGCCACATAATATCCTTTCGCTTACTACTTTTTGATCTTAGCTATTTCTTAAACATGATTTTTTTTTTTCAAATTGTGTGTTGGGTATTCTGAGATTCTGGACTAATATCCACTTATCAGTGAGTGCATTTCATGTGTGTTCTTTTGTGATTTGATTACCTCACTTAGGATGATATCCTCCAGATCCATCCATTTGTCTGAGAAGTTCATTAATTCATTGTGTTTAATAGCTGAGTATACTACATTGTGTAAATGTACCACATTTTCTCTATCCATTCTCTGTTGAGGGACATCTGGATTCTTTCCAGATTCCTGCTAGTACAAATAAGGTTGCTATGAACATAGTAGAACATGTGTCCTTATTACAAGTTGGAGCATCTTCTGGGTATATGAATACCCAAAATACAATTTGCAAAATGCATGTAACTCGAGAAGAAGGAAGATACTTTGATCCTTCTTAGAAGGGGGAACAAAATACCCAAGAAAGGAGTTACAGAGACAAAATTTGGAGCAGAGACTGAAGGAATGACCATCTAGAGACTGCCCCACCTGAGGATCTATCCCATAAACAACCACCAAACCCAGACACTATTGCAGATGCCAACAAGAGCTTGCTGACAGGAGCCAGATATAGCTGTCTCCTGAAAGGCTCTGCCAGTGCCTGACTAATACAGAAGTGGATGCTCACAGTCATCCATTGGACAGAGCACAGGGTCCTCAATGAAGGATCTAGAGAATTTACTCAAAGAGGTGAGGGGGTTTGCAGCCCCATAGGAGGAACAACAATATGAACTAACCAGTACCCCCAGAGCTCCCTGGGATTGGACCACCAATCAAAGAAAACACATAGAAGGAATTATGGCTCTAGCTGCATATGTAGCAGAGGATTGCCTAGTTGATCATCAGTAGGAGGAGAGGCCCTTGGTCCTGTGAAGGTTCTATGCTCCAGTATAGGGGAATGCCTGAGCCAGGGAGTGGGTGGGTTGAGGAGCAGGGGAAGTAGGGAGAGGATAGTGGATTTTCAGAGTGGAAACTAGAAAAGGGGATAACATTTGAAATGTAAATAAAGAAAATATCTAATAAAAATATTTTTAAAATGTTGTTTTTACTTTAAGTAAGTTTGACCACCCCCCATTTTTTTCAATTATGAAGAGAGAAAAATCCAAGCCCTCAACAAATATGCACTTTGATGAGGATTGTATTTATGTAAGGTAATCGAGATTAAGAGGTATGTAAAACTATATTGCCAAAGAAAAGAGGGCACAAATTCTCTTCTTGCATGGCTTTATATCATTCTAGGAAAGGAGGAAGCCTGTTTTCACTGTTGAGTAACCCCATGTTGTCATTAATCCAGATAAAATCAGTCTCACTAAGTCATCTTATCTTCTAACGTTGTCTGTTCCTACATGTTAATCTTTAGTAATTTTCTATCCTTAGGCTCCTGGAACCATTTTTTATGTTATTAGTTGAATAATACTATCATTTATTAAAACATATTTATGAACACTCTGGGTTTATTTTTGCTGAGGTCTTAACTGTTTTTTTTATGTATAATTCAGGGAAGATAAAATTAAAATATTATCACCAAAGTAATATATATTGACATTGTTAGTTTTGTCCATATGTTTTATTCACAAAACCTCAAAGAATAAGTAAGTTTTTCTCCCTTCACAGGTCATAATAACACGTTTATATATTAACAACCAATGACATATTACCTCAATTTATATATCTGTTTACCAATCATTGGTAAACAATTTGTTGTGAAGGATATCATCTTAGAGATAATATCATGCAGTTCTAGAAAATTTTTGTTGTGAAAAAGTAAACTTTTAAATGTAACCTACCACTTACTATATGACCTTGGCAAATTTATGAGCTCTCTTGCCTTATGATATTTTTTAACATGTTTCCTCATGGTGATTTGCTAAAAATTTCAATGACTCTCATAAATCATAAACAGTTCATACACAGTAGTCAATCAGTAATTCCATTAAATAGTACAAAAAAAACAAAGACATATTTTTATTAATATCAGTAGTAAAATAACTTTATTGGAATAGTGAGTCTGATGTTATGTCTTATTTAATGAATTTAATATTTACTTATGACTCATTTTTGGTTTTATTTCTTTCAAAGGACCCTCTGTTAATGTCCTGTATGAGAAATTCTACAAATACCTTTTTCTGCTACCCCAAATGATACCAGTTTTACTTCTATGATGAGTAAGTCCTTTGGATCACCATGCTAGACAATATGAATGACAGTACAATAGCTTCTGTTTAAAAGATATAGAATTTGTTTAATTTAATAGAAGTCTGGAAACCTGCTGTCTCTTCTCTCAAATGAAGTTTGAATGCAATGGATTGTTATTTTCCCATTGAAATGGAATAATCCAAATGTTTTTGTTTTATAAGCTATGTAAAACACCATTTTTACTTTGTTTAATATATATCAATATCTTCATTTTCCAGAAATAAATATTTCATCTCTATATACTACAAAATCTGATACTATCTTATCTTATTCTCTCTACATAATTATATATGCTAGCCATGATTCGAAAGTAAAACTTCTGATATATATTTAACTAGTGTAATAAGCTACAGAAGCAAAGAATAATGCTCATGTTTTTCTGTTAGATGAGTTATACTATGATTTGTAATTTTGTACATAATGGTGGAATGAGGAAACTAATTCCAAGATAAAAGAGCATATATACTTCATTTTATAAAATAAACATTTTATCATTTCTGCATTAAACAAAATTAAACTTTTGAGCTGCCATTTATCTGGCTCATAGATATAAGAATATAATTCTATATAAGGCTATAAGAATATGATTCTCTCTATTTTTGTTTTTTCATGTAAATGAAATTACACAGAAAATAAAATCTCCATTTTTATATAGACTATTTATCATCATGAACCTCTTAATAAGCTGATAGAAGATGACCTTCTGTCTGGTGAATTTTTTTTTTTTTTTTACTTACTGGCTTGTTTTAAGACAGAGTCAGATAGCTCTTGATATGTAGAAACTCGTGTTATGACAAAATATGACCTTAAACTCCTGATCTCTCTGCTACTACCTTCATCACAGATGAGCATGAAGCCTCAGCAACATCTGAAGAGCTATTCACAGCTGTGGCTGGGGAAAGGAGAGCCAGTTTTCCTCAAAGACATGGCAGCTGAGAGTCCTCTCTCTCCAGTTGATTACATTACTAATGCCCATAAAGTTAGCACTAAGCTGCTTTGCCTTTGCCTTTCTTTGCCTTTGCCTTTGCCTTTCTTTGCCTTTGGCTTTGCCTTTGGCTTTGCCTTTGCCTTGCCTTGCCTTGCCTTCCCTTCCCTTCCCTTCCCTTCCCTTCCCTTCCCTTCCCTTCCCTTCCCTTCCTTTCCCTTCCCTCCCTTTCTTTTCCCTTTCCTTTCCTTTCCTTTCCTTTCCTTTCCTTTCCTTTCCTTTCCTTTCCTTTCCTTTCCTTTCCTTTCCTTTCCTTTCCTTTCCTTTCCTTTCCTTTTCTTCTTTTCTCCCTTAGAGCACATGAAGTTCAGAGAAGAATGTTTTTGCTGAATAAGGAATGAGTTAGGGGAATGGATGAGAAAGGGAAGATTTAAACAAAAACATTACATACGTGCCTGAAATTTTCAAGAAATTTAAGGAGAAAAAAAAGATTGTAGATTATTCTCTTTTAGTTGCTTTCAATAAGGGTTTTTTATCTTGGTAATTTTTCAAAGAACCAACTGCTTTTCACTGATTCTTGGTATTGTTTTCTTTGTTTCTATTCAAATAGTGCTAGTCTAAGTGGATGTCTGCATGTAGAATGCAAAAAGATTCATCTTTATTACCCTTCACAAAACTTAAGTCCACCTGGATCAAGGGCCTCAACATAAAA
>LR752895.1:4670-51384 GCA_902729485.2 Mus minutoides | reverse complement strand
TTTTTTTTTAGGATAGGGTCTCATGTATTCCAGGCTAGCCTAAAAATGACTATATAGTCAAGGATAGTCTCTAATTCCTGATATTCCAGCCTACATCTCCCAAGTGCTGAAATTACAGGTGTGTGCCACAAAAGCCAACATCTTGTCATCTTTCTTTGCAAGCCAAGAACTTGAATAAAACAAGCCTCCCCCCGCCAATATCCCTCTGCCCTACTATGGCAAAAAAATCTGCCTTTAAAGCAAAAGAAAATATTCTCATAAAACAACTCTTTCCCTGGAATCATCTATGTCAAAATTGAGAGTATGTCAAACAGAGATCCTATGATGTCTGTTGATATTAATTGTCCATTCCTCCCCAGGGTTATCTAAAATGCAAATGACTTAAGCAAGACTTCCAACTGCCCTCCAGCTAGACAGAATATCTCTGGAGTCAAAAATTCAAGATTTCTATTCTCCAAGGAGAAAGCATCTAATTCTCCGGTCACAGTAACAAGTCCATGTTTTCAAACCATCTTAAGCAACCAACACCATCTTGGCAGCTCTAACTACACTATTGGCAGCAACACTTCCACAGTTAAAGTTCAACCAGACACTCCCATGTCTCTAGTCCAATGGTTTCTGGGTTCCATACTTCCCAAACGTCACATGCAAGGAACGGATGCTGTTGTTTGGAGAACATACGTCTTCTAAGAAATCAAGGAATCAGTTGAACTTTTTATTTGGTTTGTTTCAAATATCAAGGGGCCCGCTTCATCGTCCCATGGGACAATGAAGCTACCCCATGATGGAAGTAACTTACAACTAATGGGAAATGCTTGTAAATTCACACGCAAGATCATTACTTTGAAGTTCCTACTTTGGGCAATGTTTACTCATGAGTCACCCTTAGATCATAGTTCTTTTTAGTGAGAAAGAAGAATAACAAGGAAGGCATGTCACTGATCAAAAGCCATGGAAACTGAGGCACAGGACAGCCTCACAGCTTGTCCTAGTTCACACAGCTATAAGTCATCAGTGTTCTGGATATTGGGCCTATGAGTACTTTCAGAGACATCATTTACTCTTCCATGATCCCAGCTAGCCATCTGTGTTTTCAAATATTTTATAGCCTTTTTATCATCCATATGCCTGTGGGTCTGTGTGTGTGTGTGTGTGTGTGTGTGTGTGTGTGTGCTCCCACAAGTGCAGATGCTTGTAGAGATTATAGCCACCAGATCCAGTGAAGCTAGAGTTACAGGTGGCCAGTAATTACCTGATGTGAGTGCTTAGAAACTGGCCCTCTGCAAGAGAAGTGTACTCTCCTAACTACTGAGCCATCTCCCTAGACCTACCCCACACACTCTCTACCCCCACAAAACCATGTCTTTAGTCTTTTTAGTGATGAGAGAATAAGCATAATTTTTAACTCATCAGAAAACAGTTGTGAACTTTCTCACTACTATAAAAACGTTAATTGAGGCCATGGTGCTGTTTAGACAATGGCAATGAGACATAGGGCTCTTACTTTTATCTTTTTTTTTCTTTGTTTCCCATCTTTCTTTAGTCTTGTATACATAAGATCATTGACATTTAATTCTTGGTAAATGTCATCTTATGGAGTTCAAGTATACAGGCACATGACTACCTGACAAGATGCAAAGTGCCAAGGTCTCTAAAAAGTGTACTGGATGGAAAGTAGGAGATGATGTCTGCATAGAGCTCAGAGATGCTTTCATCGGTGAGAAAGCTCTTAGTGTGCACCTGTTGAGATCATTGAGATCAGCAAATTGACCACAGGATGGGCAATCACCAACAACCCCAGGCTGCAGTTCCTAAAATGAGTGTCCAACCCGGTCCACTGAAACACACACCCTTCTCTCAACCATTCTTCTCAGGTAGGATCAGGATCATGTAATTGTATAGTGTTTCCACTCTAACAGAGCATGTGACAGCCCCTTCATGTGGGATTCATTCATTCCAGCAATACAGTCCCAACCCAATGACTTTATTCCTTACCTGAGAAAACTGGGCAAAGCTTCGATCTGAAAACAAGGGCACATGCCCCAACAGTTCATGACAGATATCACTAGAACACAGAAGGCACAGTGCTTAGAGGAAAGGCAAGTTAAACCAAACTAGACTCAATGATTTTATATGAAGAAATAACTCATGGAGCTTTGTGTTTGAGAGTAAGCCCTAGGCAGAGCAAAGAATTCCTTGGGAAAAAATATGGATGAAAGAAAAGGAATAAAAGAAAGGAGAGGCAGAGTCCTCATGAGTCCTGGGAGACAGGAGGGGCTGAGATGCAGAGCTAAGGACCCAGAATTCTTAGGAGTCTCCTCTCAGATACCTGAATGAGTTATGAGTTAGAGACTCCTCCCACTTCAAGTCTTCTCGCCACTAACTTACATGAAGAAGGATAACGTCCAGTTTTTCCAATAAGGACTTAAAATAATAATGTTGCTCTTCTCTTGGCCCAGAATAGGTCAGCAGTCAAAAGAGAAAGGTTACATTTATCTAAAACAGTACCAGGCCCATAGCAACAGGTTCTTTCTAATTAGGAGCCATTGATATCACAAAGAAGGGGAAATGATTAGAGGATTCATATTGATATCTTTGGATCAATTACTATGTGACTAATGACCCAAATAGGCTAATGGCCCCAATAGGAAGCACAGCAGCCACCAATTCTCTCCTTAGCCAAAAATCTCGGCCAAGAACTGGAATCATCCAGGTGCATCTAGGAGATGCTGAGATCACTTGGATACTCTTGTTCCTGTCCTATTTGGAACATTGTAGCTTGATGGAATCTCTTTTCCTGGTACTCAAAGAGTTCCAAATCCTTGGTTCACAGGATGTCCAACTGTGTGAGCCCAAATTTCATGTATTTGGACAGAGAAAATTCACAGAGTATGAGTTTCTCTTAGGACTATGATCAAGTAAAGCAGGCAGCAAATCATGAGGACCAGCCTGCAATAAGGCCGATCAGCATTCTTTGAACAGATAGAGCTTGTACCCATTGTGGTTGGCAGGGGTAGCTGGAGAATGATACTTACGGTTCAGGTGTGTACATGGGCTTAGATCCATGCCTAATGTACTGTGTGCAGTGGAAGACCCGGAAGGCCAGGCCACCCAAGAAATCTCGAGACGACAGTAAGCCAGCAACAGGTCGGAGGCGGAAACCAGTACAAGCTAGAAAGCAGAAAAGAACAGCAAACTCAAGGCTTTTTATAGGTGGTTTGAAACCAGTGGGTTATGACACCCACCATGGGGCTGGCACCTTAGATATCCTGCATGTTGAATGAATCAAATGTTATAATGCATAATACTAGCAAAATTGCAGTTATAAAGTAGCAACAAAGTAACTTTGTGGTTGGGGGAGAGGGGGTCACCATAACATGAGGAGCAGTATTACCAGGTTGCAGCATTAGGAAGGTTGAGAATTTTAAGTCTTATGGTAAATCCAGAGAGACTATAAATCCCCTTGTGAAGAACCAGTGCCCAAATCATGAGCTTTGCCAAGAGACTTGGTCTCTGGCCTCTGCCTCCCTGACTGCTTTGGGTCACATAACCTTACATTGTTGAGTCTCAGATTTCTCCCAAGCAAAATGTCTCTTGGCACTACTGAGGGATGTCGTAAGCATCAAAACAATAATGACTAAAAGTTACGTAGCAAAGACTAGTCCGTTGTAAACATCCAAGTAAATTTCTCTTTGGTTAGTGTTAATTAGGATCAAACACTTTTCCACTGCTTCTCGTGTTCTCTGAGTAACAAGGAGATGTATAATCAACGTCAGGAGTAGAGCATACTACAAGCATTTCCACCTTCTCCACCACGTCACACACACAGCCCAGCCTGGGAGGAGAAACGTCCTGTCAGACTGGAACAACAGGGAAGAGAAAATGTGCATCCAATTTCTCTCTCTCTCTCTCTCTCTCTCTCTCTCTCTCTCTCTCTCTCTCTCTCTCTCTNTCCCTCCCTCCCTCCCCCATTTCTCCCTTCCCTCCCTTCCTCCCCCCTCCCTCTCCTTCCCTCTCTCTCCCTATCCTATCCACAAAACAGTGTATGCTGGTTTCTCTTAGTTTTACAGTATAGGATGCACTGAGAACTGGTAGGTGTTTCCCTACTCAAGGACTAAGATATTGGGAAGTTTTTGAGTACACATCGATACTATACCCTCTAACTAGCTTTTCTTTAAAGCTACCAATTGATAACCAGTCTCTGCTTTCTATATCTGTTTCTTGGTCTACTCACACTGGAACTAGAATAGCGACATTGAAAACAACAGTAACTAACACTCATACTACCTAACATATGCTAGGCACAACTCCAAGCATTTTGCACAAGCTAACCTTTGCCATCAATAACTGCTAGGGAATAAAGTGGAGATCTTACCATCCCCACTTTAAAGATGGGGAAGCTGAGGTGTGGGTTAAAGCCTTCAGTCCAGGCTCACAAACCACAGGCCAAGTGGTTTCAAAGCCTATTGATTACAATTAGATCACTTCCCAACTGCTAACATTGATGTTTGGTTGTTCTTACTACTGACCACAGCATTAGGGTTAAGCTGTCTCAGTCTATGAAGGATGCCAAGAGGGTGTCTGTGTCTGTTTGACAGATGACAATATGAAGGCAGCTTTACACAGGCAGAAAAGGTCAAAGGCAGGATCTGTCCCAGATGCATAGACTCAGAGTGAGCAACTCTTGGCACTGGCCCATAGAGAGCATACTTTTTCCTTGAACTGACATTACAGCCATTTCTTTTTTTTTTTTTTTTTTTTTTTTGGTTTTGCGAGACAGGGTTTCTCTGTGTAGCCTTGGCTGTCCTGGAACTCACTCTGTAGACCAGCCATTTCTTAACAGAGACCTGCAGGGTAAACACTAGATGAAGCACCTTGGGCTTTGAATATGAAAACAAAACAAAACAAAACAAAAACTCTTTCAGAGGCAGCTGTATGGTAAAAAAAAAAAAATCACACCTGACTTTCTTGCACAGATGGAAGATCGATAATAGAGGAGGGGAGAGGGACGGCAAGAGACACTGCAGCTGGGTTCTTCCTGGGAGACTTTATCCTGCACAGTGTCACTAAGCCTCACTACAGGCTCTATTTACCCCCTCCCCCCCCCCCATCCCTGACTCAGACGCACTCCACTGTCTGCCGGGCGGGCATTGACCCTGATGTGGACTTACTCTGCAGAAACTGCGAAACATCTTCCAGCTGCGGGATGTTGTCTTCACGGAAACCGCAGTACTTTTCCAGAAGAGGGAAGATATGGTTGTGCTCGTAGCAGGCATGTGTTTTATACAAGTCCTTCAGCGTCCTGAACACCGTCCCCCAGGTCTTCCTCTCCTCCTCTGTGTATTCCACCCGAGGGATGGGCTGCCCACTAGAATACAGGCATGGAAAAGGTGTCTCCAGTTGGGAAAGGTCAGGGCACATGATGTGGTTAGGTGCTGCCAGTGACCAACACAGACTTCAAGCATCGTTTGAAAGACAAATGTCTCATAGAAAACCTTATTGTGTTGTTTTTTCCCCATGGAAGCATGGTTTGGTTGAGGATTTGCTATCATTTTTGGAAGTCATTTGGTCTTTCTGTTCTTCTCAGAGCCTAAGCCAATGGTTCCCAACCTTCTTAAGGCTACAAACCTTTTATACAGTTCCTCATGTTGTGGTGACCCCCAACCACAAAATTATTTTCATTGCTACTTCATAACTGTAAATTGGTTACTGTTATGAATCATAATGTAATATCTGATACGTGAGATATCTGATATGTGAACCCTGAGAAAAGGTCATTTGACCCCTAAAAGGGTCTTGACCCACAAGTTGGGAACCATTGATCTAGACTGTTTGTTCAAGGTAGAAACTTATTTTCAGGGGCTAGGCAGATGGCCCATGTGTAGAGCAGATTGTCCAGGACAGGATGAAGAGTGGGAGCAGAGACAACTGGACAATTCAACTTCTTCCAGGCAAAGGCACCAAAGTTCAGGGAAAACACTGCAGTGTCTTGTATTATGTCCATGAAAGCAATCAACTCTGGCTAACCTGGATTTAATAGATAGGAGTGTGTGTGTGTGTGTGTGTGTGTGTGTGTGTGTGTGTGTGTGTGTATTAAAAACTTGTCTGTGGAATTTGCACTTGCTGAGTTAGATGATTCTGATCCTGGGAAATTATGAAGTTGTTTACATTTAGGCTAGAGTTCCACGTGTATAAATCAATATATCTTGAGATGTGTATATGTGTGTGTGTGTGTGTGTGTGTGTGTGTGAGAGAGAGAGAGAGAGAGAGAGAGAGAGAGAGAGAGGAGAAGAAAAGGGAGAGGGAGAGGAGGGGGAACGAGAGGAGAGAGAGGAGGGGGGGGGGAGGGGAGGGAGAAGGTAAGGTGTGGAGGGAGAGGAGGGAGAGGGGGAGAGAGAAGCGGCATGTCATAAGTACAGAGATTTCTCAACTAACAAAGTTCTGGACCAAAAGTATGACACTTATAAATCCTGGGATTGGGGAACAAAATGAGCAAGCCCATGCTAAGATATAAGATATGTTTGTATGTGCCAAAGCATCTACATGAGACCCCTGTCCCACTGTCCTGAATGCCCCGGGGAGGGACTGTCAAGGACGAATGAGTCTTAACAAGCTCCCTAAGTGAGTGATGCAAGCTGCAGTTTAAGAATCATTAGTCTGGAAGCTTCTAGGCTGTGTCCTGAAACAATGAAGAGCAAACAAAGCCTGGGCTCCTGGGCCAGCGACTGTTCCCTGGGCTGCAGGCCTGCTCCTCCGCTAGGGACATAGAGTCTGGGACAAAATGGGACTGTTTACCTTGGAACTATGGGTCTGGTTCCAAACTAGGCTCCTCCTGAACTTTCAAAATTGAGCCGCATCCAAGGACATTAGAGCAAAGACTGTTATTTTCTAGAGAAAGGTGGGCAGGGACTAGTGAGGAGAGATAGATTGTTGACTGAGAAATGAGAAGGTCTCAAGCTCAGAGGATCTTCTGGTTACCTGACAAAGACTGCAAAACAATGTCAGGCTAACTTTTGCCCAAGACTGTACCATACTCCAGGGTTAAGTAGTGAAGGAAGAAAAGAAAAAGGCTTTGGATGTAATCTCAGGTAATGTAGTAAATGTCTATGAGCCTTATTCCTGCACTTGACAAGTATTCTTAGTGTGGACATTTATATGCATAAAGTAATATATGTAGGTGTATATATATCTCTCTCTCTGTGTAGATAGATAGATAGATAGATAGATAGATAGATAGATATAGATATGTATATATATATATATATATATATATATATATATATATATGTGTATATATATATCTCTCTCTCTGTGTAGATAGATAGATATATATATATATATATATATATATATATATATATATATATATATATATGTGTATATATATATATCTCTCTCTGTGTATATAGATAGATATATATATATATATATATATATATATATATATATATATATGTGTGTGTGTGTGTGTGTGTGTGTGTGTGTGTGTGTGTGTGTGTGATTATATTCCTAATATTGGAACTTCAGTAACCCCTGATCATTAAAATAACTAGTTCTCATTACAAAGATAGGGATCAATGGGACCAGTGACATAGCTCTGTGGCTAAGGGTACTTTGCTACCAAGTCTGCCCAGAACCTACATGGCAGAGAAAGCTGAGATTCTCACAAGTTGTTCTCTAACTTCCACACATGAGTCAGACAGGTACACACACACACACACACACACACACACACACACACACACACACCAATAATTAATGAATTAATTAAGTCATTAAGGTAAAAACAAAACCAAGAAAGACAACTGGTACTTTTGCTTTGACAAATTTCCAGAAGCGGTGACATTTTGATCATAAGGCTGTCCTGATTCACACTTTCCCTCTCAGTGACCCAGCATCTCTTCCCCTTCTTTCAGCAAAGCACCTCCCACCTCTTTCAGTGTGTGGGGCTTGAGCAAGAGGACACTCAATGCTCCCTCCTCCGAATGTGGACGGCGGTCAGAGTTGTGCAATCACAGCTCCTTTATCCTGTCCACAGTGATCGGCTGACACGGGTCCATGTTGCAGAACTGAGACCCAATCACAGAACCTTAGCACTCACTGTAGGAAAGGCTTAGAACTTCTAACTGCGCTGGAACATCGCGAAGGACCTGTCGCTGAGACAGATGAGGCTGAGCCTGAAACCAAGAACAGTCCTAAGAAAGGCAGCATGAGCGAGAAAGGCAGCATGAGCGAGAAAGGCAGCATGAGTGAGAAAGGCAGCATGAGCGAGAAAGGCAGCATGAGCGAGACCCTGAGTCCTGGACCTGCCTAGGCTCCGGGTCAATAGGCACAGTGGAGACACTGACCATGGTTCTGGGGACAGATAAAATTAAAATCTGCCTTTGTCACCTACTAGGTAAATAGCTTTAAAACGTTATTTAACTTCTTTCAGCCTCAGTTTCCTCATCCAAAAGAAATGAGGATTTATTACAACACTAAATGCATGCATGCACGTGCACACACACACACACACACACACACACACACACACACACACACACACTTTTGCCAGAGAAGAGAGTGTTCTAGATGTCTCTCCATCCAGACATAGGTTTGTGTTCACGACATAAAGCCCTAGCATTTCCTTATATTGTCGTTATCCTACCAAAGACCTAACACCTCAGTCTCTGGGACAGCTCTAGGATTTCTTTTTTGAGTACATCTTTTTATTTGTTCCCTTAACTCAGAAACTGCAGTCTCCAAAACACCAAGTTTCCCAAGTCCCGATTTACATATTATTCCCCGAGGACTCACAACAGCAAAGCCATTATGTTCCCAAACAACACATTTGATATGGCCATTTTCTCTTGGCTAAAAGATGATAGAATCCTCAATGGAGCAAAAAAAAAAAAAAAAAAAAAAAAAAAAGTCCATCCCATCTGGCAGTTGCCCTACAGGACTGGGTCACACCAGATAAGTAGAACACAGGAGTGCAGCTGGTCCTGGTCCGAAGGCTCCAGTGATTCGTTACTTACTAGAGCAGCCAGATTTCTTTGTCCTGGTCTAATGTCGAAAAGACCAGAGCCTGTTTCGTTCATGTGGAAGCCTTTCCAATCATTTCAGACACAACAAACAATTAACTAACAAAGCTTAGGAGAGACATAGACTGCAGCACAGTGGGTAGTTTTGTTTGATCTAGAGGCGACATTTAAAAATGTGTTATTAAGGAGATAGGTTATACACACACATACACACGCACACACACACACACACACACACACACACACACACGTACAAACATACACACATAAACACATGCCTAGATACACATGTACACATATAGACATATATATACATACACACATGCTCACACATAATTACAATATACACATACATACACATACATACACATACATACATATACACATGCACATACATATACACACATACATACATATGTAAATGTATACATACATACATGCACACACAAATACACACATATACGCAGACACGGGCACACACACAAAGCAGGGGGTTCTAGGCCAATCGTTTCCAACCTAGAATGGGGGTTAGGGTATGTTCTTCTCTCAGTTGTCCAACAGAAAGACTTACTGGCGGTAGTTGTAGGCAATGTCAGCAAACTGCTTTCGTCTCGCTCGGTACACAGGATCTTTAAAGCCCTAAGAGAGAGAAGACACTTGATGACTCAAGTCTGCAGAGGGAGAGGCCTGGCACCTCCAGCAATGATCTGAGTGGAAGCTTTAGAGCTATGATGACATGTGTCTCCTTGATGATGATCTAAAGCAAGGTCTCTGTTAAACACAGAAGGAGTGAGTGACACCAAGCCTTCAAATCGGGAAGTCTCCATTCTGAAATTTCAGTATCTACACATATACTCTGGTCATAAAGAAATGTCAACCACTCCATTCCCGGCTTCTAAACTAACTTGATCAAGCCAAATCATATGGCTGCAATGAAGGCATATATTATTCACACAAATGCCTGTGATGAAGGGATAGATTATTCACACAATTTCTGGTAAGTGTTGTGTTTAGTAATGCTTTCTCATGTGTGTGTGTGTCTATGTGTGTGTGTGTGTGTGTGTCTATGTATGTGTGTGCATGTGTATTTATATATGTTTGTATGTATATGTGCATGTATGTGTGTGTGCATGTATGTGTGTATATGTGTGTGCATATATGTGAGTATATGTGTGAGTATATGTATGTGAATGTGCTTATATGTATATGTGTGTGTATATGTTGGGATGTATGTACATTTTGGGGGTAGAAGTTGGGAACTTGCTGAATTCAAATATCAACCTTGGGTGTCAATATTCAGAAACTTTCTACTTTGTTTTATGAGAAAAGCATGTGACACCATGCCTAGCTCTTTACGTGGATGCTGGGGACGGAACCTGGGTCATCAAGTTTTACATATGGACTTTTCCAAATCAGCTGTCTCCACAGCTTCTGTTTTAAAATAATCACCACTATGGAAGTTAGTATGGAGGCCCCTCTTCATTCCTTGGTAGGCAGATAGACATGTACTTACTGCTGTGGACCTTTTGTTTTGCATTTTAATCTCTTTGAAATAGGGTATTTCTGGGCAGACCTCAGTTCTCTTGCCTCAGCCGTCCAGAAGTGCCAGGAAAATATCGTTCTCCACTTCTCTACACCTGTGGCAGCTTTTGGCACAACCTTGTCAGGTTGATCAGTAAGTGTGTTCTTCCAGAACTGACAGAGTCCCCAGGAACTAGATCCATAAAGGAAGGGCCCGGCTGTGGCTCACCTAGTTTCCCACTCCTTTCACTACCCTTCAGGACTTGTGAATCTCTCTGACCTGGTAGGCAGGCTCTCCACTGACTAAGAGATGGATGGCAATGTCTTCTCTGAGGCTGACTGGCAGGCCATCTTCCCAGTCCTGCCAAGGAGCGCATTTCCAAGTACAAAGTGGCCAAGTGTGTCTCTGAGTGTTTAGGGTGGATTGGGCACATCATGAGTGGGAAGTGTCCCAGTAGACAAGAAGAGTATTTTACAGAACTGTTCACTGTGGTCTGAGTTGTGGTGAGACAAGAGACTGCTCCAATGCCATAGAACCCTTCTTTGTTCCTTGCAAACATTTCCCAGCAAGCCCTTCCAGAAATCACTTCAGTCTGCAGTGTCTCTCCAGTCCTCCAAACCATAGACTGAATGACTTGAAAACTAAGGCTGTGTAGCACAGGCGGTGTTTCAAGATGCCTTTGAAGAAGGTCAATGTTCCCTCACTTCCAAATGTTGCCTTTGCTTTCTTTGCTTGACTGGCTTGTTAGGTTTTGCTTGTTTTTTTTTTTTTTTTAAATCAGGGTCAACCAACATTTTCAAGAAATACAAAAAAGAAACAAAAAAGAAAGAAAGAAAGAAAGAAAGAAAGAAAGAAAGAAAGAAAGAAAGAAAGAGAGAGAAAGAAAGAAAGCAATCCATATAAGGAAAATTTACCTGAGAACCTGGAGCATGGGGCATAGAAAGAAGAAACAAGAGAGCTAGAGGGAGAAAGGAAGGGGGGAAGGGGGGGAGGGAGGGAGGGAGGGAGGGAGGGAGGGAGGGAGGGAGGGAGGACAGTAGGAAAGATGTGAGTGGGGATATTTCTATGTGTTCACTAGGATGCATTTTAAGAAATATTTTTTTAAACCTGAATGTTTCACACTAGTAAAGCAAAATTATCGTATAGTTATTCCAAACCCACATCCCAATGATAAGAAATATTCCTCAGTTTAAAGATTCTATGGCATGGTTGTTACAAAGTACAAAACCCTGGCTGGCTTAAAACCGTTAACTACAAATAGGGACACTGGAGAGATGGAGCAGGGTAAAGAGCTCTCACGGCTCCTCCAGAGGATTCAGGTTTGCTTTCCAGCACTCACACGAGGTGGCTCATAACCACTTGTCACTCCAGCTCCAGGGCCCACACCCTCTGCTGGGCTCCGTGGGCACTCATACACATGTGTCAAATACTCTGACACAGATACATACACCTATGCATAAGTAAAACTAAAATAAA
The DNA here is from genome assembly GCA_902729485.2 of Mus minutoides. Classification (NCBI taxonomy): domain Eukaryota; kingdom Metazoa; phylum Chordata; class Mammalia; order Rodentia; family Muridae; genus Mus; species Mus minutoides. The sequence goes on along the minus strand of LR752895.1, from coordinate 39,363 downwards.
ACAGATGGGGAATTTGGGAATTTCTGTTTGCTTGTTTGCTATCAGTACTTGAGACAGGGTCCTACTCTGTAGCTCCTGATAGCTTATCGCCACCACCACGTATATTGGGATCATAGGTGTGCACGAACCACACATGCTCCGAAGACCTAAGAACTTGTAGTTAACGTAGGGCTCATTTATGCTGATCCAAGATGAGCGTCTTTGGGTATTCTAGGAGGAGAACTGGCTTAATTTCCAAGCATCACCAGCACGCCATCAGGGAACACCTCAACTAGACTAAACAATAAACATTTATCTATCATATCTTCACACTTGAACTCATATTAACTTAAATCGAGCAATTGTCATCCTGACTAAACAGTCTTAACAGATGACAGTATGTGTGTGTCTCTCTCTAGCCCCCCAAAATATAAAAGAAAGATTTTCCCAGCATCGGGAACTCTGAAGAATGACTAGCTGTGATCAGATCGGAAGGGTAAACAGTGAAGCCCTGTTAGGCTGTTTACTGAAGGGTCCTGAAGTGTAATAAATAAATAAAGATTAAATACAACATTTTCATTAAGGCTTTTCAGGCCTAACCACACTGGCAAGCTGAAATTTGGGAACTGCTTTAGGAAAGTAGGGACACGAGAGAAAACACCTTTTAACGAAAGGAATTTCATTTCACACTGCTTCCCAGAAGGGAAAGCCCAGGCCTAATTTTCATCTCTACTCAACGAGGAGTCATCATTAACGCACCTTGTCTGGATGCTTTAGGGATTTTTCCACCTCTGAACGTAAAAGCTCAAAGCAAAATTACATATGTAATAGACAGTTCCTGTGTTGAGGGAAATGCTTAAGGGAACAATGGATGGAATATGCCTTACTCTAATAAACATTCCTTGGATGCAGTACGCAGAGTAGCTAGCCAGCAATGCTTTGTACATATCTGCAGTTTTCTGCTGGGAGTTTGTTTATTTGTTTTCTTCTTCTTCTTCTTCTTCTTCTTCTTCTTCTTCTTCTTCTTCTTCTTCTTCTTCTTCTTCTTCTTCTTCTTTTTGTAATTGAGAGGAAGCAAAATAATATTCTATCTCTATTTCAAACCACTTGAAGACAGCGGCAGGAGATTCAGTACATGACCAGACGCGCATTCCATGTGATGGAGATTCATCATTTGGGTCGGCTCTTTACTGAGCTCTTTTCCAGTCCTGCATCTCTAAAACATTCGTTATCACCTTCGAAGAGCTCCCACCACCCAGATCTCTGTCACAGCCTCAGCTAAGTTAGACTCACCTCTGGTCAGACTTGTCACCTTGAAGCCTGTCCTTTTTGGGGCCTTGGCTTTCCATCTTTTAGGTTGCCAGGTAACCATCCCCGTGAGCTGAGCTGCACTCTGAGTTAAGCTGTAACTGGTATTGGCTGATCACCCTGTCTCAGTTTAGACTAATAGCAGCCATTTCACTAGCACGGCGTGTAGTTTATTTATAATCACCCTATCTCAAGTAAGCTAACAGCAGTGATTTGGGCTGTCCTGCGTGGAGCCAAGTGTGTTTTAACAGGAGAACATATTGTCAGTGAAGAAGTGGTGAAGGGAAGGGTGTCAGAAGGAGTCGAGTCTGTAAGATAAGAAATCATGGCACCATCCGAGTCTACATGCAATCCCTTTTCTCTCTCAGAAAATTTATTACTTACGAGTATTTGAGATAAGCCTTCTGAGGACTCTTCTAGGCTGACGCATCCTGTTCATCATGGTTCCTGTCACTGCCACAGTTAAAGCTCAGACCTGCCATCTTCAGGACAGCAAGGAGATCATAGGTTTCAAGCTGCTATGCCCACTCCCTAGGAGTGTGGCCTCCTAGAGGTCAGCTTATCCCTGGAAGCTTTAGTTCCCTCTAAAGGAAAATGAGATTGCTGATCCCACCTGCTTACAGGATATCATGGATAGGTTAAGTCACAGGCAGAGCATCATGTAAAACACATGAGCATAACGGGCTGGACCTAGGCCCCCTGCACATATGTAGCAGAAGTGAAGCTTGGTCTTCATGCGGGTCCCTCCACAACTGGAGTGGGGGCTTTCCCTGTATCTGTTGCCTGCCTGCGGATCCTATCTCCCTGCCTGCGGATCCTATCTCCCTGCCTGCGGATCCTATCTCCCTGACTGATTGAGTTGCCTTGTTCTCCTTCAGTGGGAGAGGATTCAATTAGTCCTACAGTGAATTGATTGTCCAGGGGGAGGGATACCCAGAGGGGGCTCCCCCTTCTCAGAGGAGAAGCGAGGAGGAGGCTGGGGGAGGAGCTGTGTGAGGGGGTACTGGGAGGAGAGGGGGGCTGATACTGGGATGTAAAATGGATGATTAATTAATTAATTAAAATTAACGAATGAATAAAAATAATTAATACATATTAATTAGTTAATTCAAAACATGAGCCCAGAACAGGAACATGTGAGCAAAAAGCCAGAGACATGAGACCCGGAGACTCCGTCTCAGAATGTAGGAAGTACACACTGGAATGGGACCCTGAGCTCCTTCCATACCCTTAGGTCTTGTCAAGGCACCTACAGGGCCAGCCAGATGCCTCAGCAAATAAGGTACTTGCTCCCTCATGCCCAACGACCTGAGTTTGGTACCTGGTACCCACACAGAAGGAAAGAAGACCCCCTCAAGCTGTTCTCTGGTCTGCCCAGGAGTGCATGAGCACACATTCTATCTTTCTCTCTAATAATTATAATTTTTGAGATAGGGTCTCTCTACTTAGCCCTGGCTGTCCTAGAATTTATTATGTAGACCAGGCTGGCCTCAGACTGAGTGAGCTGCCTGACTTGACCTCCCAAGTGCTGGGATTAAAATCGTGTGCCACCAAGCACATGCTATAAATTAATTTTTAAAATAAAAGAGAACAGGTGTGTAGCAGAATTTTCCCTGTTCAATCAATTTAAATATTAATACAAGAAGCCTGTGATTGGATATGGAAAAGGAAGGTGGAGCTACAGTTTGCAGAGACAGAGGAGAGGGAAGGAAAATGGAGGAAGAGCAGGACGATCCGGATTCCCGGTGGCTTTAAATAGCCACGGGAAGCTATGAATATCTTATAAGGGTTGGACAATTACAGGACAATTCGTCTTATCTAGGTGGGCAATTTATATCAATATTGATTGACTCTGAGTAAATTGTGTAGATGTTTTGTGCGGTGAGATTTTACTGATATAAATCTGACTTATAAATTACAAGCCTCAAGAGTTTTGATTTTACCACGTAACTGGGATTTGGGACTGCTGACTGGTCGCTGCAGGGGCTAGCCTAGAGGCAGAGGAGGGAAGACCACCTGGGCAGAGAGTAGCTGGCTTTAGCGCGGGATGGTGCCACTTTTTTAATATTCCCCGCAACACAGGTGTTGAAATTTTTGTAAAGAAGAGGATCTGCTTGAATTCTATTTATGGGAACATAAAATAGTGTAGCCATCACAGAAAACGGTGTGAGGTCTCTCTAAGCATGAAAAGCAGCGCTCTCCTACTCCTAGGTAAACCCACACGCACACAGTCCTACGGTGACAGCATGCAACGCTGGCCCTGAGGAGGAGATGGAGTAGTGGCTTTCAGGGGCAAGAGATGAGAGTGTAGCCTTGAAAAGCCTGGCAGAGGTTTGCCAGTGTGAAAGAACAGAGATGGTGTGGCGGCGGGGAGCACCTCAGCTAGAGGGCATGCCATGATTAATTTGGGGGGTGGAAATTAAACACATCCCTAGGGATCTGCCTACAAAGCTCATAGTTGCTATCCCAGCTTCCCTTGGTGCGACTCTGAGAGAAGTTGATGCGCCTTCTTCCCCTTCTGCTGTAGAGAGAGACTCGAGGGCACAGAGGAGCTCTCCCGTGCCACATCCGCTCCCTATCCTTACTGCCACAGGAACATGGCTCACCGATACAAACTTCTGAGAGTCCTCATCTGAAGAAAAAGTCCAGCCCTCCCAGGTGTTGATTGACACTAGAATTAACCACATGCTGAGTGAGGATTTAGACTACTACGAAGCCCATAATCAAAAAAGGTTAGCTAGAAAGTGCTTGATAAATACTTGAGGAAAGGAAGAGGGGGGAAGGTGTATGAAGGAGGAGGGGGGTGAGAGCAGGAGGGGAGAGAGAGGGAAAGGGAACAAGAGGGAGGGAGGAAGAAAGGGAGGAAGGGAGAGAGGCGGGGAGAGGAGGAGGAAGAGGAAGGGAGGGAGGGAGAGAGGGAGAATGCAAATAAGGCAGGAAGGCCAAGTGAAGGAAGGACTGCTGTCTATTCCATTGAAGCTTTAGGCAGAGCACTTTTACCCTGGATTTCTAGAACAATCCTTCCTTTCCCTCATTTCACAAAGTGGCTGTTTGGGAGGCTCTGAAGCACAAGTCACACACAAATGCGTCTTGCCAAGGGCAGAGGGTCAGGGGAAGAAGGGATCATACTGACTGCAAGGGACAGGGCAGAACAGAGGGTCCTTGAAGAAGAACATCCCCTTCACAGCTAGGCTGCTGTCTGCTTGCAGTTCACACCTTGAGGCCAGGCCTGTGGGGCCTGCAGCTGTAGGGAAACACCCTCGAGATTTTGCTCTCTGCTTGGCCCCTGTTTTCCAGCATCCGATGAAAGATGGAAGGAACAGAAAGACCCTGGCGCCTCCTCTACAGGGGGATTGTGTACCTGATACGCTGTGTTTTTATGATAAAATTCATGACACGGAGAGGGGTGGGAAGCCAAAGATGTGGCCTGGGTTGGCAGAGGGGAATGAATTCCACAGAGTTTTAAGGCCAGCTTTGGCTTCTGAGGGGACACAAGGCTAATGGGAAGGATATGTCCCTCTCTCTCTGGACTGACCTCTCCCACCCACCCAAATGTTTAGGATTGAGGCCAATGGGGAAGAACAGAGGGTCAAGGCAGGATGCTGGGGACTGGTGAGAGAAGAGAAGTCCTGATGTGTGCACCCTGCAGGTTGAGTCAGGTCGGACTTGCTTTCCTGGCCGGAAGGAAGAAATCTCTAGAGCTGTTTTTCCTTGCAGGGCCCCCAGCTGAGAGGCACAGACAGAGGCTTGTTAAAGGGGGCATCTGAAGTGTGGCCTTTGCCACCTCTAGGCTCCATGACATGGGCTGTGTCATATACAGGAAAGACAGCAGAGGATCTGTCCCCCAGAGCTGATATTTTCACATTGTTTTCCGTTTGGTTCAATGTCATTTGGTTTGACCTAGTTTTGGTCAGCTCTGCTCTAGTTTGGTTTGGTTTGGTTTGGTTTGGTTTGGTTTGGCTTGGCTTGGCTTGGCTTTAGAGTCTTGTTACATAGCTCAGGCTGTCTTAGAATTCAGGAGCCTCCTGCCTGAGGCTCACCAGCACTCACCACCATGTCTGTGAGACAACATATGCCAGGCTTACATAGGATGCCTACAAACACTTCCGTCCTTGTAGGATAATTTATTCTAACGTCACAATTAAGGTTCAGGAAAGCCATTGTGAGTCCTTACAAAGATGTGAGGCAGAGACTGACACTCGGTGTAACGGTGAAGACGGGCTTGTGGTTGGCAATGCCTGGAAAGTGACAGCACCGACAGCACCGGGTGGACAAGCATATGTACATACATGGGAACTCGAGTGTAGGGCGACTCTCCCAGACATCAGTATTATTTTTTTAAAAGTCTGAAAATAGTTTTTTCCCTCTGCTTTGAAGTGTAGAGGATTAATTCATAACTTGGATTAATTCATAACTTGTTTCTGTTCAAAAAGTAGTTTCTCCCTTTTTGTTTGTAATTGAAAGATTGGATAAAGAGAAAATTCTGGATAACTGAAGTTTCTGGATAACTGAAGTGTCATTGCTTTCCTTGTACATCCCAAGTCTGCACACAGGGGTTTGCTACACCCGATGCTCATGCTCTAACAGGCTACTCCCTGGTTCTCCACTTCTTGAGTTTTTGCCACTAGCCAGGCCTGTGCCTTCAACTACCCCGAGCACTGGAGTAATGTCCAAAGAGCCAAGGTTCAGTTGACAGAGGACACTGGAGAAGGTACCTGTCATGGCTGGGCCTGTGTAGGATGGAAAACTCAACCTGCTTATGGGAAACTGCCTCTGGGAAGAGCAGGCCTCCTGTTAGCTGTTGGACCTCACAAGGTAGTGAAGAGCCGCTGCATAGATGCAGACAGACCCTCGTACCAGCCACACTAAAACCTTGTTCATATAAACAGTTCCTGGTTATTAAAGGTCAGAGAGTCCACTGCCTGGCAGAGAGTAGAGAACCTAAAGTCATGATAGCACACTGCCCACCCACAGAAGCTACCCGACCACCCTGAGCTTTGGCCTAAGCTGTTCACTTCCAAGGACCATTGGCCCAAGAACAAGGAATAAGAAGATCCTCTCTCTCTCTCTCTCTCTCTCTCTCTCTCTCTCTCTCTCTCTCTCTCACACACACACACACATCTTGATCCATTCCTCTAGTGTGAACGCATTAAAAGGTGAAACAAAACAACAAAAATTCATGCCCTCTGCCACAAGACCCAGGGCACAGTGAACTTCGCCACCACTCACTCTGGTGTATAAGACTTTTGAAAGTCTGACCCAACCCCTGTGTGAGCTGGCTCTCTCAGTGATGTCATACCTAAGGTACCACCCACCCACCTTCACCACAGTCCAAACTCTTCAAAGCAGATGTGAGTCTCTCTGCCAAATACCCAACCACCCCCACCGCCCCCACTTCCCTCATCTGACTAGAACCTTCTTCTCGGCTCTCTGAAGGTACAATGTCACCTCTCTCCCTGTCCCCTGGCTGTGCTTGATTTAAATTTAAATGTCCATAAAACGTACAAAGGCAGAAAAATAAATACGCAGGACTGTATAGGGATAGCATTTTCTGGCCAGTGGTTCACAGTCACTCCAAACAGCAGTGACCGAAGCAATGACGACAGTGAGGTCTCGTTAATCTTTGCTTCCCCAGTCCTGGCTTCTGTAGGAGCTCAGTAACATTCTTGTAACCAAATAAACAAACACATCGCTCCAAGCTGAAGGTGTAGGAGGAGGGGAGAGGAAGGGAAGATGGAGGGAAGGTGGAGAGAGGCCTGGACTCACGGGGTGATCTGCATCCAGCTCGGCTCCATAGCTGAGAATCTGATTGGCGAATCTGTCCAGCTCCTGAATGGTCCTTGGGAACCAGGGCACTGTAACACAGAAAAGGTCAAGTTCTGAGTGCAGAATGGAGGACTGCTCAAATGGGATGAGAAAGAGCACTTCTGCCATCTAGCGGCCAATTTGAGGAAATGCCCCCTGGAGTTCTAAACCCCCTGGAGACTAGCAGCCTCTTTGAACCCTAATCAGTCATGTTGATGGTGACAGTAAACAAGGCTCTGCGTAGCTCTTAAATTTAAATTCCGTCTTCTTGGGAAACTGATTTTAATATACATTCCAAAGAGGCCACCAGACTTGGATTGAACCTTGGCCTAGGCTGTTCTTTGGGACCCTCTGTCTCAGAGATTAAGGAATGGGAGGGTCTTCTACCCAGTCCTTTACTGCAGCCCACTAAAGGACTCTTTCTCTGTCCACAGAACACAGGACAAAGGCAAGTTCTGCACCCTGGAATATTAGACCTTTGGAACTCTGACTGACACAGAGCCCACACCCAGCTCCATCTCATGGCTGAAAGTTTTCATGAACTGGATCAAATTCATCCCCTGCTCACCCTTTATAGTAGCTGTCAACAAAGATTTTCTTTAGCAGCAGCAAAAAAAAAAAAAAGATATATAGCCTCAAATATAAATTAGACAAGTTAAAAAGAGAAAGATGAGTCCTCGGACACCAACTTTCTACCTCCTGACTCCCTCCTCAGTACCTTGGGCACCCCTATAAAACCTTTCGATCTCAAAGCTAATTACAGTCACTGAGAATGTGACAGAGTCGGGTCACTTGGAGCTTGCTTTCCAAAGTAACACCACGGGGAAGGGCAAGGTACGTGAGTTTTGTGTCTGCAATGATGGTATCCTTCCTAGCGAGAGATCACAGCAAAGAGAAGATGACATCATCCAAATCCTTGAGCCTTATAAGAGATGTACTGGGTCCAAGAGCCCTGTGTATGGACAGAGACCAGGAAAGTGTGAACTCTAGGTCCCCTGAGGGCAAGAGCCATGAGGGCTGAGTGGCTATGGAAAGGTTAAAGGGAAGATCAAAAAAAATGGAAGGTCTCTGGTTATATTAACATATAAGGTTTTAACAATAGCAACCACCATTCACAGTCTCTACTCTGACCTAGTTTCTGTTTCTGAAGTCCTTCCTCAGATAAGGAAGCTATTACAGCTTCTATTATACAGATTTAAAAAGCAAGGATTTAAAAATCTGAGAGTCAAAATAATTGGCTTAAGACGGGGCCAGAATCTTAGGAGCAGATAGACATGGCAGGGTTCTTTTTAGTGAGCCGAGGCGGTGTCTTTAATCCTGAAAGGAGGCTGGAGGACCCAATGATGAATTTGCAAGCAGCCCCAGCCTGGTGTCAGAAGATCGATCGGCGACTCTGTGCCCACTCCCTTTTCTCGAAAAAGGGAAACGGTAACAATAGGAAGGGCAGCTGATGTTTTCTGAAGCATTACCATGTGCTAGGTACTGGGGTTACATTTGAGATGGAGTTTGTCCTTTAATCTGAGGTTGCTGTGAGGACGAACAGAAGGAAGTAATGGGTACAGCCCAAGGTAAGGTTCTGCCGCCTACTGGCTCAAGTGGGATGAGAAAGAGCACTGCTGCCATCTAGCGGCCAATTTGAGGAAATGCACCCCCTGGAGTTCTAAGCAGGCGCCCTAGCAAGGATTTCCCTAAAACTTCACCAACTGTGTTCATAAAATGAAGTCAGAGCCTGTTTTTTGTGGATCCAAGCTGCCCAAGCTATACAATCCCCACATCAACAATGAAGAAAAATAAAGGTGCCACTCTAAATATTCTTTACATGGTGAACTGTTTTGGAATCAGTATAACAAAGGCACCCAGAATGCTCAAACTTGTGAATGCAAAGAACTCTAGTTATGAACAGCAGATGAAAAGGTTTGTAAGTGTGTCTCTACTTTGGCTGAGAAACTTATCCTTGAAGCCAGCCCTTTATTTCTGGCTAATATCAGGAATAACTCATTCCAGAGTTCCGTAGGTCACAGACAATATACATACACAATTGCAAGGCACACAGACACACGCATGCTTGAACGCACATGCATAGGAACAAGCATATGCACACATAAGCACATGTGTATGCACTGCTAGTGAATGACGGAGCCAGGATTCACATCCGGCTGCCTCCATGCTGGTCCCTGGGTCTTGATCTCAATCCATCTGTCACATGGGGGCAGCGTCAGGGCCACCTGATTGACAGCACTGGCTCTCAAGCCTGACTGGCTCTTTAGTTTCTCACACTGGGGTTTTCATGACTTTAAAGCATGGGTCACTTGTCTGCATCAACTTCTGAGTGGTGACAACAGATGCTGTCTTAGTGTAGGTCACTTACGTGACAGGTGTGGTCCTCAAGGAGTTACTGAAGCTACCTCCTCCCACCCTCACCAGGGCACCATGAGGAAGGTCACCTCCCCCCCCCCCCTACTTTACAGATGAGGGAACTGAGGAGAAGGGAGAAAAGTCTAGAAAGAAAACGTCTTACTCCAGACTGCTGGAACTTTGGAGTCTCTACTCAACAACGCATTCCTCCACTATGTATAGGGGGCTCAAGTTTCCTGTACCCTAGGGAAACCAAGAATGTTATACATGGAGACTTACCTCATCAATGAAAGGGTGTATATACCTGTTTTCCACCCAGAGGGCTGGGAGTGAATGCAGTTAACAGCCTGGTGATTTGTGCTATCTGTAGGGCCAGGCCACACCCGAGTCCCCAAGGCTACTAACATTTATCCTAGACCCTTCCCCTCTAGACCTCTACTAACATTGTTTCTCACCGAATTGGAACCATCCCTCCGGGAGATGTCACATGTATATCTGGTGTGATTGAGATCACACCTGACCCTCCCCCAGGCCCTTAAGCTACCTCAAGCTCTACTGCACACACGGCATTGAGATAAATGTTACCAGAAAATCTTTTCCAAAAATATTACTACTGTTCTTCAATGCCTAAAAATATAAGTGGACCGGAATCAGGTCTAGACGTTTGAACCAACACCAGCTAACTAGGTCATATTGAACTAGATCTAGACGTTTGAACTAACACCAGCTAACTAGGTCATATTGAACTAGATTTCCTTCCGGCCTCACAAGAATCATTTCTCTTTGCAGGGACCCCCCCCCACCCCCACAGTTATGAGAACTTCTTTCCAGCTCTGTCCCCTAAGCTTTCCCTGAAGTGGCCTTTTCTCCTTGAGCCCAGCGCTTTCCTGGCATATTGAAACTCTTGCATTGATACTGGTGTCTGTTTTCTTGTAATATCAGAAGTGCCAAGAAAAGGCCAGGTCTCCCATGAGACCTCACCTGTCTCTCCAGGTGTTATGACCAAAGGGCCTCTCTGAATGGTCCTGGTCTGAACAACGAGACCTGCCCCTCTCCCCTACACCAAGCACAATTAACAGCCCCATCTTCTCAGCTCCCATTATCCTTGTTGTTTACTAATTGCCTGAGAGTCACTTGCAGGTCAGGCAGTACCTGTGCCAGCAGGAACACAAGCCAAACTTTTTTGTCGCATTGCCCTCCCCAGACACTCGGACTCCCCAGCATCCCGGCATGCATTGAGCACCCCTGCAGACCATGTCCTTGGATAAGAGGGGACAACACTGGGCTACTCTGAGGTGATTACATTCTATGAGGGCAGCACAAAGCGAACCATAGAAGAACCACAAATACACGTCACCAGAAGCTCCCAGAGAAGAAAATGGAGCCAGAAGATGGAAGTCATGAGTGTCTTAGTGCATTAATTTCTTTTTTAAATTCTCCAGCTTAGTCGAGGTATAGTTAAAAAACAAAACATGTATATGTATATGTATGTATTTAACAATAATCATTTTATATACACCTGCATTGTGAAATGGTTACCACAGTCAAGTTAATGAACTCATCCACTGTGTCATATAGTTACCACTGTGTGTGTGTGCAGATGTATGTACATGTATATATGTGTATGCATTTCTATAATCTGTGTACATGCATATATACATATTTGTGTGGGTCCATGTGCATGTGTGTGTGTGTGGAGGATACAAAATGTCTCTCATCAACTTCAAGTATACACTGTATTATTATTATTATTATTTTGCATGTTAGATCTCCAGAGCTTATTTATCATACAACTTAAACTTTGTACCATTTGACCAATGTCTCCCAATTTCTCTCCCCACAGCACCTGGAAAGAGCCATTCTCTGCCCCTGTGAATTTGACTTTCTGGGCTCCTTGTATAAGAAAGGCCCCGAAGCATTTGTTTTCCTACAATGAGCTGCTTTTCCTTTGCAAAGGCCCCCATTCATATTGCAGCAAATAGAAAGTCACCTACTATGGCTGGGTGATATTCCATTTACACACACACACACACACACACACACACACACACACACACACACACACCCACACACACACACACACACACACACACACACCATTTTCCATATCTACTCACATACCTATGGAGATTTCTTCACAGTAAACAAGGGAATTCTGGTGTGTTTTTAAGATACTGATTTCATGTTCTTTGAATGTATAACCTTAGGTGGTACAGCTGGGTCACGTGCTGTTCTAATTTAATATGAGGGGCAATGACATACTGGGTCCCATTAAACCAAACCAGTATACTGTCCACTCAATAGTGTACAAGGATTCTCTTTTTCCCACTTCCTCACCACCACTGGTCAGCTCTTCTTCATTCTGTGAGTATTAGGATGCTATGTAAAGACATCTATGCCTCTTGTTCCTCGAGATGTTAGAGACTCCATCCTACTCTGCTGGATCCTAGTGGGATGTAGGAGAGTCAACGTTTGTGCCTGCCTCACTGTTTTCCTGTGTCTTCTGAGCACAGTCGGTCTAGCAATGGCAAAGAGCCCCACAGTGAGGCCAGACTGTGCTCTGCTCTTACCATCTAAAGGACCAGAGGAGTAGAGGAGCCTCTTGGGCCTCAGTATTTCTTCCGTAAAATGTTCATGGGAGAACGACTACAGAGCATACCTTCATATGAACAATTAAATGAGTCAATATATATGCTTTTGCTGAAACGTTGTGGTTCGTAATGAATAGTATTGTTGGTCAATTGTAAACACACACACACACACACACACACACACACACACACACACAGAGAGAGAGAGAGAGAGAGAGAGAGAGAGAGAGAGAGAGAGAGAGAGAGAGAGAGAGAGAGAGAATCACATATCGCTTACCAGATACCTTCTGAGAAGTGCACAATTTCATCCTGTGTGATCCAGACAATAGTCATGCAAGCTCATCAGTCACTATCACTAAGCTATATGGGGTTCACTGTTGTCTATCACATCTTTATATGGGTCTGATTGCATATATTGTCACATATGTATACACACACATGAGGAAAGAGTGGGGAAGGGAAGAAGAAGGGGAGGAGGAAAGGGAGAAGGAGAAAGAGTTGGCTTCTTCGTCACACAAAAAGCAGAGTAAAACTTCTAGAAAAACTAATAATCATGCCATTTCCTTTGTAATATAATTATATACACACTTGTGCTTTGACTTCTGGATCCACAAAACAGATTCAAATCATCTTTCCTTGCTGCTAGATGAACTGAATGCTACAGCAGACAGGATACATCTTAGTCCCGTGGTCAGCCCACAGATTGTGGTTGATCCATGTTTGTCATGATAACAGATTTAATAATTCTGGCAGTAATGAAAGAAAGAGGAGAACCAGAGTTTGGAGTGAAGAACTGTTTCTCCATCCAGTCCAGGTATTAACACCCTTCTGAATACTGTGCCTCAGTTTCCCCCCCATAAGCCATGCATGTTGTGTTCACTTTTTTGCTGAGGTCCTGGGTGAGTTTTGTGTTCTGAGATGTGTGGAACGCTTTGAGAGGCGGCCCAGAGGACCCATGAAAAGATGCTTCCACCAATCAGCAGGGCAGCTGTGTTTATCTTCTGGGAGTAGAGTCGCTACCTTTTCAGTCCTCAAGTTACCGTCCACAGCATCTCTCCTCCGTGGAAGAGCTCAGACTGAGCTGTGCTATCTCCCAACTGAACCCCAGAGGGCAACAGAGACAGCTAGTCCCAGCTCTGACCAGTTCTTCCCTCAGAGCGAAAACAATCTATTTGGTCTCATAATAGCTTAGTTCAGGCCTCTTAGTAGAAAAGAAATGATGCAATTAATTAAATAATTATCATAAACAAATCAGAGAAGTTGAAAAAAATTACAAAGAGTCCAAGACATAAACAACTCAACAGCCTGGTTGGTAGGCCCCAGCATCTGAGTTTCAGGGCCTGGTCTGGAGACTACCGGAAACCCCAAGGCCTCTTTATAAGGGCATGGGTGTCTACCGAGGCGCAGGGGCCTCTGATGACCTTTAAGTCCTATTATCATACAGAAATGTCCAGAACTCAAAGCCATGCAGGAAAAATAAAAGGCATTTCATGTTTTGTGTTGAAAGCTTTCTCTGCTAGTTCACAGCTTTGGGACTTTATGCAATTTGCTTTATCTCCAGGTGGTTCCTCAGTGTCTCATTTGAAAAATGATCATAAAAATCACATGTCTCTCAGAGTTGGTGAGGCTCAAGATGAACTCGGTGAGGGTGAGGAGATGACTCGGTGCATAAAGCACCTTCCTAGCAAACGTGAGAACCTGGATTCACACTCACAAACTCCATGGAGAGCCAGTCAAGGGCCTGTACTCTCAAGGCTCCCACTGTAAAATCAGAGGTAGGGGCAGGAGACTCAACCAGTAGCTCACAGGCTGGGTAGTCCAGTGCACACAGAGGATGAAACAAAGAGATACTGTTTCAAAGTAGAAGGAGGAGACCAGTACCAGAGGTCTTCCTCGGAGCTCCACACTCATGCTGTGACATGTACACACTGCACACTGGGTGTGCACACATACGAGAGAGATTAGAAATGATGAGCTATGTATAGGTCCATAAAGAAGTCTTACAGCAGTGTTTAACACCTCGTAAGGGGATTTTGTCATATTATTATTCTTGATGCTATTAGAAGGCCAAAAGGTAAGTGGTGACAGGCCTGGGATTCACTGTTGGCAGCTGCTCAACCCTATGTCAACTCTCCTCCCCCACCCCTCCTCCTCAGCCCTGGCCAGCAACCCCTGTCCTGTGGAATAGAAGGACCCGGGTCCATTAAACGTTTGCAGGCTCTCGCCTTGGACTAAGGCAGGAGTCTTGGGAAAAGAGACCCCGTGAAGACAAGGACCCAGTATAGGGGTAAGAATGGCCAGAGGCACATGACTTCATTTCTCTTCAGAGTCTGAAGGAACAAGCAGTCTGGGGACCCCCTAAGTTAAAAGTATGGAGCCCAGAGAAAAGCACCTTTCGCACTCAGCTCCAAACACATCTCTGCTCTGACACCACCATCCATGGGAGGGTGAACACCCAAGACGGGAAACCAGCAGGTCTCTCTGTGCCCAAGGATATCTTCCCTAAGCATAATCCATGTGAGTCTGAGCGAGTGACTTGCTCCCGCAAGAGTCTGAATTTTTCTCTGTAAAATTTTAAATAAAACCAGCTATCTGTCTCCTTCTTTGGTATGGGAAGCAACGAACCTGCAACAGGTGGCTCTATCGCCAGCCATTGTGTTTGAACCTCATAGCAAAGTCCACAGGTGCTTGTCTGGCTAAGTAAATATGGTGATTTAAGCTGCTGGTGGCCCAGTCAAAACCCACGTTTGTGCCCCGCAGCCCGTAGGCCTGACCAATTTGTCAGCCAAAAATGTTCTAATTACCTATTTTTTTTTCTTTTGATGAGCTAAAGCAGGACCCGACAGGGCCTTGGAGAATTCCTTTCTGTCTTGCATCCAGACCTTCCTGGATATCATAAAACCTACCTTCTTCTCTGTACACTTTCTTCTCAGTAGGATTGCAGCCCCACCCCCACCCCACCCTCCCCCCACACAGGGGTCTCGCTCACAATACTGAGAAGAGGCACTCACCCTAGTGACCCCGGCCTTCATTTTGAAAACTTAAATCAGATTAGCTCATTAATGACCTTGCCAAATACCCCAGTGGTGGGTCAGGCTCTGCAAGCCCCTCCAGAGGCGCTGGGCTTGGGGTTAATGAATTACTGAGCCGGCTGGTGCAACAGAGCCTCTCTGTGAAGCCAGTGGCACCCGGGAGGGGGTGCAGATCATTAATAAATATTGATTTGGCTCCAAAGGAAGCAGCCTGCCAGAGAGCAGGCCCCTGGACACCCACGTTGCGGTCCCATTAAGTCAGGGACAACTGTTCTACCCAGACGTCAAGGGGACTGCTGGCTCCAGAGTGCTCCCAAAGAAAAGGCTCCCAAGAGCCGACTTCCTGCTTCGTGGGTCAGTGAGAGTCCATTAAATCCACAGTAGTTCAAGACAGACAGATCCCAATCTAACTCTCATCCTCCGTCAGATGTTCACCAGCCCCGGGGCTGAGTCAACAAGGCACCCAGGATGGTGGCCAGCCTGTCTCAGGAAGAGCAATAAATCCTCCGACACAGAGACCCAGAACAGAAGGGTATTTTCACCCACAACTCCAGGCTCCCACGTGTCTCCTCCGAGGCCATGGTCCCAGCTTTCTACTGAAGCAGCTACTGTGTGAGTTCCAGAAGCCATTGAGAAGGGAGAGGGCATGGCTGCCCGATGTTGCAGGTGAAGACCTCCAAGGACTTATTCTTCCTTTAAAGAACTTCTATGTCTGTTTCTAGGGACAGAAAAACCATCACCAAAGGCTTGGCAAGAGTAAAGGAGTCAAAGCTTGGGCGGAAGGATAAGCTAACACCCTCTGCATCCTGAACAGAGAAGTATCTGACATGATGGATCCTGGAGAAGCACACAGCCTCTATTTATGGTTCCGATTCTTAGAATCATAAATAGATATGAGCAAAGACTAGAAATTTCAGTGAAACATTGAAATTATAAATAAATAAATAAAAAGTCTGTAGGGCCCTTTACTGTAGGGCCTAGGCTAGATCTACTCTCCCACTGACCCTTCTAACGGGCCATTTATCTCCATTATTTAATATTTACTTTATTTTCAACCAGGGGAGGGCCAGAGCCAGAGGAGGCCAGGTAATTGGGGCCCCTTAGAGATGGAGTTACAGGAAGTTTGAACCATCTATCTCTCCAGCCTCAAAAATAGTACATGTCTCTTACAGGTACATAGTGGCAGGTTACCCATTATATCCCCATAACATCCAATTCTGCCTTCTAAATACTTACAGGATCTGAGATAAGCTGATATGTCACTCACAACTTGAGTTATGTTCAACTGGCCTATGTCCCGTCAAACATAATACATGTAATACCTTATCTAACCCCAAGTCTTCCTCTCCTCCAACCTGTTGGACCAGAGACTGAGTTCAGTGCACACAAAAGAATATTCCCTAGAAATACCATGTCTCCCCATCATTGCCATATGCCACAGCATACTGCAATGACTTCACACCAGGGTGGACACCACACCTGCTTTCCCTCCTACTGTTAACTCTGGATGACTGATGGGTAACGTCAACCCTAATGTGGGGAAGGCTGCCACCAATTCCCTTTGCACTGCTATCCTGGACCCACACCCATGGTGCTGGTGGTAACACATGGCCTGATGTTGGCTGAAGTTATGGATGACAGCCACATCTCGCTATTGAGGCCCAAACATGTCAGATACTAAGGTTCTATTCATCTGGATCAAGTTCAGCTCAATCATTTTACACCCCAAGATCAGAGCCTCTTGCGCGGCCTTGCCCACGAAGTGTAGGAAGTAGCAGAGTAGGTCTTAGATCTCCCAGATGAAGAAGAAAAGGCTGGTGGGATTGCCCATTGAAAGGGGACAAGTGGCCATGTAGAAAGTAGAGAAGCTAGTGCTGGCTCTTGACTTTTAAATGATTGCTCTTTCTGGGTTGCTATGAGGTTCCCCTTAGACCAGTATGAATGGAAAGTTGCATTTATTTACAATGATTTTGGAACCATCCATGTCACGTGGAGAAAAGACATTCTCGGTCTGTTCCCTCTAACTTTTACAATCTCAGTCTTAGCCCAAATAGCATGTGGAACTGCCCTCTATTTAACAAAGACTGTCAGTTTGGGGACCCTGGACCTAAACATCCGTGAAAACCATTGTGTACCTTGTTAAAAGACTCATGTATTAATTTACTGCAAAATAGGCTCTGCGTGACAGCCTCTATCAAAATTATATCATGTAATCCACACAATCACATTAGCACTAAATATCTTCATGTTTCAAATGAGATGCAACAGGCGTAAGGAGAGCAAGCAAGTTGGCAGAATGGCTACTGACCAGGGATTAAACTGGAACAATAAAAAATGCAAAACCATTCTGCCCCCCCCCCCAAACTTTACCTCTCCCTCATTTCCTAACACTGAAAACACGAATAATGTTCTCTGGTTACTCTAGCTATTGCGAAGATCAAGTAGACATGTAAAATGAGGAAGAATTCTAAGAGCAGGGTTTGGAATACAAATGAGAAATTCTTCTTCTTGCCTGCTCATCATTCTGTGATCTTTCTTAGCTTGAACACAGTGGCCTGGCCAACCAGACAGTTCCATCAGGGCATTTGTTCAGACTTTTCTTTGCAAATGAATCATTGACATATTGGGGGAGCAAGCAGAATACCAACAGCATTAGGTGGTTCTGCACAGAGTCCCAGACTTCCTCCTCTCCTCTAGGATGTGCTTATCCTCCTAGATAATGGCCACAGGCTGAAGACACAGGAGCCATCTCCCTAGCTGCCAGGTCCTAAGGCAATATAAAATTCAGGGAGCATCTAAACAAAGACTTAAAACAGTGATACAACCATGAGTTTCCACAAATCCAAAGATATGTCACCTCTTACAGCTGCAGGAGCATGAGCATCTAATAGTTGTGCCTGTGAAAGCCACACACAGGGCAAAGCCAAATGTATGGGGGAAAGTTTTAATTGACAAGGGAAGGAGAAGTTAGAAACAGAATACACAGACAGAGAAAGCAATAGGAAAAAAATAAAGATGCAGGTGGTGAGACTGAAGAAACTCAAACCATCTGGATCACTCAGCCTTAAGCAGCTTTCTGCTAAAGACTCTTAGGAACCATGACTTCTTTGAAAAGTGTTCTTGTCTTAAAAGCAAATAGGCGTGCACACATGTGCACCACTTTGCCAAGTCTTGGGAGGGGCAGGTCAGAGCCTTTTATGGGATCCTACCACTGATCACAGAAATCCTAAATGAATGTCAAACATCTGTCTTACTCAGTATGGCTCTGCAGAGCAGGGATATTGAAGAAGAAAAGAGAAACCTGTAGGGAATTGAGCTTAGAGGGAAGAAATGTGTGTAATAATGATTCATCTGTCTTCTACCAATAATCTTAACTCTATGCTAGGCAGATAAATAAGCGATAGTATAGAGGTAGAGATAGAGATAGAGATAGAGAAATGATAGATAGATAGATAGATAGATAGATAGATAGATAGATAGACAGATAGACAAATGATGGATGGATAAATAGATGTATAGGTAGATGATATATACATATATACACATATATGTACTTATGTATATACGTAGACTGATGGAAAAACAGGTGAATAGATAGATGATAGATAGATAGATAGATAGATAGATAGATAGATAGATAGATAGGATAAACAGACAGACAAGATAAACAGACAGATACATACATATATAAACATGTGTTCTTGTGCATATACACATACACATGGGAAAAGAGGTGAATGAATGAAAGAGATAGATGATAGATAGATAGATAGATAGATAGATAGATAGATAGATAGATAGATAGATAGACAGATATCAGTCACTCTTCCTGTTTGCACAGAATATAATACATAGTAATGGGAATCAGGCTTACTGCTTCCACACAGTATCCTGTAAAACAATCCCTGTTTGGAGAAAGTCTAAAAGTGTCCATTTATTTTTAAGAAACATCTACAAAGTGGAGTCTGTCAAAAGGCCACGCCCCTAACCTCCAACTACCTAAGACACTGTGTTGGTGTCTGCTCGCCCTGGCTGCAGTCTGTCTCCATGTAGGTATTTTCCACCCCCCACTAAATGCAATGTCATGCAGGAGACTCAAAGGGAAAATAAACGGATTAGTAGTTGGATCGATGGCTGATATTAATGCTCTTTCATGTTGGGTTGAAGAAGGATTTGAGGTCATCAGGAGAGAAGGCGGCAGGAGAATAGACTAAGTATTCAAAAGGCTCTCTGGAATAAAATCCTATTAAGTTCCCATCAGCTTCTCCAGGAGGCATTTGAGGAGGTTGGGGTTTCTTTAACCTGTCACCATAATTAACCTTCCCCCAAGCTGTTTTGGGTGGGGCACATTAGCAATTAAGGAACTGAGAAACTTTCATTTTCTATCACCCACGCCTCGGTTTGAATGCTTTAGAGACCAGAGTGCAAAGTGGTTTTAGCTTAATTGATTTGAGGGGTTCAGGTCTCTCACTTGAACCTGCTGTCAGACTTGCCCCTGAGATCTGAGCCCCTCATTAAAAAGGGCATTTTGTCCGGAGAAAGAATCAAAGGTTCCAATCTCCTCCTAAGCTTTCTTCCTCTTCTCATTCCCCGAGTGAGGCTGACAGAAAAGAGAGACTATACAGAGTCATGTCATGCTTGCTTTTCTTTCAAAATCCCTGCTTCCGGACCCAGACTCCTCTCCGCAAATCTACCCCTGGAGTCCTGATGGCCAGTCTCTCTCAGCAGGTGTCACCTCAGCATCTGCTGTATCCCTAGCAGCTGTTGAGTCCCAGATAAGTTCAGTCTAGGTGGGACCAGCCCTACCGGTGAGTGACCATCTACTCCAAGAAGTAGAGGTTACAAAGCAGTAGGATGGGACGTTTCAAATACTACTGGCTATTTCTTCTTTGCTACATACAATTGCCACCCCCACTTCACCCACACGTACACACACACACATTTGCACACCCACTCTTATTTCAAACATTAGCACCCAGCCATCTGAGCAAGGAGGTGAGCAGCCTCCTAAGGCATTAAGTTCACGCAATTTTTCCTGTCTAAGAAGTTCAGCGGTGGTTGCAGGATACCTCTGTAACAGAACATGAGCTTGTTTTACTTTCTCACAGCTACATCTCCAGAGTTACACGATAGAGCATTTGTCTCCTTCCAACAACAGTCCCTTTTCTGTGTCTACCTGGGTGTCTTGTGTCCTTTGCCAGACTGTGAGCTACTTAGGAACAAGCACTCAACTTACTTTTTTTTCCCTCCAGCTCCTAACAGAGTATCGGACATACATCAGTTGGTATTTAACATACTTTGGCCCATGACTATACATACTTTACCCTGCCTTACAACCAAGTTGCAACCTCTATTTGCACTATGGAGAATTTAGTAGTCGATAGGGCCACGTGACCTCCGAGATCATATTCCCACTTTTGAAATGTTTGAAGAAAGTATCTGTACAAGGTGGATTGCTGGAACTCTGGTAGTTGTGTCTTTTCTCATAACTGATAGTAATGGCAAGAATATAGAACATTTATAAAGCCCCTCAACATCCTCTGCTCTATTTCCAGTGGCTGCTGATGTGATTCCATTAGCCCCATAATGCCAGGAACTCTTGTTTCTTCTGCACTGGATGTAACTTGAGAACGTCAGCCTCAGCAATTTGTCCAAAGTCACACCAAGTGCGCTGTTTCGATTCAAGAAACTGGGCTCTTAATTAATTCTCTAGATCCTCTCCAAGAACCTCCTTTTGGAGCTTCCAGCTCAGGCTTCAGCCCTCCAGCTGGTCTACATACATCTTCCTAGCTCTCCAAGTGGCGCCTGCCTGCCTGCCTGCCTGCCTGCCTGCCTGCCTATCAATTGCTTTGATTTCCGACTCCAGAGCCCAGCTGGCCCAGACTCCACCTGCTCCAACCAGAAGCAGAGCTTGCCCCAGGACCCTGCAGGCCCTTTCTTTATCCAGAGGGCCTGCAATTCCTGCTGGGAGCAGGTGGCCTGAAAAGCAGGAGAGGAAAGCCATCAGCCTGGGAAGAAGATGAAGAAGGCAAAGAAGACTGAACAAGAGGAATTACAAGGGTCCCTCTCGAGACCTGAGCCTACATGATCATTCTGGGCAAGGGCAAGCCAGAGATGGGGAGCTATATCTGAGAGGCGAGGATAGAGAAGACATCTTCAGAGAGTCTTAGAGCTGCCTTTCAGGAGACATTTCTGTTGCCTGTTCTACAAGGTGCATTTTGTCTTATTTTAAAGAGTCTCTGCTTTTTAAGTAAAATAAATAACTTTTCATTAGCACATAACTGTACTGATTTTGTATCATACTCAAAGATATAGGCTTGATACCCTGATCAAAGAGAAGAAGGAGTAGGTGGAGAATACATATGGTACAAATGTAATATTATATATATATATATATATACATATATATGTATATATGTATATATGTATATATGTATATATAATTACATATATATACATTTTATGTAATATTATATATCATATATAATATTACATTTTATACAATATATAATATATTATATATAATGTTACACACACACACACACACACACACACACACACACACACACACACATATATATATATATATATATATATATATATATATATATATATATAAAATTATATAACGTCCAAATTGGAATAATCATACTTATCCTCCTCAACCATTGATCAATCGGTCAAATGTTTAAAAATGTTTCTTCTATTTTTTACTTTAAATAGTAGAGCACATTATTGATTGTTACCTGAAGTCATCCTTTTCTACAGCAGAACACCCAGACTTGTTTCTTATGTCTTACTAATGCTTGGTATCTGTACCTGTACACTAATTCAGCAACAGTGTGTTCTTGACCCAAAGCATTTGGTGTTTGAGAAAGCTACTTTAGATTCTGAGGTAGAAAAGGAGTTCATTGAAATCAGGTTCATCTCAACAAAGCACGTTCTTAAGTGTCTACCAAAATGCATCGAAAACCTATACATGATTGTTGATAATATGCTCGTTCATAATAATCCCAAGTTGGAGTCAACCAAGATGCCATTAAAAATAAGTGACTAGGCAATCTGGAGTTAAGTTAACACATTGGGATATTATTCAAGAGTAAAAATGAAATGATATATAAAGTCAAACGTGAACAAAGCCCATCTAAAATGTTGCTTCTGGAAAAGGCAAAACTACAAGACTGTAAATAAGAGAAAGAAGGTATGAAGGAGGGGTGGACTGCAGGCAGTTTTAAGACACTAGCAGTAAGCTGTATGCCACGGTGGTGGCAGACACAGAGCACCATGCATTGGTTAAAACCAATAAAACTCTACAACACAAAGCAGGTTTTTGAATGTGACCATTGGACTTTACTTCCTAGTGATAAATCAATCACTACTGGCCCATCAATTATTTTTTTAAATGTGCTGTATGAATGCAGATTGGTAACAAGTGGAGTGTAATACAGAAAAAATTCTCTGTACATTTTTTTCACTTTTCTCTAAAATTAAAAATGAATTCTATTCAGAATAGTTCATATGAATATACCATTCATCCTAAAATAAAAAGCAGTCAAGCATCTAGCTTGTCCAAATTCTTCATAGGTTCATACACGTAAGTGTAGAGCCCCATATTGCCATTGAGCCAATCCCTACAACATGCTAGACACAATGCTATGATCTTATAACAAAAGCTCTAGGGAAACACAAAGAAGGGATTTCAAAGTCAGAAACTGAAGGAACGATTAGAACCCAAACTAATCTAGCTCCAAGCCTGTTATACCTATATGTCGTACAGTAAGTGGAGAGTAAAACACTTGTTTGGTTTTATTTTGTTTTGTTTACAATGCCTATATCAACCTCCTCAATGGTTACTACGTGCCACATATTGTACTATATTCTGCAGATACAGATGTGAGTAAAAGAGACAAGTGATCCAGTGGAAGAGCAAGATAAGTGGATGGAAGACGACAATGAAAGTACCAGGATGAACAAACGAAGTGATCACTGATCCAGGCAGGCTTAGCATGTTCTAAGAATTTGGGGAAAGCTCTTTTGTTGGGGTAGAGATAACAGAGCATCTTGCGCTCACTTTACATACATGTAGAAACCACACTGAATGTGATGGTTAATTTTCAACTTCACTCACACTGGGAAAGAGTCTCACTGAGGAATTGTCTAGATCAGGTTGGCCCGTGGACATGTCTTTTGGGGAGAGAGAGATTGTTCTGGTTATATTAACTGATGTGGAAAAAAACCCATCCTAAAAGTGGGCAGCATCATCCCCTAGGTTTGGATCCTGGCTTGTATAAGAGTAGAGAAGGTAAGCTAATCACTAGGCAGGCATGCACTTATTTTCTCTCTGTTCTTGACTGAATACTATGTAACTAATTGCTTCATGCTTCTGTCACTTTGACTTCCTCCACAATGATGGACAGTAACCTGGAATGATAAGCTCAAATAAATCTTTTCTCCCCTACGTTGTTTTTTGTCATGGTATTTCATCTTAGCACCAGCAGAAGGATCAGAAGTTCAAGAGAGCAACCTTGGTTAGCTAATGAGCTTGAGATCACTCTGGGCTACACAATATCTTGTCTTTTAAACATATTCAGTGAGTGTAAGAAACAACTACATGGAGGAAGAGGGAAAGAGATAACTATGCACCTGTTATGCTAGGCTTTTGTCTAGGTCCATAGCTTAGTTCCTCTCCATTATGCCCACGTTGTTATGTATGCTATAGTTAAATGAAGACAGTGTGGTATTGCTTAGGTCACAAGATTCTTCAGACTCTCACCCGTGTTCTTTTCCTTGTCTCGGGAAAGCTCGTGGACAGTGGCACCAATGTCATTCCTCAGGCTCTTGATGATGCTACCCAGGACAGGCTTGCTACGCTTATCCAGATAGGTGAAAAACTCATACTCGTCTTTGTTTAAACGAGAAGGTCTAGATTCAATGTGTGTCAGGTTGATATCATTTTCCTGAAAGAGAAAATTATAGGTGTGAGAGTCTGGTGTTCATTATTACCACAATCCAAATATACAGAGCCAGAACTTAAGAGAGTCAACTAGAATTGAAGAGCAGGGTTTAAAAACATTTTGTATTACATGAGTATAAGGAAGCCCTTAAATTTGAGACTCTGTTTTACCTTCTGCAAAGCCAAGTGCCAACTGAAAAGAGGTAGGAAGAATGAGTCAAGTGCATCCGAACTTAATCACACGGAAATCTAATCACAGCCTACAGTTGCCTGTGTAAGGCTTGGGCTTGGATCAATTGTCTAAGACAATAGTTGTAAAGATACGGCATAGGAAAGACTCCCTTCCACCCAATGAAATGCCACAGAAGCTCAATAAATCATATAGACGCAACCTTGTTTTGCTTGTATAGAATCCCCAGGACACAAGCTCTGCATTCATAATCTCTAAACTGTATCATCTATGAAATGCTAGATATTTTATTTTCATGCTTCTGCATCCCTCAGTTTCCCTATCTGCACATGAGTGACCTCATTAATACCTGCACCATGAGCTCATTGTGGGGTCTTGGACAAATTAACACATACATACATTCTGATGGGTGCAACATAATCTATAGAACTACTATTAATATCATCATATGTTATATAACTATATAAGATATATTATTTGTATTATATATGAAAATGCATGTATATATATATATATATATATATATATATATATATATATATATATATATTAGTCACTAAATGCCAATCACAAAACAGACCTAGATTTTTTCTTTTTAAAGTTTACATTCAAGTTGAGGTAATAAAGACAGCAGCCATAAAAGGCAATTAACTTATTATTATTTTATAGTGACGGGATAAAAAATAAATACAAGGCAGGACAGATGAAATGGATGAGCGGCCCTGGGGTAGCATTAGGATACAGTCTAGTATTTAAGAGGATCTGCACATGAAAAAAAAAAAACTATATGCACATTCTAAAGGAGTTAATAGACAGGACGACCCCATGGGGATGGTGGATGGGATTGGTCTAGAAGTAATAAAAGAAGTCTGAAGTTGGAATAGCCACAATAGATGAAGGGCATCTAGACAAGTTATTTGAATGAGTCTGGCCTTGATTATGAAATTTATAGGGGTCTTTATGTAGTTTTGAGCAAACAGACAACAGGATCTCACTGTATTAGCCTGATCAATCTGTCATCGGTGCTGAGAATAACCCTTGTAGACCTGACAGAACCATTAAGTTCTGCCGTGAAGTTGCTTCTGAAATCCCATATGATGGTGGGTGTAACTATGGTGGCAAGTGTGACAGTGCCAGGAGNGAAATTTATAGGGGTCTTTATGTAGTTTTGAGCAAACAGACAACAGGATCTCACTGTATTAGCCTGATCAATCTGTCATCGGTGCTGAGAATAACCCTTGTAGACCTGACAGAACCATTAAGTTCTGCCGTGAAGTTGCTTCTGAAATCCCATATGATGGTGGGTGTAACTATGGTGGCAAGTGTGACAGTGCCAGGAGTCGTCACAGGCTGATATTTCATGTAATGACCTCAAAGATCAAAAGTATAAGGACTATGAGAGGAATTTGTAGATAACAAAACAGAAAAGGGATCAGTAGGTCCCATTTCATCATCTGTTTTGAAACACTATATACCTGAGTGAGAATTCAGAATCCCTAAGGAGCAAGCACACACACAAAAATCTCCCTAGAGTTTCTTCTTTTAATTAAAAAAAAAGAAAAAACAAAACAAACAAACAAAAAAACTATAGCAAAGCTAGAGAGATGAACAAATACTTCTTATATGTCATTAGCTACATCTACCATAGCTGTGGATCTCAGAGATAAAAACAAGTCATCAGACTTGGCAGAAAATGCCTTTACCTGCAGATTCAATCTGCCAGTGAACCATTATACAATTTCTCAGCACTTGCTAGAGTACATTATCTAGATGTTCCTTGATTTCTACAACCAGTGTTTTAGTGGCTGGCAAGTGACTTCCCTCATATGCTTTGCCACTAGAAACAATGACTGGCATTGTCTGCATGCTTGTCCCTGATTACCTAGGTGATTTCCCAAATTAAATGCCTCGGGGCCTCCATGGTGAACCAGAAAGTATTCACCCCTTAAAGTTTCTGTATCTTACCCCGCTGCTCTCAAAGGGGCTAAATCATCTGTTCTCTCCATGAGAGAACCTATATTCTTCACCAGTACCAACTATCAGGATTCCCAATGTTGTTTTTCTTTACCTGATATACAAAAATAGTTAATAATTCATTATTGAAACTTTTACTTAATTGCTGATAAGAATAACATCTTTTCCTGTCATTATTAGCCATTTTTTCTTTTTTGTGATTCATGACTTTTTCATAATAAAGCTACTTTTTCTGATCAGTAATACTTGTTTGTAGATTGTGTATTAGTTTTATAATAATACTATTCTTGTCTATTTTAAAATATTTGTTACATTTTGCTGCCTGAATACCAGATATCCCTTTCTCTGTGTCTAAAGAGCTCCTAATCCAAGTTCTGTGTGCTTCTCTGGTTTCTCTTGACATCTTAAGAGTCAGGGGAAGGGTGACCAGAACATGAGCAATCAGAAGGCCAGAGGTCTCATTTTCCCAAATTCATTCCCTACAACGGTACTTATTTCAAAAAGGCAGAGCTCAAATATCTCACTTACTCCTGGATTGCCTTTTGGAGAAATGAAAAGTGTCTTGGTTATTGACCTATTTCTAATATTGACAAGTCTTCAAAATCTAGGCACTTTAAATTGATTCAGAAGCAGAAATGGACTAAAAAGCAAATGCTGGACTTTGTGAAATCTAACAAAACACACTGAACTCCAACATAAAGCAGTCACCTTGCAATCATTATGCAATATCCCAAACAGAGATGCTTGCCTGACAAATCAAAACACCTATTTCCACATTCACATAAAAAGCTGTGGCCTGCTTTATGAATGTCATAAAACCACAAAAGCATGGCCTACTTACTACAGCTTCTCCTCAACTTGTTTTTAGATGGTGATAGTTTAGCTCACATGGCTCTTAACACACTGTAGTGGTTTGTATAAGGACAGGCACACAGACTCATATATTTTAATGTTTACTCATCAGGGAATGGAACTGTTTGAAAGGATTAGAAGGACTAGGAGGTGTGGCCTTGTTGGAGTGGGTGTGGTTTTGTTGGAAGAAGTGTATTACAGGATGTGGGCTTTGATGTTTCAAAAGCCCACATCAGGCCCAGGTTCTTCCTCTGGGCCTTCATCTCATCTACTGATCCAGCATATGCTGCCATGTTCCCTGCCATGATGATATTAGATTAAACCTCTGAAACTTTATGCAAGCTTCTAACTAAATGCTTTCTTTCATAAGAGCTGTCTGTGTTAGTCATGGCATCTCTTCATGCAAAATAACAATGACTAAGACACAAACACCTGCATATAGAATCACTTACATGGGCTCCCAAATTTTAAAAATACTTAAAAAAAAACATACGCTGTTCACTACGACTGATTCCACCAGTACAGCTATGCTAGTGTTCACTAAGAAGAAAACCAGGACACATCATGAATTCATAACTAAAAAAATACTAATATTCAAATGGACAAAACGTACTGCAGATGCAGGAACTTGAATAGATCTAACACTTAAAATAAAATTCACCCTTTTGTGGTTGAAGCAGTGTATGTCCAGGTATAAACAATGCAATGCTGAGGAGAACATATGTCACTACAATGGTGATAGCTCCTCCTCTCAAATACCACCTATGAAGGTCGTTCATGGGCCCTTCTCTTTGGTCTTTGGGGAAATTCAGGAAGAGAAACAATAAAATCATAGATAATTTAAAAAAAAACAAACTCTGTTGTGAAGAACAGAGAAAGAAAGCACATGTTTCACTGCAAAGTCGTTGTTCTTTTATAAACACAGCCTTTGCTTCCAGGGATACAGTAAGCGCTCTTAAAATGTTGACTTTTTTCTTATGACATCACACACAAAAGTATCAGAATCGCTGGGTACAAGACACAGAATAATGAACCTGACACATGCTCTCTTTCTGCTGAGTCTTCTCTGTGTCCCCCTGAGGCCCCAGGATGTTACCACTGGTCACAGCTTCCCTTAAATGATTTGGTACTTGTGTGTATGAGTGTGGGTCTTAGTCACTGATCTATTACTATGAAGAGATATCATGACCAATGCAATTCTTATAAAAGAAAGCATTTATATTAGAAGCTTGCTTATAGTTTCAGAGGTTTAGTCTAATACTATCATAGCAGGAAGCGTGGCAGCATATGCTGGAACAGCAGCTGAAAGCTATATCCGGATCTGCAGACAGAGAGAACCCTGACCTGGTGTGGGAAACATCAAAGCCCCAAGCAGGACAGAGAAATCCTGCAGAGGGAGGACCAGAGAGACAGCGGGAACTCAAAAGGTTCTATGAGCAAACAGAGGTCATTTCCTAAACAAAGCAAAAAGCAAGGTCATGTTTCTTGGCATAGGAAGAAAGAGAATTTGTGAACCCTCCCTGGGGTCACATCCTCTCCCCTATTTACTTCTGTTAAAATTTAAGAGGCAACCAAGGTCTGAAACGTGATCAAAATATACTGCATGATAAAAATTAACAAATAATGGCAAGAAAGTTTATGTATATGGCAAAAATCAGAGAAAGGGATACAGTAAAGCCAAGAACCAAGGTCAGCTCTCATGTATTTGTCTTCACATTTGAGAAGGTACAAAGACAGAAGAGAGAAGATGTGTGTGCACATGGTAGAAGAAATGCCAGAAGACAAACCACACTTTAGGGCAACTTGACCACCCACCCATAAGACATCCCTGGAAGTAGCCACTTTGTCCAAGAAGCTCTTTGTACTCCAGAAGTGGTGGCACACTAGGGAGGTAGAGGCGGGAGGCCTTTGTATGAAGCCAACCCGCTCTACATGAATACTGGGACAGCTAAAGCTATCTAGTGAGACACCATCCCAATAAAAAAAATTAACAAAAGGAGAAAAATAAAAGAAAGAGAAGATGGGGAAGGAGGAGGGGAGAAGAAGAGGAAGAGGAAAGGAGGAGGAAGAGAACGGGGAGAAAGAGGAGGAGGAGGAAGAGGAGGAGAAAGAAGAAGAGGAGGAAGAGGGGGGAGAAGAGAAGAAAGGGAAGCAGCTCTTGCTTTGGGAAAAACCACAGAACAGTTCATACAGAGTGACTTCATTTATTTTAATACTGAAAATGTAACTTAGGAAAAAAAAATCACAAAAATCTTTCACCAAATTTTGTAAACTAACTAAACACCCTCAGCTGGGGACTCTGAACTCCCTAGTCAGAGGTGTCACATGACTCCAATAAAAATTCCTTTGTTGCAATCATTACTTTGTTCTGTTATGGGCTGAGAGGACTGCGTTGTGTATGTGCATTGTGTCTCCCCAGGGAAAGTCTTTCACACCACACATGTTGTTGCTGATAGTTTAGAGCACAAAACAAGCCACCACAATACTGAAACCTAGAAGTTAAGAAGGTACCATGGTCAAATGTGTTTAAGAAATATAAAACGTGACCACATTGAGTAGGTCTTCCCACTGCAGGCTTCCTGGTACTTCAAGTGTCTGTGTGTGCACTATGGCTCTCCAAAATCCAGATGTAGAATGGGTTGTCAGAATGCTTTTTTAACTATATAGAATTTGCTAGAATGTTTTTAAAGACCATATTGCTTTATTGTACAGTTGAGTTTTTTTTTTCATTTGCTCTGTTATTTACTCTTTTAAGTTTCACTTTTTATGTCCAGAAACTTTGTCAGAACATGATGGTGTAATAAAAGATAGAAATATGCAAATGCACAGTGACCTCAGCACCTTCTCCCCCTCCTCCTCCCTCTGCCAAGCTCCCTTTGTTTGGCAGAAGGGACAGTGTTACAGACAGATCATGGACTTGGAAGCCAGGGTTTTAAACCCACCTCTACCTGCACATTCCCTGACTTATCTTCAGTGAATTGTTCAACCTTTCTCAGAGCCTCAGCACCCTCATCCATACAGCAAAAGAGTGGCTTCTACCTCTGAGTTTCATGTATATCAAATCAAGAGCCTGATATGCTTGGCATATATGTGCGGTGCCATGTGTACAAGAATTTGCTTTCTTGATTAACTCAGTACTTTGTGTTATAGTACTATGAATTTTATCAGGCTGTTAATAAGGGTATAAAAGTTGTACCAGGATTGAGAGTTTCCATGATAGCTGCTGAGGGTGTTTGGGGAAAAAAATGAATATACACTAATAACAGCCTTCCACCAACCAATCAGCATGCTGAACACCATATCTTCCTCTGGAGGATACAGTGAAGTCCTCAAGGAATTGAGATCTGGACAATGTATCAAAGAATTCATGGAGAATTCATACATGCATGCATGAATGTACACACACACATACACACACAAACATGCACACACACACACACACACACACACACACACACACACACACCTTAGGTGCACTTCATCCAGTTCTGCTTGTGGTTTGTTTATTATATTGTCGACAGTTTCTTCATTTATTATTATTTAATCCATTAACTAACTCAGTCCCAAGGGGCAACTGCTCAAGAATATGTGACTCCCTGATACAAAGGCTAAGCACGTGCACTGGAGAATTTTACAAAATCATCCTTTTCAGGAGCAGTTTATCCCTCAGAAAATACCTTTTTTACTTCTCCCCACTGCCTTCTACTTGCTATTAGGCATTCATTTACCCACAACTACCATCACCACTTTAGAAACTCAGGTTTTAAGTTCTAAATACACTCCATTTTTCTAGAGCAGTTTTAGATGTTGAAAATGGAGTCATAGTGCTGAAGATGTCTCCTAGTATTACAGCACTTACCTGCTACGTGAAACACTCTGGATTTTATATACAGTACCAAGCCATTGTTATTGATATTGTGTTAATTGTATCTAATGTCATATAATGATGGCCGGTCTTCATTATCAATTTGATTGGATTTGCAATGGTCTAGAAAACAAACATCTGGATGTGTTTGTGTCTGCAAGTCAGAGGCTTTGATGGGAGAACCTACTTACTTTTATTCAGCTAAATTGACATAATATTAAACCAATACCTAATAACTTATCACTATAATGTCTATAGATCAGTGTGTCTCTCAACTCTCATCAGAAAAACTTCTGTTTGTGGTAGATCGTGCTTAATAGAAACCCACATCTGGTCAAGTTTTTGAGAAAAGGGGACTAACATGCTCAACCTTCAATGAGTCCTATGTATCACACCCCTCCTTCCAAGGCTCCAGAGTCACTGCAGAAGAACTGGGACAACTGTATGAGCCAAAGGATGGATGGCTAAAGAAGAACCGTATTTTCCAGACCTAGCAGTGCAATTATGCATGTGAACTCAACACAGTTGTGATAGCAGGCACAAGACCTGTGCAAGCTCAAGCCAGACAAAACAACACTATAGAAAGTGGAGGTAGACCAGAAGTCCCACTCTTAGCTGAGTCACTATTGTCATATGATTGCTGGTAGAAGAGGGAAGGTTTTGGTTTTTTTTTTTTTTAAGGGTTTGGTCCTGGTAAGTCAACAAAGTTGGATGTTAAGTGTAGAGAACAGGAAAAAGGTCAAGCAGAAATTAGAGGAAGGCTGAATGTAATCGAAATATATTACACACTTACCTCAAATAAGCGCAGGACCTTGGCTAGGGCACCAACTTCCTCTTTGAGTGAGAATATCAGAGAGACAGCACCATTTTGATTGGAGTTATCTTCGATGTAACTTGTTTCCTACATAATTAGATCACTTGGTTAAAATGTTTTTCACAGATTTGCAATTATTCCCTTGGAATCTCTCAAGAAGAGGCAAGCATCACCTATTTCTGCTCGTTAAGCTTTGGAACACAGTGAATCACGTGTATTCTACATGGAAGGCAGTATGATCAGAAATAAGCAAGTTGAAAACAATGAGAGGATGAGTCACTCCTGGGTTAGCTTTCAATTTATAGAACCTAAAATTATGCATTGATGTCACTAGTTACTGACAAAAATCAACATTTTTAAAATGAGAGCTCCAATACCAGACCCTATCCCATATCTGAAAGGATATAAATCTGAATTATGATAACTGTGCCCATCCTTTCAGTGCTAAAATTCTGACCATTAGACACATGTACAAGAAGTCAGGAGATTCTTAGAGGAAGAGCAAGTGGTGCAAAAAAAAAACCTCCTTAAAAAGACACTGGGAAACAGAATATAAAAAGCATTAAAAACAGGACATTCGTAGGCTGTGGATCTCAGACATGGGTGCTATTCTCTCTCAGCCATTTACCACCTAAACCATTCTGAGCAGATCACTTTACTCATGTCCTCAATACTTCATTTACATCATTACCTCAGAATAATAGTAAGAATTAGTCCTGTTCAAATAATATCCAAGTGTTGGGGGAAAAAAGAAAATATATGTTTAAATAGAATATTAGGGTTATTTGTAAAATGATAAAAATATTATTGCACATATGTTAACGGCCTTTTATGTTTTAGCAAAAAGCATCAAGTTGTCCCATGTGCAGCAATAGGTGATAGCTCATTGCTGAAATGAGTCACAAGAACACGTAGATACTAAGCTATCAGAAAATGGGTGCCTTCAGTAAGGGAACAAACTAAGCCAGAATATGTGTGGGCACTCCAGAGTTTGCCAAGACATTTTCTTAAATTTTAAAACAATACACAACATTTTGTATGTACCCACCAATGCACAGCATGTCCCCCAAAAGGAGTAGAAAATGTGAAGATCAATTACTCTCTTGTAAGCAAGTTAATTAAGTTAGTGCTGTGGATGTCCCATCATCTCCGGGACAGGAGGAAATGGTGGGAAGAGTCTAGTCAGGGACTCAGAATAATGAGCTTCAGAAGACTGAAAACTCTGGGACAAAAATATTTCAGTTCAGAAAATTCATATTTTCCTCCTAGAACCTTATATTATAAAGCTGGAAGTACCAAATTTATCAGCAAGTCAGAATTATAGGAAGCTTCCAAATAAATGAGAGATTTGTCCCTACCTGGACTATGTTATCATCTATCTTCTAAAAATAGTAATGTGTAAGGGCAGAAGAGATGGTTCAGTGGTTAAGAGCACTTGTTGCCCTTACAAAGGACCTTGGTTCAATTCCCAATATCTGCACAGTGGATAAAAAACATCTGTAACTCCAGTTCCAGGAATCTAGAGCCTCCATTGACCTCTATGGGCTCCTCTTTGCACACACTTGGGCACATATACATACACATAAAGTAAATAAATACTTTTAAAGAAAATCACTATATTATTTTTTAAAGACTTTGATTTTAATCAAGGTCCTCATTTGATTTGAACAATCTTATTTAACTTTGAAAACAGTCTAGGAAATAGGTTTTATTAGGCAACAAGTCTGCTCTTTCATTGATGGCAAGATTCAGGCTTAGAGATGCTAAGGAACTAGGTTATAGAGATAACTTAGATGGAGACCTTGAAACCAACCACTGGACTGAGCATGGGATCCCCAATGGAGGAGTTAGAGAAAGGACCAAAGGAGCTGAAGGGGTTTGCAACCCATAGGAAGAAAAACAATATCAACCAACCAGGCACCCCCAGAGCTCCCAAGGAACTAAACCACCAACCAAAGAGTATACATGGAGGGACCCATGGTTCCAACCACATTTTTATCAGAGCATGACCTTGTCTGACATCAATGGGAAGAGAGGCCTTGGTCCTGTGAAGGCTCTATGCCCCAGTATAGGGGAAAGCCAGGGCAGAGAGGCAGGAGTGGTAGATGGGTGGATGAGCACCCTTACAGAAGCAGGGGGAGGGAGGATGGGATAGGGCTTCCTGAGGGAAAACCAGGAAAGGGTTATGAAATATCCAATAATAAAAAAGAGAGATAACTCAGGCATGTGATTTTAATCCCAAGATTTCAGAGATGGAGCCAGATGGATCTCTGGAGCTCCCTGGCCATTCAGGCTAGCTGTGTGGCAAATTCCAGACCACTGAGACAACTGTCTCGATAAATATGATAGAAAGTGACAAAGAAATGAAGCTCAAAGCCTGTTTTTGTCTCATATATATTTGTATAACTACATACACATGAATTCTCTCTCTCATTTTCTCTCTCATTCTGTTGAGAGAGAGAAAGAGAGAGAGAGAGAGAGAGAGAGAGAGAGAGAGAGAGAGAGAGAGAGAGAATATCAAGCAACTGGCCCTTAATCCACAACTAGCATTGAAATTAGTGTTTAAACTGGGCCTTTCGACTATGTATGCTATCCATCAGCCATGACCTACTTTGGTACTGCCTCTCTCTCTTCTAAAGCCTCCCAGGCATATATAGATGAGCCTGATTTCAGTCTCTTTTTTACAGCAGAGAGCGCTTAGTATTTTCTGGCTTTCTTAAAACAACAAAGGAATTCCCTGTTTCTAGTTCACTCCTGTTTTGTTGACCTCCAAGAAAAGGGAAGCATTCTTGGTACATACCGACATGTGCCACCTCTGACTAGGGGAGTTCAGAGCTGAAGATTCTTGTAATAGAAACCCAGTGGGCTCCTCCAGCATTCCCCTCCTGTGTGTCCAGCAACCACCCAGTCAGTCCAGTATCATCTTCCTCAGAAATGATTCTTTTTTTTTTTTTTTTTTTTTTTTTTCAACTTTT
>LR752177.1:31962-102566 GCA_902729485.2 Mus minutoides | reverse complement strand
AAAAAAAAAAAAAAAAAAAAAAAAAAAAAAAAAAAAAAAAAAAAAAAAAAAAAAAAAAAAGAAAGAAAGAAAGAAAGAAAGAAAGAAAGAAAGAAAGAAAGAAAGAGTCACCTTGAAATCTAGGAAGGATTTTGGAAGACACCAGGTCCCTAAGATGAACCAAACAAGGCCCGGGCTGATGGCATGATTCCAAACGACCCAGGCCATGCCCACCTGTGGCTCTAGAGAAAGGAGAGAAGGCAAAATGACATGCAAGGTGCTTGGTAGACAGCAAGAAGAAGCACGCTGGAGAGATGAGTGCACTGTACCTGTCCAGGGGCTTGCCGTCCTCGGTAATGATTTGAGCACTGTTGGCGAGGGGACAATAGACAATGCACATTTAAAAAAGAAGTGTGCTCCAGAGTTGTTATCAAAGACACTTAGTCTTTGTAGAAATTCTCTGGCCCAGTCATGCAGAGATCTACCCTCAGAAAGATGCTGGAGGAGAGCCTGTATCTGCAATGGGATTTGAGTTTAAGGGAACAGCCAGGACAGATGGTGACCCCGGAGTCATATTTTGAAACAGGCTGACTCTTGTTTAACTCAGATGAAAGGACAACTTGACAGTCTCCAAATGTTTGCCGGAGGAAGGACTTGTGGCCTCTAAGAAGCTGTGAGGGAATCTGCATGGTGCTAGAGGCTCCAGGAAATGGAATGAAGAGACAGAAACATCGCAGGGACCAGAGGACAACCAGTGTCGCACAGTGTGCTGCAGAGATAAGAGATGGAAGTGGATGCTGGAGGGATCTGCCAGGAAGACCCTGACCAGTCACCTCCTAGCTGGGGACCTTGCATTCAGTCTTCAACTTCTCTGAGCTTAAGTCTCTATTCAGACACTGAGATGATGCAATACCTCGCTCTCAGGCCTGCGGTGTAAGGTGAATGTCATGATTAGAAAGGGCCTACCACTGCGGGTCCTGGACATTCAGAGAGAACAGGTCAGACGTGATCCTGTTCCCATAGCACAGGTGTCCACATTGAGCTCCTCACATCTGGGAGCCAATGCACTGTGAGCTTCAGAACACAGGTGCCTGGCCTCAGCCCCAAGGGGAATTGGGGTGATGCCACAGGCCTTGGTATTTTAGGAAGCTCTCAGGCCTACTGCTACGCAGAAGGGTGAAGACCAAGGTTTCAGGAGCACCCATGCTGGGCAGATGCTCTCCTCAGACTCAGCATCCCCACTGACTATCTCATGTAGTCTGGGCAGCAGGATATCTCCTGCTCCTTTTTCCAGATGTGAATCCCACACTTGGGTAAGGTGTCCTGGTCACAGCACTAATAAGTGACCAAGCTGGGATCTGAAGTCCATCTAATGCCTGCCTGCAGAGCTCACTGCTAGCCATGCCGT
The DNA here is from genome assembly GCA_902729485.2 of Mus minutoides. Lineage (NCBI taxonomy): Eukaryota > Metazoa > Chordata > Mammalia > Rodentia > Muridae > Mus > Mus minutoides. Next base: position 101,179 of record LR752177.1, on the reverse strand, counting down.
GACAGGGGACAGACAGACAACTCACCTGTGCTCAAGTGTTCTTGGAAACTTCAAGAATGGGGTGGGGGCTGCACTCACCCACTCATCAGCAGACACTTCTAGGTTCTGAAACCTTGTATAGCTGACAATGGGCTGGTCTCTACCTTTTCCCACCTGCAGTTTGGAAAAGCCCATATAGACAATCACCAACACCCAGATGCTAGAAATGTGCAGGACCCATGAGAAGGGAGGGCTAGCCAGGCTAGGTACATGAATGATAAACTGTGCCTTCGCCCACAAAGAGCCAATGTGCGGGCAGAAACCACACTGGGTAGGAGGCTGCCTCCAAAGGGTTATTCTTCGAAATCTTAAGCTTGGGGCAGCACTGGCTGGATTCCCGCATGCATATTCATGAAGAAGATTTTCCACATTCCACCCAAGCTTCCCATGTGAGAGCAGCCCCACTCACTTATTCCTGGAAAGGTAAACACGGGCTGAGAAGGCAAGCTTCTGGAAGCCGTCAACACACACACACACACACACACACACACATGCAGCAAGCATTATTTATGGAGCACCTGCTGTGTGGCAGGCACCATTCTAGATGCTGGAGGTCCAAGAGTGACATACACAAGTCCTTTTGGAACCAAGAGTCCTCTTACAAGACCCTGGATCACAATGGTCTCCATACCATCATCCAGTACCTTGTCCTAACCCACGTGGGCTGTGAAGGAATAAAATTTTGCCCAAATACACTCTGGCACCCTGGACAACAACTTGTGTCTCTTCCACAATTTGGGAACCTCAGTTCTACATAAAATCCCACCTCTACCCAAGTCATTTATCATGAGAGAGAGGACCCAACACCTGTAGGCCCGACTTAGCCCATAAGCCATAGGAGCTTAGAAACTCCAGGAGAGCCTCCTGCTTCAAAGTCCTTCAGCTCTCACATCAAGGCGCACGGGTGTTTGTTTCTCTTAGCGATGTTCTGAATTTCTCCCCAGTTGTGACTGATCTCCTACCCCGACTTCCCAACCATTGAATAAACAGGGAATAAAAAACGTAGCTCTCTGCAGGCCTTGGTCACCCAGCCAGGAACCACTGCACAGCAGTCAGAGGAGCCACTAAAGGGACGGATGGGGGACAGGCAGGACAGGTGCAACTGTCTCCGAAGAAATTGCTCCCTTAACCTTCCCACCCAGACACTCTTCCTCCTCTGCCTCAGCAAGAAGAACCCAAGGCTCACTCAACTGGATGTACATTCTCAACAACACCCTCCACAGAGAGGGAAAGAACAGGATGAAATCTAGTACTGTGAAATGGAAACTTCTAGTTTCTTTGGAAAGTCACTTAAGCCAAATGATGTTTTGCTGGGGCACACAGGTGAAGGGATGTCTTGCTAAAGCCAACACATGAAAGACTGTTTTCCCAGAGCAGACACAGGTGAAAGGATGTTTGGATATAGCAGGCACGTGAAAAGATGCTTGATGAAGGAGTATAAATATGACCCCACAGACAATGGGAGATGAGCACTGAGCCTTGGTTTGGTTTGGTCTGTTTCGTTATTCTTTGCTAGCAACAGGAATGCATTAGTTCACTTTACATGGCGTTGAGCTCAACTGTGATAACTTCGACATTGAGAGAAACTTGCCCAAGAACTGCTCATGAGGTTCTGGTGGCAACTTGTCACTTCTGCGGCTTTGCCTTAGGTTGGTTGGCCAGCCTGGCAGTTTCTTCAGGACTGAACTACAGCTGCCTGGTGTCTGCTTGCTGAAAGGACTGGACTGTAGCAACCAGTTCCTACCTGGTGTCTGCCTGCCTAGAGGACTGGTTTGCAGCTACTGAGTCATATCTGATGTTTGCTACAAGACTGAACTGCTGCAGAAGAGGTTCAAGCTTGTCCTCAATGAACTATTGCTGAAGGTCCACTTCCCCCATATCCTAATAACTTTTCTCTTCTACTACCTCTGCTGGGTAGTGGGCTAGGAGAGAGATCGAACCCTTATTAAAAATAGGTTGCAAAAAATTTATACCTACATCCTCCACTAGAAGAATCAGTATGTTATTCTATAAGCAGAGGAAGAGAAACAACCCAGAGTCCCACTCTACACTCCCCAGGACCCAAGGCCTTCATCCTGTGCCAATTCCTGGGCTGTGAGCATCATATGGGACCTGAGGGCCATGATGTACCTAGGCCAGCGTTCTGATGGTGCATCCACCTTCCTCCCAGGGACCCCTTCTGTCTCTTTTTCTTCATGCACTCTAGGCAAGGCATGCTGCTCCTTTTAAATATTTTTTAAATCTTCTTTTATGTATATGGGTGTTTTGCCTACATGTATGCCCGTGTACCACGTGGGTGCCTGGTACCTGTGATGGCCAATAGAAGTGGCATTGAATCCCCTGGGTCTAGAGTTACAGACAGTTGTGGGTGCTGGGAATTGAATCTGATTCTCTACCCACTAGGTTCAGCTCTACTGACCCAGCACCCTTCCCTGAGTAAGTTCATTCTTCCTTTAGACCACATCTTACAGGTCACACTTTGGGGAGACTTCTCTGATGCCCTCATACAGATGAAAGTATCCAGTGTGTGTGTGTGTGTGTGTGTGTGTGTGTGTGTGTGTGTGTATGTGTGTGTGTGTGTATGTATGTGTTAGGACCCTGTACTTTAGTTTTTCGTGAAACCAGGTCTTGCCTTGTAGCCCAGGCTGGCTTGGAACTAGTAACCCTCCTGCCTCCCTCTTCTCCTGAGTGCTAAGCTAAAAGCATGTACTACCATGCCTGAATCCTATCCTTTAGAACCGTGTTTGCCATTTATCATCACCAAAGGATTGTTTTGGATAAATCATTGGTGCTAGCATCCCCCAGTGGAACCAGGCCTGCCTGTCCATCATTTTATACCCAGCACATCATACATCGCCTTGCTTACGGTAAGTGTTTAAGTGAAAGTGAAGGAACAGATGCATGAGTTTGAAAAACCTACCAGGCTTCCACAGGTAGATGAGCCTTTTCTACCACAGAACTTCACAACTATTTCTGTCCACCCATCATTGCTTAGCAGACTCATCTCTCCCACATCTAATTACAGTTGTTGCTTTCCCAGTCCCAGAAGGCTCAACAACCCTAACCTCCAAAGGTGAGTGGTGTTGACCTGGACCCCTCAAGGTCCTTGGTGAAAGGGACTTGCAGATGAATTCTGTCCCCTAACAGAGTAAACCAACATGGGATGAAGCCATATGAGGGCTTACTGGTGACAGTGAGCTTGGGCTTTGGCCCTGTGACCTATAAGGATGTCATGTTAGCATCCAGTGGCTGCTCAGGCCACAATGCCTTCAGCAATCATTCTTCTTAAAACAGGGCTCTGAGGTGGGCACTGTGAATCCTAGCTGCCAGACTTCCAAGTGCCATCTCTCACCTGAGAAGTGGCTTTACATCAAAAGGGTATTAGTAGCCACATATCTTGGTCCCCACCACCTTCTCTGATCCTGCCTAGGAATCAGAAACCACCAGGCTTACGCTGCAAAACTTCCCCATCCTCAGAGTGTTATAAGAAGGGACCCTCACTTCTGACACACAATAACACCACACTGCCCAACTTGTCTCTGTCCCTCTCACACCCGCTCTGTAAAACTTAGTGCCCTGTATTGAGTGTTTACCACATACACTGTGCTGAGCTGGGAGGGGCAGCGCTGCATTTACTGATCACAAGTAGCCTGAGATACATCCTAGTCTTATCCCTCCTGTTACAGATGGAGAAAGTGAGATTTGAAGAGATTAAGAAGCCATACAAGGTCACCAACTGTTAACTTGTGGAGCCCGAAACCAAATCAGCTCTGCCAGACTGCAGGCTGCAGAGCCCTGTGGATCACACTTTGGCATCAAATGCATTGCCTAGAGGCATATAAAGTATAAAGCCTGATGCTGTTGATATGGGGAAAGGACGCTACATCCCTAACTATCTCAGGGTAATGCCCATGCAGCTGGCTAAGGGACCAACACAGTTCAAGGAGCAAGTCTATGAAAAACATAAGGCTTGTAAGGATGAGAACGAGCCTGCCTGTGATCTCAGAGACCAGCAAGGAGTTCAGCAGGGCTGGAGCCAGAAGCCAGGAAGGATGGGAGAGGAGAGGGTTTGGCTGCATTCCAGGCAGTGCAGAGATCAATGCTGTAATGGAAATCATAGAGGGATTTGAAGAAGGGACACGATAGGGCATGAGCTTTGGACAAGCCTCTTTGCTTGCACAGAAGTAAACCAGAGGTCAGAGAGAGGCAACACCTGACTGTCAGAGAGACAGGACCCCAAGGGTAGCAAGGGGGTGGAAGACAGTGATGGCATGCAGCAGATGCCACACAGGCAGAATTCATGTCAGTCAAACATAGCTATCAGTCTCTTTCCAATGCTAAAAGTGCTCCAGTTGCCTCTAAGTAGACCCACAGCCGACAGCAGGTATGAGCCCCCATCCCAACGGTCTCAGTAGAACCAACCGCCCCTAGAAACATTCCCAGTAATCACTCCTTCCCATCTAGCCACATGGGCTCCATCTCAGCCAGCTTTCCCCTCCCTCAGCAGATACAAGTGTCTGCATACACAGAGTGAACAGGACTTGGCCAGGTGTAGACTCAAACAACTGGACCAAGAAGCCATTGCTGGACATCACAGAGTAGAGAAGATGAAGACGTTTGGTTGCAAATTTGATAGCAGCTCACATTTGCAAATATTAAACCGGCAAAAACAATTGTGTTTTTTTTAAATCAGGAAACTTGAATACCGAAAGGGGCCAGGAGACTCTGGAATGGAGCCGTGAGCTAGAGTTGGCTTAACCTGAAGTAAAATTAGAAAATTTGTCACATGGAAAAACTGTACAGGGAGAAATGATTCCCTTTCCCTGTGCTTTCTGCAGAAGAATGAGTAATTTGGCATTTTGACTCGGTGGCCAGAGCAGCTGAAGTCTCTGTTTGGTACCAAATATACACAGTTGTTCGGCAGATTTGAGCCTTGCTCATGAATGGACCGTCAGTGAGAGAGGACATGCTTGGGTCCAAACAGCTGGGTTGGGCCCTGCTCAGTCACATCGATGCCCTCATTTGTCACAAAGTTGGGCCAAACTGAACACAGACATGCTAAAGTGTTCTTGCTGATGGTGATGCAGAATTTACCTGATCTGACCTCTTCGTTTCCCAGACTGGGAAAGTGAGCTCCAGGGATGTATAGAAACTTACCTGCACAGACAAAGAGCAAGAGAATGCCAACACAGGCTCTGGCTAGTCTCTGTTACAACCCTCCTCCTAGCCATAGCTCCCTCCTGCCCATGGTGAGCTTGAGGGGCACAAGGGTACCCTGGTTGGCACTAGCCTGGGGCAAAGTTGCATGAAGGACTCCTTCAACAAGAGCAGGTAGCCCAAGCTCAGCCCACAGGTAGCCCAAGTTCAGCCCACAGGTAGCCCAAGTTCAGCCCACAGGTCAGGCCCAATGCTAAGCGCTTTGCTCTCTTCACCCTGATCTCATGCCTTCAGAACATGAGGTGGGACTCCCCAAGGATTCAGAACAAAAGGTCTGAGAGACCAGGCCAGAGTGACACTTAGTAGGTCCACAGAGGGAGTAGGACAAATTATTGTATTCATTGCCCAGTTCTACTTTTATCAATCACCATAAACTCAGGGCTCAGATCAGCAAAGACTTAGCTAAACATTAGAGAGCCAATAGGTCTTGCTTTAATAAGGGAGCAAAAATGGATTTTTCTAGAAGCTTCCAGGGAAAGATCTGTGCCTTTGCTGTGTCCAGCCCCTCAGGCTGACTACATTTTTTTCTTCTCTGCTCAAGTCATCCTCACACCACTCCAGCCTCCCTTTACTTCCACCTCTCTCCTCCACTCAAGGACCTTGTGGATGAACTCGGTCCAACCAGGTAATCCAGGGTGGTGTCCCTTCACCTGTAACCTTAATTCTTCTTTGCCACATTGCCTGATACAGGACCAGGGCTGGATATGTACTCCTTTGGAAGACTGTTGCTCTGCCTATTATAGCGATTATCATGGGAAAGATTTTAGTCTGGGACAACATAATCAGAAACAACAATGATAATTAATAAACTCGCCATGAGGTCATTAAATTGTAGATTCTGACTTACTGGGTTCCCAACGGGGCTGGAGACTCTGCCTTTCTATGGAGTCCCCAGGTGGTGTTGGTTCACAGACCACAACAGAACAGAAAGATGCCAGAGACTGTGAAGGTTGCATTGTAGAGAGGAACACCAGGGTATGGAGCACCTGGGTGCTCCTGTTGCACTGATACTCAACTCTCTCCCACCATAGGGCTATTGGGAGTTGGGTGTGTTACACACACACTCACACACACACTGGGAGTTGGGTATGTTACACACACACACACACACACACACACACACACACACACACACATATGCTTGCTAATTCATAGTGTACTTATATGTACATTCTGCATATCTAAAAGCCAGACAAACACATGGACACTTAATATATAGAAGCTTATACAGTTTATATATGAAACACAGACTCATACAGACATTTAATATGCATACAATTTCTACATATAACATATAATTACATATATCCATAGTTGATAAATATAAACTGCACAGATGTCATATGTACTCATAGTTGGTAAATATGATACAAATACATTTCTGTAACCAAAGTGTGTATTTAAATCATAGAAATTCATCAAACCCCTCCTCCCCTCAAGGCTCAGAGGAAGAGACAGAAAGATTGTAAGAGCCAGAGACGGCCGATGAGTCCCAGCAAGAGGTGTCTCCTGGACACAACAGGACTGATGTACATATAAACTCACAGGGCTCGTGGCAGCACACACACAACCTGTAGAGATTCAAACCAGACAAACTCCCAGCACTGAGAAGGGGAAGCAAGCTCCTGACCAGGAAGTTACACACTCCATACCTGCTGGGAAAGGGGAAGTCTGTTTTCTACAGTGGAGTGTCACTGGAGTGATATATCAACCACACCAGGGCAGGCCCTGGGCCCAGAGCTGCTGGCCAATGCAAAGCAAACTCTGCTGGGGGTAGAGAAGCAGAGGGCTCTGACTACATCGCAAGTTGCCAGATTGTAGATTGTTTTGTTTTTGACTTGTTGGCTTTCTTTTTCTCTTGATTTTTCACTTGTTTTGGTTTCTTTGGAGAGATAGAGACTGAGAGAGAAAAACATAAAGTTGGAGTGGACATGGAGTTGAGAGTCTGAAAGGAGTGGGTGGGTTTGTGATTAAAATATAGCATGTGACAGAGTTTAATAAAAATGCATAGAAAGCACCATATGCTTATCAGTATACAGGTCCGTGCTAAGCCCTCAAGGTCCCAGAGCACTAACCTAGAAGCCAGAAGGCCCTGCTGTAGACGTGGCTCTGTTTTCAATTTGCACCCTGACCTCCAGCTAGCTGAGCTAGTCACTGTACTTCTCTGGGCTGGACAGAAAGTCAGAGGCAAGCCGCTGTAAGCCTGTGTGACTGAGGGTGGAGAAGCAGAGGAGGGTGGAGAAGCACAGGGTACTGATGAAATGGTGACTCATCAGCTAGATCTTGGCATCTCCCTTCCAGTGGGTAGAACAGTTATAATTTCCCAGCATGACAAACCAAACAGGGATGGCTCTTCAGGAAACATCTTATTTAACCCAGTCTGGTCTCAGACTCATCGTGTAGCGGACCTTGAACTTCTATTGAGTACAACCACCATGTGGTTCATGCTGTGCTGGGGATTGAACCAAGGGTTTTGTGCACACTGCACAAACTCTCTAGCACTCTGCTACATTTCCAGCCCGCAAACAACACTTTCTTCCTGACTTGTCTATGTTGTAAGCTCTGCCTTCAGCTCCTCACCACCTCCGACAACCAGAACGAAGGACTGAGTAGCCTCCAGCACACAGATGTTCATGTCGTGTGCTGCTGGGAACATCATAAGTGATGATGCTGGGTTTTCTCTGGGGAGCCCCTCAGCCCCAGGCTTTGAAGATTCATTCTTCAATGAATTCAAGGGCTCAATGTGGCCTTTGGGTGCCGTGGCCTATGCTGGGGAAACAGGTGAGTGATAGAAAGGTCCTTCCTCTAAGGAACCCGCACTGAGACAGAAGGGGTTAATGAATCATTGAGCTTTGCCATCAGTGACAGGCTCCTGTCTCACTTCTCATCCTGTCCCAACTTAAAGATGAGAAAGACAAATCTATCAGTCAAAGGGAAACAGCAGAGCTAAGATTTGAACCCAGAACCCTAGAGACCAGAGGCATGAACCACACATCTAAGGAACCTAAATCTCTTCCTGGGTACCAGCTCTGCCCCCTGGGTTGTGGTCAAATATAGATTCTGTCTGGGACTCAAGACCATCTCCTTCTAAAAGAAGAACTGGAAGATGACTTGGCTTTGTATATGCATGAATGTGTACGTGCATGTGTGTGTGTGTGTGTGTGTGGTTGCTGTTTTGAGACAGGATCTCACTATGTAGCCTAGGGTGGTCTTGAACTCCTGGTAATTCTCCTGCCTTAGCTTTGTAAGTGCAGGGATCATAGATGGGAGCTACCATGCCCTGCTTGGATTGGTCGTTATTAACACTGCTGCTTCTTAGCATTGGTTAAGCCAGACTCTCTTCAAACACACTGGTGGCCAGACCTCAGCTTAGGTGAAGGAGAACAACCAGAGAGTGGTTCTTTGGGAATCTCTAGAGTGTTTCTAGGGATTGTAGATACCAAGTTTGTGGCCTGCACATTCACTTTCCAATTTTCTGGAAAAAAAAAACCAAAAAAAACTTTCCAGCATTTACCACAAGGCACTGCAAAAATGGGTGAATATATGGAGAAGAGAAGCCCTGAATCCATTTGGCTAAGGCGGGAGCGTGAGGAAGCATGGAGACCCTGGCAGAAGCATGGGGAAGCATGCAGTCCCTAGGAGGAGCATGAAGAAGCATGCAGACCCTGACCCCTTGGCTGGCATGAGCATGGGGAAGTGTGCAGACCCTGGCCCCTGGGCTGGCCCTATTTTCTCCTTTAGGCTTGAAGAGACAGCAGCCCAGGTCAAAGGCAGGAGGCAAAGGCTTTCTCCCTGGCTGTGGCCTGACTGTAAGTTACCATGGCCTGGCCGAAGACCACAACAAAGCCTCCAGAGATTCGTTTTAGGAATTTGCGGTCACTAATAATCACAGTAGTCATCAAATAGAGATGACATTGTGGTCACCACAGTGAGGTTTACAATGAGGCAGCAGCAGCCGCTAAAGGCCTACAAGAGAGCCCGCTTAATTGTGTTATCTACACCATGCAATGCTAGTTCAATCACAAAGATGATCAGGGATGTTTAATGCTCCTGAGGAAGTATCTAGATGATTATTAAGGGACAAGAGCAATCAACAAAATACTCTGTTTTCTAATAGATGGGCCTATTCACATGAGGGTAACAACTGTGAAAGAGAGTCTCCCACATGTAAGCAGGCTTATTACTGAGTCATGGTCACAGATAGCATGTGATCTTTATTTAAAAAAAAAAATCAGCCAGGCAGTGGTGGCACATGCCCCTAATTCTAGCACTTGGGAGGCAGAGGCAGGAGGATTTCTGAGTTTGAGGCCAGCCTGGTCTACAGAGTGAGTTCCAAGACAGCCAGGACTACACAGAGAAACCCTGTCTCGGAAAAAGAAAATCTGTAGGGTGTGGCGGTGCAGGCATTTAATCCTAGCACTTGGAAGGCAGAGGCAGGAGAATTTCTGAGAGTTTGAGGCCCACTTGGTCCATAAAGTTGACTCCAGAACAACTAGGGCTCTGTTATATGGAAAAACTGCCTTGAAAAACCAAAACCAAACCAAGCCAAAAACAAAACCAAGAAAATCTTTTTGGTTGTTTTTTTTTTTTTTTTCAGTTTTGTTTGTTTGTTTGTTTGTTTTTGACTCCAGGCTTTTGTAGTGACTATGTATCACTTTAATTACTTTTTATGGTATTTAAAAACAGTCTTCTTTCCTAAAGGCTGACTATTGAACACTGAAGTATGTCCTATTCCAGTGCTGGAGAGGGGACTCGCCGGCCAGTTAGCGAAGCCTACTTGGTGACTTCCGGCCAGTGAGAATCCCTGTCTGCCTCAAACAAAACAATACAAAAGACAATGATGGCACTCGGGGTTGACACCCAAGGTTGTCCTTTGATCTCCATATGCATGTGAACTCACACACACACACACACACACACACACACACACACACACACACACTGTTTATACCCCTCTATCTTCCCCATTTTCGGTGGAAGTGGATGTCCCTAGTTTAGTAGTGCACATACTTTCTTTCAGCCTATGGGGACACTCAGAACAAGCCTTCAGCACATAAGCCACCTGCCATACTCAAGCCTCCAGTGGGTCTCTCCCAGGAGGGACAGTGAATCTGCCTCTCTAGCTACCCCACCTCCACTCCAAAGAGCCCTGAAAGAACTGGACAGCCAGGAATTATGGAGAGAAAAACATTAATCCCTACAAGCATCAATGAGAGAAAGGTAGGCCATCTGAAGACACTGTCAGGAGATCCTTTGGGGAGGAAGCTAGTTTAAAGAGACTATAGTTGAGAGACATTTCAGCTGGGCTTTCTTTGAGACCCTCACCAATACAGATGTCAATTCCCACAACTACTACCTGCAAGCCAGACTCCAGCCAATCTTCCCAAGTCCAAAAGTGTGCTCCTGAGTCCTAAAGCAGGAATACTGTTCACATAAGAATAGTCCTTTCAGAACAGTTTTTTCTTTTCTTTTTTGTCCCCGTGTCACCATGGATACAAAAACAGACTGAAGGGAATCAGGATGTGTTAAGTTGAGTTTGTTGAGTTGGGTTGGGATGAGCTGTCTGAGTTGGGTCGTACTGAGTAGAATACAGTTGTGTTGGCTTGAGCTACATTGAGTTCAGTTGGATTGTACTGAATGAGATGACATTAAATTGAACTGAAAAGACTTGAGCTCAATTTGGATGGATTGGTTTGAGTTGAAGTGCATTTGGTTGGATTGGTTTGGGTTGGGTTGAGTTGGGGTCAGTTATGCCATGCTGGTTCAGTTGGACTAAAGAACTGATTAATTTTGTTGGATTGGGTTGGGTTGGGCTTAGTTGAGTAGAATTGTGTAAGGTCTTATGGAGAAGTCACGTGGGCTGCACTCACTGAAGTCCACTGGTTCCATTATCTCCTCATTCTATGTTGCTCAGGAGTAGGTCTGGACCTTCTTGTAGGTTCTACTCTTACCCTAGACTGCTCGTCCTTTTATTAATGAGAAGCAAAGTCTGGTCAGCTAGTAAATCTGACTCCTCTGAAGAAGACCTCTGACACCATCTTGGGTTTTTCTGGGCTCTGCTGACAGCAGCAGTTCCCACCCCTCAGTCACAGCTCCGACCACAAAACCCTGTGTTTGTTTATATGTTCTCCTCAGCTATTGTTGTCTCTCACTGAATTGTGTGAGACTGACTGCCTTTGTCCACCCTCACTTACCCACACCAGTGTACTCCAGGAGCCAAATCATTTCCTGCGGCAAAGATCTAACAACCAACGTACTAAAGAAGTCATGGCTTGGACCATTGAGATGGCTCTGGGGTAAAGGTGCTTGTTCCCAAGCCTGATGGCTTGAGGTCTATCCCCAGGGCTTGCATGATGGAAGGAGAACCAACAAGAAAGCTGTCTGCTGACCTCCACAAATTCTCTGTGGCATGTGTGCATGCACACACAATAAATAAATAAATAAATAAATAAATAAATAAATAAATAAATCCATGTCTTAGTGAATAAATCGAGGTGACTTCCCTGATCTGGCTTTAAGACAACAATCATCAAAGCTATGTGGGTTTAAACACATGCATACATACACACACATGCACACACACAGGCAGCACACATATGTTTTTGAATGAAAGTAAAGAGTAATGCAGAAATTAAAGAATTAAATTTATATTATTAAATTTTTAAGAAGTGTATAAGGAAACAACATAATGGTGGAAACAACACACACTCCATGACTTAGGAATCCTCGCTCCCATGTAGAATAAAACTGACTGCAGCTTACACCTTCATCTCTGGCCCATTTCAAATGGACTGGGTGGTAGCCATCAAAGTTAAGCTCAGAAATTTAGCCATAAGAGGAAAGATGCTTGTTCTACCCTTGACTACAGAGACCATTAGAAATAAGAGGATAAATGAGTCAACAAATAAACGGTTCACCTAGCTTATACAACCAAAACTGACAAGGAGAGGGCTGACATGAGTTCAAACTCAGACAGCCCAGGCATGAAGTTATAGAAGGAGACTGCAAGTCCCTTAGAGTTCTCTGATTACCCAGTCACTCTACAGTTGGCAGGGCTGTGAAGGTTTGGCATGGCTTATATACCATAGAGGATATGGTGAGACACTGTACTAGAGGAAAATTCAGATAGACATGTTCCTCCCTGCCTTGATTTATTAAAAAGCCCTACTGGGTATCCACTTGTGGCAGTCTCTGTGTTAGATTCTGGGGCTCAGAGTTAGATAAGGCCCAGGACTGTCTTTTGTCTTTTCCTGTGCAGCAGGGGATGCAGGAGCTGTCAATGGTCACCATACAGTCCGAGTTTCCTGCCACTGAAAGGCACTCAAAAGGCTTGAGTGGAAAAGGGCCGCTCCCAGGGCAGAATCCTAAGGGAAGATGGGATTGCCAGACAAAGTGGAACAGAAGCATGTTTAAAAAGGGATTGTCAGGGCAGAAAGAAGTTGGCATCAAACATCTCCTTCAGAAACCTATAGCTGTCCATCATGAGCCTAAACCAATGGGTTCTCTTTCTGTTGAGGAGGTGGGGCCCTCAAGCAAGAAGCAAAAGTGCATCTTAGATACAGTCAGGGCAAGTAAACCAGAGAGTGGCATGATTAAGAGAGATCCATCTCCATATATAAAAATGAACCCTCTGCTTCATTCTGTTCTCTGGTGGGCGGGTCCACTCAATGTCACTTAGACACTCCACAGTGAGATGCCACACCATGTCACTCATTCACACCATAGCTGGACACCAGACCATGACACTCACTCACACCATAGCTGGACACCAGACCATGGCACTCACTCACACCATGGTGAGGTTCATCACTCAGGTGGCTACAGAGAGAGAGAGAGAGAGAGAGAGAGAGAGAGAGAGAGAGAGGAAGAAGTACTGCCAATCTGTGCAAACCCCGCCTCACATGCTATTGTCGGGATCCTAAAATGGTCATGGGGAATAGTTTGAGAGATACTCAAACCACAGCCTTTGAGACAGTGTCTGCCTGTACTACCTGGGCTTCCCTTCAAAGTCTGATGCCTCAGACCCACGTAAAAGCCAGGCCCAGCAGTGTATATCAGTGATCTTGGTGCTAGGAAGCTGAGGCAGGAGGATTCCTGGGGCTGGCTGGCCAGCAAATCTAGCCTAATCCCTAAGCTCCAGGTTCAGTAAGAGACCCTATGTCCATATTTTAAAATAGACTCATGTCAGTTTTTTGGTTATTGTTGTTGTTGTTGTTTTGAGACAGGGTTTCTCTGTGTAGCCCTGGCTGTCCTGGAACTCACTCTGTAGACCAGGCTGGCCTCGAACTCAGAAATCTGTCTGCCTCTGCCTCCTGAGTACTGGGATTAAAGGCATGCACCACCACTGCCCTGCTTCACGTCAGTTTTCAATAGTCAAGATATACAAATGGTTCATAAACATAGTAAATACTGATCAACTAAGACTGAGGAGATGTGTTCATGAGTGAAGTGTCTTCTCTCATGAGTACCTGAGTCACATCCCTAACATCTATGTAAAAACTGACCCTAGTGTATGCTCATAACACCAGTACTGGGAAGGTAGAGGCAGGAAGCTCCCTAGGGTTAGCTGGATGGGCAGTCTACACTGACAGGTGAGAGACCTTGTCTTAAACAAAAAACAAGATGATGGTGTGCACACATACACATAAACACACACTCACACAGAGAGAGAAGAGAAACACATACACATAGGCACGAGTAAGGAAAATACAAATACAGGCTTCATTAGGACTCTACCTGGAGCCTGTTAGAAATGTTGACATTAAATACAGTGAAGAGGCCAGATGCTGGCCGGGATGTGAGGATGGGGACTCTCACTCCCTGATGCCCACAGCAGAGGAAGGCAATGCCAGCCATATCTGCTGATGTGGGGAATATTCACCCCTGTGACCCTGCACCCCATCTGGATAGGAAACTAAAGGAAATGCCTCCTACACAGGAGTCCTGAGATGCACATGACAACAGTCACACCCCACTGTCAGATTCCACGGCTACATGTCAGCCCACATGCTGCTGGAGAAAAACCCACAGCAGGTACAGTCACAGAGGGCACTATTATACCACAGAGAAAACAAACTATTTGCCTCACATAGCGATCTCAACATTCAGAGAAAACTAGAAACTGAAAAATATATCCTTCCTGGAAAAGGCTCAAAGTCAAGAAAGCTAGAGCCCGGGCATTTAGGGATGTGCGTTTAGGTTGTCTTCTTTTTTTTTTTTAATGAGCAGATTTGACAACTATAAAGGTCCAGGTGACATTCCCCTGAGAGGTAGGGAACCCCACCCCTAACCAGGGCAGGGCAAAACCTCGGGTGTTCTGCTTCCTGCTCTGTTTCTGCTGGGCTGGACTTTGAAGGCGCGCTCTTGAGTGAAGGTGTTCCCTCAGGAGAAAGCAAAGGGAACAGATGATTTGTACAGGCCAGTACCTTATTAACAGGCACAACAACGCCTGCTCCAGCAGCCATTCCAACCTCCGAAACAGCAGCCATTCCAACCCAGCTATTTCACTGGGAGAGGAACCTGCAGTGCTGGCCAGCAGCCTAGCCCTGACCCTTCAGAGACACAAGAGGCCATGACGGAGGAGCCCTCAGAATGAGGTAAATATGGAATGAGATGTGACCTTTTCTTTCTACCTGTGACCTCAGAGCCCCCTAGGGGAGATCTGGGCCTGGCTCCTTCCTATCCCCAGTCTGCAGGAGGACTGGCTGAGTGTGTACTCAATCTGTTTGCTGCACCAGATGGCGTAAAATACTGTTTTATTTCCCAGCGTTCAAAACTAGAAGAAACACAGAGCCGAGCAAATCTTGCCATCCCATCTCAGAGATGGGAAAATAGAGGCTCAAAAGGAGACTTTAGTCATCTCAGCTTACAGAAAGAATGGGTCCGCCGTGGTGGCGCACACCTTTAATCCCAGAACTTGGGAGGCAGAGGCAGGCGGATTTCTGAGTTCGAGGCCAACCTGGTCTACAAAGTGAGTTCCAGGACAGCCAAGGGCTATACAGAGAAACCCTGTCTCAAAAAAAAAAAAAAAAAAAAAAAAAAAAAAAAGAATGGGTCCATGATAAAGTCTGGCTTTTCCGATCCTCAAAACTGGGTCATGGAGGAGCAATTAAGAAGCTTACAAAGATCTACTTAGTAATAAACCCATTGTCTGAAGATTACTGTATGCCTGTGTTTCATCCCCACCATAAGAGCTTTGCCTATGGTGGCATTCAGGGACAGCACAGACAATAGAGCTGGAGACCCAGAGGAGCAGCCAGGACTCAGAACAGCCTTCCCGGGGCAGCCAGTACTTGATGGGGCTGGCAGCCTGGAAGTGGCCAGCCACGTGCAGGCTCTATGTCCGGCTTGTTGGGAACCAGACAAGAAGTTTCACCCACCTGAGACTGGACATCTGCAAAGTGCATTCTCTTTGTTTTCCTAAGCAGGTTTGCTGAGGTCTGAAGCGCTGCTCGTGGTGAAGACCTTTAAGTGAGTTCGTCTCTGTGACAGCACAGCACCTCAGCCCAGTCCTTACAAAGTCCTCAGCTGCCCATTTTAGTCACCCCTGCTTCCTTCCCTAAGCCTAAGCGATTAAGGATAGCTTCCATCTCTGTGGCTTTTTCCCTTTAAGGAAGTTTATTTCAGAGGGCTCGGGTAACTTGCAGGTTTTTACCTGGCCACCTTCACTTACCATGTTGCAGCATGGGTCTGTGCTCCCTCTCAGCATGAGTCTGTGCTCCCTCACTTTTTATTGTTGAATAGTATTTCACAGAATGGATATACCATGATTTATTCATTTGTTTGGCAGTTGATGACCCAGCTTCTTTCTATACTTTGCCGTTAAATATGATGCCATTATGAACGGATACATAAAAGTTTTTGAGTGGGCATATGATTTTTCTTTCACTTGAATAGACATTAAAGGAATAGAGTCTCTAGATGTGGTGTAATCAATATTTAGTATTTAAGAAGCTGCCTAGCTACTGGGGAAATGAAACAAGCTTAACCATTTAGTTTAGTGGGCAAGAGCATAGATTCTTCCAGCTGGACTTCTACCAATGAAGGCCAAGTGCTCATGGACAAATGAGCCTTGGTATCACTGTCTGTGAAGCCGCATCTATGGGGCTTGCGTGAAAACTGCTGATGCCTATAAAGCTATAAAGTCTTGAGAGTCTATTGAAATATAGTCTAGCTAAGTAGCCCAGGCCAGCCTTGAACTTACAATCCTCTTGCCTTAGCATTTCAAATACTTAGCATTTCAATTACAAGTATGTGCCATCATGTTCAGCACAACCTTTTTTTCCCTCCCTCCCTTCCTTCCTTCCTTCCTTCCTTCCTTCCTTCCTTCCTTCCTTCCTTCCTTCCCTAACATCCAGTTGAACAGTGGCCCTGTGGAGGAATGTCCCTCAGAGCCCACAGACTTGCAGTCTAACACAGCTCTACCTTGGAACAACTGAGTGGCTTTAGAATAATTGAAGCCCCTCCTGGGCCTCCTCTCTTAGGAAGGAGATGGGAAGCACAGCAGCATATAAAAGCTTTGGAGGTAGGCTGGGCTCCTCTCATGAGGAGGCCACTCCCTTTACAGCGTTCACCGGGAACTGGGGGACCTTAAGGCCTTCTCTGTCTGGGAAACTCTTTTGATTGACGGTTGACAGCAAAGTCTCTGGAGTAAGGGTACCTGGATCAAATCCTACTCTAGACACTTAGAAAGCTAGGACTTGGATTCAGTATGTTCAGAATAGGGTATCTTAAGTCCTTAGTCTGCAGCTCCTGGGATAGTGACTGAGACAGGAACCCATTCAGACCTCATCCAATGCAAGATTGAGTGAGAATTAGCCATGTAAACTCCATGCAAGATCTATACAGCTCAGGGTTCCAGGAGCCCTCTTCAAATCCCAAAGGGGCATTGGATGTCATCTGCCGCTGACTTGGCAAAGCCCTATGTCATATGGGAAATTGCAAGGTTTCCACACTGGCTATCCTTGGGAAAAGCCAGAACTCTGCTCCAACTGCCCTTTGATCTGCAAGAAACACCAGGCTGGGCGCCCTGGCAGGAAAAGCTATCATTGCATCTGCGCCTTGCTCCCTTGCAGACCACGGGCAGAGCGGTACCAGGCGTTTTCAAGTAACTACGGAGTGAAACAAGACCACCAATCCTGGCCCAGCTTCCTCGGGGACTATATGATGCTTCTCAGCCTTCACTGTTTTCAACTGGGCTATGCGCTACTCCTCTAAGTCCAAAGTGGGTAAGGGCTGTTGTTCCAAAAGCCTGGTTCTGCTGAGTTCATAATGCAAAGGCTGAGCAGGGACAGGAATCTGCCCAACTGGGTTTGAGTTCTGGCTTTCATAGTCCTAAGCCTCCCCAACAGTGCTTTCCAACACAGGCACTCCTGCGAAGAGCAAGGTCTTTCTGACATTTATTCTCATGGAAAGGACATTATTTCCCATCTGTCCGTTACACTTCTCAACGTTTCTGGGAACTATGAGGGTCTAGTTAACCAGATCTTCTCAGATGAGGAAACTGAGGCATACAGAGTGAAAAGCATTGCCCACAGTCACCCAACAAGGCGCGATTTACACCGGCAGCTCGACTTTAAGTCAGACCCACTTTAATTCAACAACTTCTGAGTCCTGATCAGGGGAAAGTGAGGCCCATAGAAGAGAAAGAAAGATCAGTTTCTCAGGCTTAGTCCACTGCGCTTCTGTCCGGCAGGGATGGGGATCTCTAGTGACTCAGGCTGAACCAAACGCGCTAGCGACTCTGTTATGTTATGTCAGGAACGACTAGGATGTCAAGGTATCCCTGCCAATGACCATGTTTCTCATGTACATGGGACCTGCTCACCTTACAGCCCAGTGCGCACGACCTCAGCGCAGGAGCCCAGCGCGCTTTGGGACACTTAGGCAGTGTGGTGTCACAGCCCCTCTCTGCCCTCTCTGGTGAGCTGCGTCCAGCTGAGATACTCTGTGTGCCCTGGCTGAGGCAATCATCCTAGCGCCTAGGAACCCGGGGTGCCGGGAGGACCCAGGACAGGACGGCCCGTGAGCCGCGCCAAGCAAATACTCCCTTTTATGTCCAGGAATGAGGCGCCGCAGCACCCGGGCGCGCAAACCCAGACGGCTGTGACTTACCTGTCGCGGCGCGCGTCTGCATGACAGCGGAGAGCAGCGCGGAGATGATGGAGAGCAGCCACCTCTGGCGCCGGCCCTGCGAGGTCCTCCTGCAAGAACCAGTGGCAGAGAAAGTGAGGCGGCGGCTAGGAGGCGAGGCGAAGGCGCAGGGGGAGCGAGGCGCGGGTCCTACCTGTGTGTCATGGTGCAGCCACCGGACCCCAGCTCCACTTCGCCCGCGGAAGAAAGGCTGAGCTCGGTGGCGACGGCGGGATCCCGGCTGCCGCCCGCGCCTGAGTCACCCGCGCTCTGAAACCCGACTCCGCCGCGCCCTGCGCTCCCCCACGCGCGGTGCCCCACCTCGCCGCTGGTCCCTGCTGCGCCTCCCCACGCCCCCTTCTTCCCGCCACCCCAGAGCCTTATGTAACCGGCGAGGAAAGCCCCCGCATGCAGACGCAGAGCTCCACAACCCAGGGCCGGCTGGGATCGCTGGGGTTTCCTTACATGACAGACTAGGCTATTGAGATTCAGAGGGGAGTGGCACTGTCCCAAAGCCACATAACTGAAGTGGCTCCTGGTTGCTGTGCCACACCCAGCAGGCCAGCCAGGACCCCACTTGTATGCCCCAGAGTAACACGGTGAGGACAGAAGTCATGCACAGAGCGAGGACTTTGAAGGACTCTTGGGCTGTGCTCTGAATATTTTGGAATCCCAAAACCTTGACCAAGGGGAACTGAAGTCCAGAGAAGGCAAACAATTTACCAAGGCATCCACCCAGTGAGCCACGCGAGAGAATCAACATTGGAGGAAACGGCAAGGTCTCAATGTTGACCTGGGCACATAGAGTCAGGTGTGTTAGCTGCCTGCTAGGGACAAGACACCCCTTATCACTAACAAGCAACACATAAGGCAGGAATTGGGAGCTTAGCTCTTGGACATGCTATCCTTAGGAGCTCTTGCAGTTACTAACTAGTGCACTGCAGGAAAAGTGGGGGTGAGGACACATCACAAGGGTCAAGACAGGCTGGACCATTGGCTTTTAAGGGACTGAGGCACTGGGAGCCAGGAGGGCTCCAAAGAACTATCAAGGAAGATGGGGACATTCTAAGGACACTGCCCACTTAAGGTGGCTTTGACATCTGTTCACACTGTCTATGGATTTGAACTTTTGTTCCCCTTTTGTGCCTTCTGTGATGGGCATATCACTTGTTACAAATTATTAACCATGGGGAATTGGTTTTCTTGGGTCTGGATTTCTCTATTACTTGTAAAATACACCAGCCAGATCTGTAACTGACTTCCTAGATTTACCTAAGAAGATTGTAGCACCCAAGGCTGTTCTGTTGGACAGTTAGAGCCAGTGGCTATAAACGGGTGGCCTGGGCCTCCATGTGGTCTGCAGATAAGTTTGGTCAGTGATAGCTTCCAAATTAAACAGTTAATAATAACAAGAATATTTTATAATTATGAAATGTTTATTAAGATCCATATTTGTAGGGCTGGAGGGATGATGGCTCAGAGGTTAAGAGCACATAGTGCTCTTGTAGAGAACCCAAGTTCCAGGCACCCACATAGAGTAGCCTACAATCACCAGCAACTCTAGTTCCTGCGACCTAACACCCTCCTCTGGCCTCTCTGGGCACTCCTACTTGCATGCACATACAGACACACAGATCTACATGCACACAAATTGATAAACCTTTCTTTTAAACCCAAATTTGTGGACTATTAGAATTCAGGTAGACCTAATGACATGGAATCTTCATTCTTGAGGTCAAATTTCATTGGAATTGCATCAGTTGGGCAATATCCTCCAGTTTACCATGGTTGCCACCATTTCCTCTTTCGCCCAACAACAAGACAAAGGACAAGTCCTACTTAATACCACACTTGAAGTCTGTCTTTGCTCATAAGTCAGAGTGGAACTGGACTGAGAGCTTACCACCCTCTTCCAAAAGAGCAAACAAGGGGTCTATGGAGAGATGGCCTTGTCTAAATGAGATGGGGGAAAGCTTATATTTAATACACAGATAAAGTTTGGTTATACATAGAAGATGACTTTATGCCACAAGCCTGGCCTGCCCCAGCTCTGTGATGCCTGCAGGAAGAAGGGACATCCTGTATTCAGCTGATGGGACTTGACTGTGGTTCAGCTCATCAGTGCTGTATACTGCTCTGCCCTCTCAGAGAAGTCCTGTGCACACATTTGTTGTTTCTAGGTAAGCACCTAAAACCGGAAATCTAAAGACAAAGATCCCTTTGGGTCTTCTCTCACATCGTGACTGGAAATAGAACCTGGCCAATAGTGACCATTTGCTTCTCTTTCGCCTAGAAAAGACAAGCAAGATTGTTGTGTTGAAATTTGGCCTGAAGGTGGGAGTTATGGCCTAAGACAGGAGATATCTCAGGCCTGGGAGCTGAGAGGGAGCGGGAGATGGTCCCCTGTGGGTGTGGGACCGATGGGGCAGGAAGCCAAGCAAGGCATTCCACCTCCTGCCAGACAGTGCTCCGAGGGCTTAAGTGATTTCCTTCCATTCAATGCGGAGTTGTAGAAATAGCCGAAAGGAAGCATCATGTCATACTCCAGTTAGTCTAAATTGTTTACCACAGTTCAGGCCAATCTGCAAGACTGGGACGTGTGGAGACTGGGGATTTAATGTCCCGAATTCTCCAGAACTTGACTAAATGAGTAGACTGTCCATTTTCCTATAATCCAGCCAAATGTTGCAGGAGGCTCTGTCTCCAAGAGCATTCTTCCGACTGTCTCCGGCATCTGGAAGGGCACTGGAGCCTGGAAGGAGCACCCCAGACCTGGTTCTAGAAAAGGTTACCAATAATCAGTGCATGGCATTCTGAACTGGACTTTCTTCAGTATGTGGGTAGGATGTGTCTTTGGTATCTCACAGGACATACACAAAGCCTGCCTTGTGTATCTGATTAATGAACAGAAAAGGTAGACTTCACTAGCCTGCTAGAAGCAAACTTATTAAAATAGCCAGAGAAGAGGGCTGCCTCTTGGATAACCAGGAAAAAAAAACAGTACTCTTCTGCATACATCTGCTGCCGAGGAGGGGCTTGTACTCTGGCGAGACCTCAGCTGTGTCTCACCAGAGTACAAGCCCCTCCTTAGAAATCATGTTGTTAGGCCTGTCACATAATGATGGATTTGAAAGTCTGACAAGCCAGACAGGCAAGAGAAAACAGGAGCGAGAGTGCATAAGCACACAGCCAGTGCTCTGTCAAATGTGTTCCTACCCCTCTCTTGTCATCTATGTACATAGTGACCATTGTTCCTTGGCTGCAACTACATCCCTTTACCTGAATGCTTTCTCTGGCCCTGGAGCCTATTCTGTCTACAAGCATGATAGAATTAAATTCCCCCTTCCAATTTTTTAGCCAATGGGAAATGGCTAATACTTCTTTTTTCTTCTAGATGCTGTGTTTTAAAAACAGTACTTTCTTAACCTTCCTCTCACTCTTGGTCTCTTCCTTCTCCCTCTCCTCCCCATCCCCCGCCCCCTACAGGAAATACTCCTGGGGCCTGGCACAGAGCAGGTGAGCACTCTTTCCCTGAGCTATGCCTCCAGCCACATTTTGAGGAATTTCTCAAGTCATTTGGAATGTTCTCTCACAATGCATACAGCTAATGCCTCTAATGGGCTCTTCCTCCTTCCCACATGCCCCATTCCTTCACCCTCGTGTTCTCTTAGATGATACTCACTATACAAGGCACCTAAGAATTGCCCCAGATGCTGTTGTCTGGGGAGCCTAGGATGAAAGGAGGGAATTTCTTTTCTACACTTTCACACATTCATATGCCTGGCCCCAGTATCCGAGGTGTCTATCACTCACTGATCACAGGCTCCGGTTAGTATGATGTCATCAACATAGGAGAGGGACACACATTACAGAGGTGCATTCCTATGGGTTACATGATAGTACACACTGAAGAGTCCATGTTCCTGCAGGATAAAACACTGGAATACATTCCCATCTTTGCCATGTGAAAGTACACTTTTTGGAACCTTCCCTGAGACCTCACTTGCTGGATCATCCTGCAACTCACTGCCAAAGGCTGTGCTGATCAGTTCCAGGAAATGCACTGCATCTGCCTTGCAGCTACCATTGATGCTACCATCTGGCAAAGCTCAGGGTGAGCTGCTATCATATGCCACGGTCCACTTGGATTTTTCCAGGGACTTGGCACACCTTCTCCTTTTAAGTCCTGCTGCTGTTGCTGCTGCTGCTGCTGCTGCTACTGCTGCTGCTGCTGCTGCCCTCAGTACTTCCTGAGGTCTGGATGGCTTCTGCTTTGCTATCTCAAAGTGGTAAAGTAGTCTCAGGAACACCCACCTGACTTTTCCTGCAGAAGTCAAGTTGCTGATGTAAAGGCTCTGCCGGGAGCTCAGTGTATAGGGGTACTTGAGATTAGGCCCCAACGGTACAGGAAACACAGGTAAACCGTGGGGACAGGTAGGCAGCTTCCTCATGTTATCTATTGCTTTACCCCAAGGCCCCTTCTTCAACTCCCATCTACAGCTCCGTGGGTGGTTTACTGTAACTGGTGAGCAAGGGAAGGGGAGAGCTGAGCTGTGTTGCAGATAAATGAGGGTGCTGTGCAGGTCTTCATGGTGCATAGACGTACAGTCCTGCATCTCCCTCCATAGTGACTGTGAAGGAACCCTCCCTCTTGGTGCACCCTTAGGTTGTATGCTGGCCCACCTCTCTGAAGGAGGGAGGAGTGACCTTAGAGAGAGGCCTGAGAAGTTGGTACAAGTCTTGGATGATGGCCAGCAGTCTGAAAGACAAGGGTGGCTGATTCAGGACAGGAGGTCTTAGGGAGGGCTGAGGAGATGTTAGCAGCTCCAGTATAAGTCTGAGGACCGGAATTAAGAAACCATATAAACACCCAGTGTGGTGTGAGCACCTATAACCCCAGAACAGAGACTGGTGGATCCTGGGGGCTTGTTGGAGAGACAGACTACAAGAAATGGCAAATGGTGAAATCTATGTTCAGTGAGGGATTCTGTCTCAAAACATAAGGAACACCCAAAGTTGATCTCTGGTCTCCACACAAGCAAGCATACATTCAGATACCACCAAACCCCACCCCCACCACACACACAAGAAAACCTAGGGAAGAGGAATGTGTGCTGGTGTTCATATGCCCAAAGCCTATGTATCTCACACTGCTCACTACAGACTACCTACCACAGAGAAGGCTTTGCAACCAGTGTCCTGAGGAGCTCAATCAGTCTTCCTTCTTGTCCAACAGTATGGACCCCTCCCCTCTGAAGCATGTCTAGTCACTGACGATGCTGATTGTCTATCCCACTGGCCACAGATGCCCACACTGAGATCTCCATGACACCCCTCAGAAAGCCCAGCCATCACCATGGTAACAGACGGATGGAGGAGTCTTCCTCACCAGTACCGAAACAGCTGGCGCTGATTTGCCGTCCCTGTCTCAAGGATCTAGGATACAGATGTTCCTCAGTATCCACAGATGACTGCGTCTTCTGACACCTAAATNACTGGCCACAGATGCCCACACTGAGATCTCCATGACACCCCTCAGAAAGCCCAGCCATCACCATGGTAACAGACGGATGGAGGAGTCTTCCTCACCAGTACCGAAACAGCTGGCGCTGATTTGCCGTCCCTGTCTCAAGGATCTAGGATACAGATGTTCCTCAGTATCCACAGATGACTGCGTCTTCTGACACCTAAATTCAAAACTGCTTGAGTTTCTCATATACAATGGCATAATACTTGCATTTCTATGCAACCCTTCTATATATTTCATTTAGTTAGTTTTAAAAATCAAAATATAACTACCTTATTTCCTTCCATTCCCTTTCCTTCTCCCCAACTCCTCCCAAGACTGCTCCTTATTCCCTCTCAAATCCATGGTCTTTAGTTATTATTACTTGTATACACATGCATATTTTCTCTCTCTCTCTCTCTCTCTCTCTCTCTCTCTCTCTCTCTCTCTCTCTTTCTCTCATATTCATGGAATATTGGCAAGAAAAGTCTGCACATAGTACAGTCAGAATGTCTGATTTTAACCTGCATTTGGTTGAATCCCCAGATGCAGAGCCCACAGATATGAGGGCCAAATATACTTGGGTCTGGAAATCAAGGGAGCGTGTTGGAATTAAGTCTTTTTTCCTTGTCCAGAGAAACACTGAACGCCTGGGCTGTCACAGGTCAGGGTGGTGGTATCCCGCAGGAAAGTTTTTCCAATGGAATGGCGCTTCCATGAATCTTGATGCTGTGACTTGACTGGACTATTTTGCATTTCTTATGATGGTGGAAAAACAGGTAAAAAAATAGTGTGTGTGTTGGCCGGGAGCAGTTGTCCTCACAGCGAAGCGAGGCTCAATGGGCTCCAGGAGCCAGCCTAGCTGCTACTTTGTACATGCAGAGGACACGTATAGATAAAGAGAACAACCTAGAGGATTTCTGGTGCTTCTGGGTCTCAGGATGACGTCCAGTAGGTCCAAGAACAGTCATAGCAAGCATGAGACTAAACTTCAAAAGGATGAAGAAGTCTGGACCATCTCTCCAGGCAAGCTGGCCAGAGCATCTGAAGTGTGGGCTGAGAACAAAGGGAATCTAGAGTGGGTGAGGAGGAGGAGGAGACAGGAGGAAGAGGAGGAGGAGAAGGCAGGAGGCTCAGCTGGGGATGGAGTTGCCTTTCTTCTCCGGCTTGGCAGAGATGTCAGTTAGCCGTGGTCTCACAAGGGACTCTGACTACCAGTCTTTCATCTCTTTTCTTAAAATATGTAAAGAACATTGTGTTCCCATAAAATGAAAGGCCCTATGTAACAGTACAACCATTCTCTCTTATCTCTAGGTTACATTCTAAGACCCCCCTAGTGGATGCCTGAAATTGCAGATGGTTCAGAACCCCACACGCACCATTTATATATATATATATATATATATATATATATATATATATATATATATATATATATATTTATTATATATATATATATATATATATATATATATATATATATATATATATATATATGACTTTGATAAAATGTACTGTATGGATTAGGCACGGTAAAAGAGTCAAAAGCATGAAATAAAGATAAATGAGAACAGTTACATCAACATAGCCAATAAAAGCCTGTGGATGTAGCCTTCTCTCTCTCCCTCCCCCTCCTCTCTCTCTCTCTCTGTGACCTGCCCTCACCTCTCCACTGCGCTCTCCTTAATACATACTCCATCTTTCTCTTGTGATGACATGGAATGATGCAATGTCTCGTTTTTGACAGGAAGTGAGGTAGATGGCGTGCAGAGCAGTGTGAAATGGAATCCAGAATTATCCATCTATATTTTGGGGCCACCATCTACTGCAGGTACCTGAAACTGTGGAAATCACAACCACAGAGAGGTGGGGAATACAGAGATACTGTTCAAGATCCGTATCTGTTCTTGACTGGGAATAACCCTGCGAAGCTCACAGGTGGACTGCACAACCCAGGGCACAGCTCTGGCCTCACCAGCTTCCCTGAGCACCCTCTTTTATCATTTCCTGCCTCTAGGTGGCCATTTGCTGCGGCCACTATATAGCCTTGGCTACTGAGGTCACCACAGTACCCACCATTTGCCATGCGCACAACTTGACTGTGCCTTAACTCTCAGCCATTTCTCCTTCCTGCCACAGGACTTCATGGGGCCGGAAGTGTGAGATGCTGTGGGGCTCATTTGCTGTGCACACATGAGCCCCTTGCAAAGGCACAGGAAATAATATGTGGACAACTTTGAACAATGGCAAGCAGAAACAATGGGTGAATAAATATTTTCCCCTTCCTCTCCCGGATGAGACCCGAGAAGCCACTTCTCTAAAGGCATGAGGAAGAGGAAGACAAGCCAGTTTCTACCAGATGCTCATGTTCTCTTCCTTCTGCCCCTCCTCCATTCGCAAGAATTCTTCCAGAAGCAACAACCTTGTGACGTTGGCAGGTCTACCAAACACCGAGACCCGCTAGGACAATGGAGTCTTATGGCACTGATGGAGAGAGAAGTTCTGTATCTTGGTCAAAATAACAGAACAAGAACACACTGTGATTAGCTAAAACCAGGACCCATAATCAAGAAGATTATACTATCAGGAACCATGTCTATAACTTATTACTAGACACAGAGGCCAGCATCCGAGGTAAACACTAAAATACTGGCCTCTGGGAACTTGCTTAAATATTGAAGATGACTTTGGTCTTCCAAAACCCACAGAATAGAGAAAGGTGATGGTTGTTTCCAAGAGGATAGTGGGGAACTCTACCCAGTCTATGATGCATGAGCAATGTAAGGTATCCAAAAATTGGTCTATAGACTTTTAAATTCAAACATAGTCCCTTATAGGCTGTGTGACCTTAGGAAAGTTACTAGTACTCTCTACTCTTCAAACTTCATGACTTGGAAAAAGTAGTCATAATAATAGAAAGTGCCTGGAGCCCCTAATTAAGTGATTCATATAGTAATTCAGTGAGTATTTTTGTGTATCAGCTGTATCACTGAATACTTTGGTCTCTCCAATCTAATGATAGGGTTGGGTTCAGAGTCATAGAATAACAACTCGAGCAGAACATCCAGAGACCTTCAAGACCAGCTCCACTGGCATCCAGCGGGGGTAATGACTTGCCCAGCATCACAGTTAATCCAAAGTCCTGACTTTTCCCCTTTGCCCCTCTCTCTGCCCAGTTCTCTCACACATGGTGTCAAGGCCACTGCACATCAGATCTGGGAATGCACGCTTTGTGCCCTTAAGATGTCCCAAGGTTCTACGCGCTCTGTTAAACACAGCCATAGAGGGTTCTGCTCTAACAAACAGCACTTGACAGCCATGGTTGATTTGTTTTCTAGCCTGTGCAGTGCCTGCCTCAGAACCGCTTTGTGGAAGGAAGGTAAGAAGTCCAGGTTCCCAGTCTCTGTGTAGTCAGAGCAGGAGCTCCATGCTGGGCTTTTGAGTTGAAGCTAAGCATCTCCTAAGGCCTTGTGTGTACAGTCACAGAAAGTCTAGAGTCACTCCACAGCACCTGCTTGTTGAACTCTGTCCTAGAATCACTCACATGAAAACACACTTAGGTTTCAAAAACTGTCTCAACAATGATCTATTTACTGATTCCAGCCTAGACACGCTGCTAATACTGCTCCTAGATAAACTTCATTACCCACCCACCTTGGGAAGAACAAGAAAAAAATGCATTTTGCTGGATTAAGGCTTTTAGGATCTAAGCAAGCTTCCTAGGACTAAAAGAGACCTTGTACCTGTTCTCAAGTCGAATGGATGCTTAGCTGTGCAGGTCTGCTTAATAGAGAACTAGGGTGACTGAGGAATCTCCTGGCTGTCATTGGACAGCAGCCTGGGCAATATGATGCAAAGAGAGCTCCATAGCTTCAGGCTCCTTGCCCTCCATTATCCCTGGCTCCCCCATCGATACATAGACAATGGCTGCCACTCTTTGAATACTACACATAAGATGTGGCAAATATGAATATGCTAGATGGGACTACTATTTTTGTGTCAAGTATAAGTGTTGTCAAATGTGTCCTTGAACTAAGCCAGAAAGGGGAATAGACGTTGGTCCAAAGTGATGGATATTTATAAATGACATAGCCTCACCTTGCTTTTGAGAGTGGGCAGAGACATGCCATTTCTTCTGCCCATACCTTGTCTGACACTATCTCTTATCTCTGGCTATTAGAACCTGAATCCTCTGGGTACCACTGGGAAAAGGGAATGGTCTTTGGGATTGGCAGCAGGCTGTAGCTTCCTCTTTCCTCAGCCCTACAGGTTCAAAGGTTTACAGCTGCTCAGTAGTGCTCTGGGAACATTCAGAAATGGAGAAGGGGTATGCTAAAGGAAATCTCTTTTGTCACAACAAAACTGGATGCTATGAACACTTGGCAGGCCAAGGGTGCCATATTTGGCAATGATAGCATGAAACATTTCAGCAAAACAGTGTCGGTGGTACACACTGAGAAATGCTCATAGACTGTAGCTGTCAATCTTTATTGATAGAGACCATCAGGCTCACAATCCCATCTGCACTCACCATGCAGAAACAGTTCTCCTTACTACATAGTTCTCAGATATCTTCTATTTTATTCTGCTCCATTTTATTAAAGGGAAAAAAAATCAGTTGATCACCCACCCCTTAAATTGTTTCCATAATCCACAAGTAGGCAATGACCCATGTGATGATTTCAAACTATTTAATCAGCTATTGGATAGGAACGCTGGGCAATTCTCAAGATGAGAATCCGCCCTTCTGCTTTTGTGCTTGACTTTTAAAAAATCACAGGGCTAGCCGGACGTGGTGGCGTACGCCTTTAATCCCAGCACTCAGGAGGCAGAGGCAGGAGGATTTCTGAGTTCAAGGCTAGCCTAGTCTACAGAGTGAGTTCCAGGACAGCCAGGGCTACACAGAGAAACCCTGTCTCAAAAAAACCAAAAACAAAACAAAACAAAACAAAAAAAACACAGGGCTTCATCGGGCTGGAAAGATGGCCCAGAACTTGAGTACGCATTGCTCTTACGGAGGGCAGGGATTTGATTCCCAGCATTGCAGATTCCAGAAGCTTGAAATTACATATAGCTCCAGCTCTGGGGGGAACTGATGCTCTCTTCTTCTGACTCAGTGGGCACCTACAGTCACACACACACACACACACCTACCTCACACTTGAAACATACGTGAATAAACAGATCATTGGTGGCAGTGTGGCCAACAGAGAGGCCCCGTTAACTTCCCTTTGCTTCGTTATAATGGTATCTGCACATCACGAGTCTTGCAAACTGTGTGTTCCCTTCGTGCCTCTGACACCATGTCACATCCAAGAATGATAACAAACTCTCTTCTGGAAAAAATACTCATTCACTCCTAGTAATGACATAGCATGATCTTAATGCATGAATCACCACCCCTTCATCTCAGTCTTTACTTCCTGTCACCCTGACGTGTGCACCTTGCTCTGAGGTAAACTTGCTCCCAACTCCTTACTTTGTCCCTTCTCTAAATTCTTTTCCCAGCAGTGACAAGAGCCTGAACACTCTGGGTAGCCGTCTCCATCTCTCTGTACATAAGATCTCCCCAGCCTTCACCATCAGCGTTCAATCTGCTGCCATTAAGGTCTCTATCACAAGCGTTCTCATCCCTTCTCCCAATGTCTCTGTAACAGTATTCTCAACAACTGTTCTATCAATGTGTTTGGAAGATACTCTTTCAGAAAGTGGAGCCCAGCTCCTCACCCTGGACAGCCCCCACGTCCTGGCTCAGTTCTCTGCTTCCTAACTTTTGTGACTCTGCATTCCTATACAGATAGCCCACTCAAAAATACTGCCTGTCACCCCTACCCCTGTGCCACTACCTGTGTAGCCATGTGCTTGCACACCCCAGCCCCCAATCTCACTCCCACTTCTCGCCTGGGGAACCCTGCCCTAGCCAAGTGACCCTACTTCATGTCTGCTTCACCAACAAGTTAGCAAAAGGAAAGCCTTGGTTCTGCTGTGGCCTCACTTCTTAGAACCTATGAGATGATGCCAGCTCACATGGTTTGGGCCATCAGGACATCCTTAGCTCAAAGAATCAGCAGCCTAGGGAAGGGCTGTGCCCACATCTTCATGACAGAGATAAGGAAGCCAATAGCATCAATGCTCTCAAAGTGAGTCAGTGGATAAAGAGTAGAGCCTTCCGGTTTCCCATTCATATTTCATTCATTCATTCATTCATTCATTGTTTCACTTGCCTTCTCAGAAGAGCAATAGAACTACTGATCGGGTCCACCTCACTGTACACACAGCACAAGAAAAGACAACTTGGGAGTTTTTCTATCAACATGTTGGGTCCAAAGAAGCCAAAGGGGCTGAGACTGACATGCTATCTTGTGGTTGGAATGGGGTCAGACCCACCCCCACCTCCATGCCCAAAGCTGCCTGTGGTCTGTGAGTACCTAGGAAAGACCAGGGCTTCTGGAACGCTAGGAGAACTCAGAAGCACAAAGTGTCTCAGAAAAGACTGTCCCCAGAAACAAATAAAATAAGACGTAACTTTTTATATTTGCTTCATTGGGAAAGGCAAGTTTTAATTACTCAGAAAATTATCAGAGCAGTCTTTTTGCCAAAATGCTAACATGCACATGTGATGAGGGATTTTTTTTAAGCCAAATTTCCTCTCTCATGTTTGGGGACCTCATGAAATGGAACACCTACCTTCTTCAAAAGATACTTTGAAGCCATAAAAATGTTCATAGGCTTTGACTCAATAATCCCTTTCTGGGAAGCTAGCCTAAGAAAATAGCTTGAAATATGGCAAAAGCCATATGTAGAAAAATATCTATCAAAGAGCTACTCAGTTAAAAACTGGAGTTAACCCAAATATTCAATGAAGGAGAAGGAGGGCAGTTAAGTCTAAACCTTGAAGAAATATTCTATATCCATTAAAAATGAGGGGTATAAAATTCATGAAGGGTCACAGAAAATGCTTATGATAAAATATTAGGTGGAAACGCCTGGAAAAATATCCAAATGCACACAAGTTGTAAAAGCAAAAGGGAAATGTAAAAATGTAGTTGTCGCTATGTCAAAATGGTAGGCTTATGGATTTGTACCTTGTTTTCAATTTCCCCTTTTGTTATTTTATCTCTACTTTTTTTTTTGCCCCCCCCCACTTTTTTTTATAACAGTTGAAATCTCTTTTAAAAAAAAAGGAAATTAGTGGATTTAGCCAGGAAAAAAACCATCAACAATAAAGATTAGAAGTTGGGATGAAAAACTGCCTGTTCCATTACTAATTGTCATTAGAACACACCCAATTTTTAAAATGAAGTAAATAGAAATGTATGCAAAAAAGGAAAATATTTCTAAATGTAGTTTTGTTCTAGGCACAAAAACACAAGATTCCATTACTACAGAAAACATCTAGTGTTTAACCAATTTCTTATTTCTGTGTTTTTTGGTTGCTATGGAGACACACACAAGGACCTTCTTGTCAGGGTGCTTTGAAATGATGCTGAACGTCTCAGAGTTTCTATTCCATCCCCACCGCTCTCTGTGCCTTCATCAGTTGGATGTGGATATTGAATGTAGGAAATAAATCCGAGCTCTCATGCAGGAACTTTGGAGACAGGGGAGAATTGGAAGGGAGCTTTGGAGTAGAATTATCCTCCATAGGAGCTCTAGTTCAGTGATGTGGGTGGAAGGCAGACATACAAACACGGTCTTCCAGGGATGAAGCGGTCAAAGTCCTACCTCAGGACTAACCAATGCCGCCTCACACAAGAGATGAAATAAGGGATGACCCACTAGTTGGCTCAACAGGCAAAATATTTGATGCTAAGTCTGATGACTTGAGTTCAATACCTAGGGCTCACACGGAAGAAGGACACTGAATCTTACAAATTTTCCTTTGACCTCCCCACAAGTGCCACAATCAAGCAATCAGCCAGTGGCTCCTTGTTGTTGTTTGTTTTTTGTTTTGTGTTTGTTTTTAAGAGAAGGAAAGCAAAGATCTCTGTCATGGTTATCTGCCACTGTGTTAGTAAAAGCACCCTAAAATCCCTGAGTATTTGATTCAGGCTACAGCATCAAGGGTAAGGAGGTTAGACAGTGCTCAGCATCAAGGGTCAGGAGGTTAGACAGTGCTCAGCATCAAGGGTCAGGAGGTTAGACAACGCTCAGCATCAAGGGTCAGGAGGTTAGACAGGGCTCAGCATCAAGGGTCAGGAGGTTAGACAGCGCTCAGCATCAAGGGTCAGGAGGTTAGACAGTGCTCAGCATCAAGGGTCAGGAGGTTAGACAGTGCTCAGCATCAAGGGTCAGGAAGTTAGACAGCGCTCAGCATCAGGGTCAGGAGGTTACACAGCGCTCAGCATCAGGGTCAGGAGGTTAGACAGTGCTCAGCATCAGGGTCAGGAGGTTAGACAGTGCTCAGCATCAGGGTAAGGAGGTTACACAGTGCTCAGCATCAGGGTCAGGAGGTTACACAGTGCTCAGCATCAGGGTCAGAAGGTTACACAGTGCTCAGCATCAGGGTCAGGAGGTTAGACAGCGCTCAGTCAGGTGGTTCTCTTGCTCTTCGTGGCATCTGAGGACACTCGGTGACATCCAGCAGGAGACTGAGGCTTTGCTGGAGCATCCTCAGGTTGGTAGTGCCCCTCTTATGATGACTGCCACCCCCACGGTGAGCACCCCCACAGTGAGCACCCCCACAGTGAGCACCCCAACCATCCCGGGCAGGAGCTTCAAGGTATCTTGTTGCTTACTTAGTTCAGATGTCAAGGGCGTTGGTTTCTACCCCACATCATTAATCAAGAATGGCACTAAAGGCTGCCCAGGTTCAAAGAGAGAGATAGCAAAGATTGAAGGACCATCTTGGGCATACCACAGAGTCAGCCCCACTTTAAATATGCTCAGTTGGGGGGAAATTGTGAACAGGAGGAATGTGGGCAGGAGACCCATTGTAGACAAGAGCTTGAAAGTAGAGTTCCCGTGTGTGTTGGTGGTGCTGCACACTGGTAGAACATTTGTTTTATGTATTTGTCTGCCTATTTATTTATAGAGTCTCAATATTGTAGCCCATAGGTCTGGCCTCACTGAGGGTTCTCCTGCCTCAGACTCCCCAATTCTGTTATGACAGAAATGAGCTGCCACATTTGGTGATATAAGATTTCAGAAGTCTTCTCCATAACACATGAAATCACTCATCCACTTGGGGCCCAGTTGCCCTCACTAGGCATCTGTCTGCGATGGTAACTGTTCACTGTCAACTTAAAAGATTCTAGAATCACCTGAAAGATGGGGCACTGGTATGCCCTCTGGGGATTATCGTGATTGATTTACAATGTCTGGCTAAGGACATTGTAAAAGATGCCTGAGCACCTTAGTCAATATTTGCCTAATCCTGCAGTCACTTCAGTATTCCAGGAGCCTACCAGGTCTATCACCTCCTGGTGTAGTCTTGAGGGATGCACCCCTCAGCAGCACAAACAATAATTTTATGAAAAATGAATCTCTTCCTCCAGCAACATGCACTTCTCTCTGGGTCAGTCTGAGACCAGAACCAAGATAAAGATCAACCAGACCACAGCTGGACCCAGACTGCTTAATTCTGCAGCTCCCTCTCCCTCTCCTTCTCTGTCTCCGTCTCCCCCCTCCCCCTCCCTCTTCCTCTCCCTCTCCCTCTCCCTCCCCCTTCGTCCCGTGTGTGTGTGTGTGTGTGTGTGTGTGTGTGTGTGTGTGTGTGTGTGTTGTGTAAGCCTGGGGTTTTCATCAACACTGAGAGATAGCTGGAATGCTTGTCTTCCCAGATGGCTGCCTTGATGAAGTTCCTTTCCTGTCCCTTTCACCCGATTTCTATTTGATTTCTTTGGGGTGAGTGGTTGGACCTGACATGTTGGAACCCCCAGAGACTGGCCTCTGGTTTAGGACTCATGCTAC
The DNA here is from genome assembly GCA_902729485.2 of Mus minutoides. NCBI lineage: Eukaryota > Metazoa > Chordata > Mammalia > Rodentia > Muridae > Mus > Mus minutoides. Next base: position 67,374 of record LR752177.1, on the reverse strand, counting down.
AGGAAACCCCATCTTTGTCAAATATGTAATGTGACCACAGGTCAGAAAGCCCATACCCACTAGTCCTTCAGCTTTCGGCAGAGCTGAGATAGGCCCAATGGTTCTGTTTTTATGCCCAGCACTGCTAACTTCTCTGTAAACACCCTACTTTCTGGTGACCTCTCCTAGCGTTCTATTTGTAATGGGGATTTGAGGACCAGCCACAAATCCCCCCTTCACTTCCCTTTCTGGCATCTTAGATGCTGCAAGAACAGAAAAGACCAACAGGCACAGCACTGTCTGGGTCCAGTAGATCCAAGGACCAGCAGCCTCCAAGGGGCGTAAAAGAACAATGCCTCAGATTCTGTTCCAGACAAGTACCTTGAAGAACCCTCCCGATCACCAGGGCATTCCTTCCTTAGGGGAGAAGGTGGCCCCAGGAAGTACAAGTCTAAAAACTGATCACAGCTGGCCAGGAGCACAAAGCATTTGTCTACCCAGACTACTGGGGAGAACAGCCCTGTAGAGCTCGGTGTTAGAACCTAGGGCTGGAGGCTGGAGATGGATGTGGGAGGGATGCAGGAGTGGTCTGGGGACGCTGTGGCTGGCTGAAGGAGGAATAGGTTCCCTTGAGAAGGGTTCCCTGTGCCTGGAAGCAGCAAGTATTATAATGAAGACCAATTCCCAAACAAGAGAGAGGGAGAGATGGCTTCAGATTCAGCTGAGTGCTGTGGGGAAGTCACTTCACCTCTCTGTTGTTTTCTCTAAAAGCCGATACCCATCTCCCAGGACTGTGGAAGATGCTGGCTCCAGGAAGACCTCTAACAAATAGGGCTTCCCTTCCCATTCAAACCTGAGCCCCAAGTGCAGTTGTGCTCATGGATCTCACCCCAGGAGGGAATATGCAGTCTCTGCATAAAGACCAGTGAAGGCAGGGGACTCACCAAGACCTTGGTCCCGAAAGCAGCTTGGCCCATTGCACTTGGCTCTCAAGTTCCTAGAAGCCTGCACCTGCTCCTGTTCCTGCTTCTGCCCCATCCCTGTCTCCAGGAACTCTGCTGGGCTTGCTCTACATACAGAGATTCTAAAAGGCTTCCTAAAGTGCCTCTAAATCCTACCAAGGTCTTCAGTAATCCCTGGAAAGAGCAAGTGAATGAATAAAAACCAGCTTTTCTCTGATAACACTTTTGGGGGAGGGGGATACTTAAAAACAAAGATTTGGAAGGTTAAAGATAACTCCAACCCCTCTGACACCTCAGAATGTTCACACATATTTTCAACCATCGGGTTTCCCCAGCCAGGCTTCAGCTTGTTTCTTGGGAATGAAGGGTTGAAGAGCTGGGTGTTCGACTCACTGCACCCCGAGTCTCTTTTTTCCTAGAAAACTTTACTGAAAAGCTTTAAGAATTCCATGCACCTTGTCTGTCTGATAGATGTCTCAGAATAAAATAGACACCACTTGAAACACATCAAAATATACTTGGGAGGGTATCATTTTGAGCTACAATTATTGAAAGACAGACATCTTTCAGAATAAATGTCAAGCATTCTTTTTAGATGAGTTAAGTCCCTGAGAAGGTTCCCACTGCCGGTCAATCCATCCCTAATTCAAACTGCAGCTGCTGGCTGACTCTGGGTGAGGATTCCGGGTGCCACTCCAACTGCTCTGTCCAACCCTGGGAAACGGATGCTCTCGGTCTCCTCATGAGCCCAGGGGATCTGGCTCACCCTCTAGGATTCTTTTCTATCGCTCTTAGAGCCTTCACATAGCTGTGGATGGCTATGGATGCACAGGAGACTGGAGGATGGGTGTTCTCAGAGTCTGTTTGGTGGGCCAGAAACACCAGAACTCTGGGAGCTGTTTTCTCTCTCTCTTTCTCTCTCTCTCTGGCTGCACAAGGTGATCTGCTTGACTCTGCCATTTCCTCCATGACCCGGCAGTCTCAAACTTCTGAAACTGGGAATCAGAATAAACTACTCCCTTCTAAATCATTTGTTCCTCTTGGGTATTTGTCACAGTGGTGAGAGAGGAGCACAGACAAGCCAGGCATGAACTGAGGTTCCTTCAAATGCCAGCAATGTCGCTCACTACCTGGCCAGGTCACTTTTCCACCATGCGCCTCAGTTTCTTCACTGACACAATGAATGGAAACAGCCTCTCCCACTCCCACTCCAGGGCTGTCTGATGACTAAGGGTGTGCACTCAAGGAGAGGCTCTGGCCTCTTCTCCCTAGGGCCAGGAAGAGAGGAAGGCCAGATAGGGTCTTAGAGAGAGTGACTCCCTAAACTTCCCATCAGGAGATGCTATTACGGAGGTCTCAGCCAGTCCCTGGTATTTCAGAAGTGCTCCACAAATGAACACCACCGTTTCATTGATCTTAGCAACTTTGACCAGGTATAGCTCAAGAGTCAAAGGCCTCTGAGAGTTTGGTGTAGAAGAAAGAACAGCAGTTTTACAGTTCACTGGCTGATGTCCTGTGTACAAGGAAGGCCACACCGAACTCCCTGAGGAGGGCTCCAGTCACTGTCAGGACTCCTTCCTCCCCTTCCCAGACTTCCTCAGAGATAGCCAAGGCTGCTCTTGGGTTTGCACTCTCATCTGTGATCACGGTGTTCTCTGTATCATGCATGCCCCAAAGGCATTTGATGTCCATTCTCCATTAAAAGCCTCATAACCAAGAATCAGAGGGAGCAATGGTGAGTCTTTCATCTATCTGTCCAGGAGAATATCACTAATATCACCTAATATCACCCTAATCCAGGAGGCTGCTGTTCTCCTTGGTGATGTTTTCTCTTTCTGATGCTCTGTTTTCTCAGAGATTCTAGAAAGTTCCTGAAGCCTAGAGAACTGAAAGCCATCCAGATTAGAAAAGATGGAAACAACTTCATTTTATAGTTGGCATCAAGATCCAGGGAGGAAACTCAGGGCATCCGCATTGAACCTGCTAGAACAGCAGACCTGTCTCAGGAGTCGCAGGGCACCAGCTCAATACATAAAAACGCTTCTGTCTTTTTATACCAGAAACACAAAAACTGGAAAATAAAAACTTTAAGTAATATTTTTTGTTGTTATTTTATGAGACAGGGTCTTGCTATATCATCCAGGCCAGTGCAAAACTTGAAGGGACTCTCCTGCCTCAGCCTTCCCAGGGCTTGGATTATACCATGCCTGACTAAGAATACTGTTTAAAATAGCATAAAATATAAAATGCTCAGGTCCGAACCTGGTTCAAAATGTGAAAAGCCTACAGCGAAAGCGCACGCATCACCGAGAAAGGAGACTTAAATAAGTCACTGCTTAATTCAGGATCGTAAATGCGGCTGTTTGCTCCTTCGAGTTTTATCACGGTATAGTCTACATTTGTACCTTTGGTTTGCTGGAAACTAATTTCTTTACATGTGTGAAGATGCATGGTCCCAATCCCACAGCCTAAGATTGCCTTTCTTCAATCAATCACTTTGCAGAAAGTCTTTTCGTCAAAAATGTGAAATCTTGGTTCTGAGCTCCCAAGTTCTATGACATTTGGGCCATATTTCTAACTCAGCCAGGAGCATACCATGCTGGCTGCTGTAGACATGTGGTAAAATCTGTGATTGTGAAGCAGGGGTCCCCCTGTGCGTTCTTCCCCAACCCTGGATTCTAGATCTTGATAAAGAAGTGCAAGGAGATTAGTGGAGAATGCGTAGACTTGTCCACAGATTGCATTAGCTGCTGGTTTCTTTCACTCTGTGAAGGCAGAAGCAACTTAAGAAAGGAATGGTTTATTTTGGCTCGCGGTTTGAGGGTGCACAGTCCATCGTGAGGGGTGGGGGACATGGTGTGAAGATTGGCTGCAGAGAGAAGAAAGCTTGTGCTGGGCTCACTCCCCACCCCTTCTTTCCTTCGATCTGAGACACCAGCCTGGATGGTGCTGTTCACAGTCAGGGTAGCCCTTCCCTCCCAGGAGCCGTGTCTTCTGGGTGATTCCAAACCTAAGATCAACCATCAAAATACAACTCAGGACAAGATGGATAAGCCTTTGACTTTCCGTTCTCCGCTGCCTATGCCCCTGCTTCTTGAAATGCTTCTGTTCTTCTAGAAGTCATCGTTTAATTTTGTTCTAAAAACATAAGTTTAACTGTTTAATTAAGTTTATATTTTCTTGGCTTGTGCTCTCTGTTTTCAGAAGCTGGTCCTTATCTCTCCATTTCCTGAGCTCTGGGAGCCTGAGAATCTTAGAGGCACACGACTGATGCAATAATCTATGGAAGGATGCTATAAATCTCTTCTCCGAGTTCCAGACAAGTGGCCTTCTTCTTCTGGCTGCGTTTGAGGGGCTTGGGTTGCTACAAGGATTCAGTCATCTGCAGGGTTGCAGACACAAGTAGATGGATGAAGTATCTTTCCTCACATGTAAGGGAAAAGAGATCCTCTGTCTCCCAACCCCTCTCTCCCTCTTCTCCTCCAGCAGCATCTGTGACCACAGGACCTAGGGAAGTACTGGGGTGTCCAGACAACCTGGGCAAATGGACATCTAGTAGGAGAGAGAGGACAGGGCTTTTGATTGTGTGGTCCCTGATTACCTATGGGCTGGAGCTCCATCATCAACCTGCTGGATCAGAAACTCTGGGCTGTGCCCCAGCTACGTGCTTAATCAGCCATTGGTTGACTCCGATGCACCAAGGCTGCTAGCTTCCCTGATGGTACCAGACTATCAAGATCTGACAGCCTGCTTCTGCTGAAACCCATTCCTCAAAACTTTCTGGTCTCACTTCCTTCTCTGAAACTGGCATGATAATGGTACCAGACCTCCTGAGACTTATTTGGTTTCTTTTCTTGTTAATGTGACAAAATTCACAGCAGAGACAACTTTAGCGGGGAAAGATTTCTTTTGGCTCTTGGTTTCAAAGAGAGCAGCTCAGTCCGCCATGGCAGGAGAGGCCACAACAGCAGTCATGGCTCTGAGGTACAGGAGCAAATAGTGTGGGCTGTTGCCCTGCGCAGACCACAACGCAGAGAGCACAGCTGGGCAACCTTCAAACGCTCTTCCATGGTGGCCCACCTCCAGCAACCAGGCCCACCTCCTAAAGGTTCCGTTGACTTCAAAATAACTCCACAATCTGGGAACCGAGCTTTCAAAACATGAGTTGGTGGAGAAGAGCATTTCAGATTCAAACCATAACAAGGCTTTTGTTCACACGACTATGGGGAGCCATGTAAATCATTTAAGGATTACTTAATCATTAGCATGCAAGTCTCCTTTGCCTCAGCTGCTTGTAAGGCCTCAATGGCATGAATGACAGTTGAATAACAGTTATTAAATTTCTACAGAGGTACTTGGAAACAATAGCCTTCTCTGCTGTGTCTTCATAACAGGCAAGTACTTACAACCATCTTCAGTACACAGGGAAAACAGAACTCTGAAGGGACGGAATGATCCTTCCAGGGCCATAATGAGACCACAGGCCTGGGTGCTAGGCCACTTTTACACTAAGCACCTGCATCATGAGCTCTCAGTGGTCTGGCCTGCAGGCTTGGGTCCCTCTGTTAATCTACTCTGGGAAGGAAAGATGTGGTTAACAGGGAGAGAGTTAGTAGGGTAGGAAGTTCTTTGCAGGAGTCAGCTTGTCCCCTGGTTCATAGCTACTCTCTAACTCTTAATGAGGTCGAATAGATGTTAGCCTATAGTGGTGGCTGGAAAGACTGAGCCAGCTCCCATTTCTGATTCCAATATTTCTCATCTGGGTGTGTAAACTTGAACTAGGTACGACACCCCTTAGAACTGCCTTCTTCTCTTGGTAGTTTCTTTCTTCTTATCGACTTTTACAGGCAAGGTTTTGTTAAGCTGACCGTATTAGTTCAGGCTAGCTTTGAGCTACATCTTTCTGTCTCGGTCCCTTGACTATAGGGATTGCCAAACAAGACATTAAGTACATCTCATGTGTCTTTCTGTACCTTGTGAGACCCCTGAGAGGGGGATTTGGGTACATGACTATGATTGTCATTTCTCCTTGGTGAAATGCTTTATTACCCAGCTCCCAGAAGCACCCTAGGACGTGGCTTACACGTTCATGTGCATGCTGTGGAAGCCCTCTACAAACTGTAAAGTACATACACCAGTATGGGCTAGGAAGGTACAGAGGAGGCAGCTGTAGAGTTGGCTGAAGATGCACACTGTTGGTCCTGGCAACTCCACAGGCCTCTGTGGTCTGGCGAGGCCAATTAAGGCACTGTGCAGCTGGTGAGCGGGGAGTGGGGACTGGTGGAAAGTCAGGCAGGATGTGTGCTCTGACCATTGCTGGGGAGTGGCCTAGAGCCACAGGAACTCACAGATCCTTTAGGCAGACCTGCAGGCCTGTGCCATCGGCTCAGCATGGTCTGCCTCTGCCCTGCTTCCTGGCTAACTGAAGGCCCTCTGGAAATAGGCCCAATGAGTCTGTTTGCAGAGAGCGAGAGTGTCAGGTCACAGGATGAATGCGGACAAGACTCCCTGTGTGGGTTTGTTCTCCCAAACCGGTGGGAATCCCGCCACAGTTCTGTTATTCCTCCCTCAATGTCCTTAAGTCCTAGAATTTCGCTACCCACTCCCTTTCCCTAAAGAGTGGTAAGTGTGTCCACCCCATGGGGCATCCAGACTCTGGACGTGGCATCCATATTTCTGGTGGGGATGATTGGAGCTTGGGTTCAGCCAGCTGGGGGTGTGGCCTCGGGGCACATAACTCACCCTTTGTCCCTCAGTTTCTCCACCTGCAAAACAAAAACCATAGGCATCCTCTGAGACCCATGATCAGTGAGCTGATAAGAGTGTGGGGTCCTAACTAGCTCAAGGAGATTCTCTATTGTTATCCAAGACCCCAAAGTAGAAGTGTCTGAGACAGTTAGGCGCCTGTGAGCCTCACATGAGAGCTGTACACATTTCTTTGGAGGCTTCTGAAAAACCTGGAGACAGTCTGACAATTCCCCTGCCCCGAGGCGATGGGGGATGGGGTGTAGTATCAGGGAAGCACCATATCTTAAAGCTTTGTGCTGAAAGCCAGCCAACACCTCTTAAAAGAAGTCCCATGGTCAGAGGCAGCTGGGCCTGTGGTGAGTCCAAGGTAGACCACAGGCAGGGCTGCTACAGTGAGTGAGGCCTGCCACCAGAGCCAGGACATTGGGGAGGGGGGAATGTGGGGGAAGCTGGCAACTCCAGTTTGGAGTTTCTAGAACTGAATCTTGGCACTCCTCCCACCTCTCTGATGCCGAGAATACGAGGAGGGCAGGAAATGGTTGTTTCAAAGACTAGACCAGTCATTTGGCAAAAGGGTCAGAGGCAAAGGTCTGAGTATTCGAAGGACCTGCGGAAAGCCTTGCCCACTTCCTTCTCCATGTCCTTTCTTCTCTGGCCTGTCTGACATAGACAGACATATCTTAGAGATCAAGACCAAGGAAGAGAGACCTAGGCACCAGAGGGAGAGGAAACTGAGGGTTTAGGTTGGGTAGAGGGAACTGAATCTGATGGGGTCTCCCGCAGCAAAGGACCACACCAATAGGAAGGACACAGAATCCCCCCCCCCCACTCTGCCACTGACCCATGTCCCACTGTCTCTGCCTCTGCACACCGACACTCTACGATTTCCAGGCAAGGGGGTCTTACACCCATTGTACAGACAAAGCAACAGAGAGTCAGAAAGATGGCCACACCATAATCCACCACTGCCTGTCACTGAGTGTGATCAACTTCGTCAAACAAGGCATTAAGAATACCTCACGTGTCTGTCTATAACCTGTGAGACCTGTGAGAGGGAGATCCAATGGTATCCTCATTCTGTAGACATGGCATCAAGGTGCCCAGATGGTTCCTGCGGACATCAGACTCCATGCTTGTAATAATGATACCACCCTGCCCAGTGATCTGTTACAGGGTCCTTACATCTTCTGACTCCAAGTTCAGAGCCTTTTCCTGTTGCTCTTTTACCTCTGTGTTGGTGCCCTAAGGCTGGCTACTCCCCTGGTGGGAAGGGGCACCCCATCCTGAAGAGGCATCTCAGTCCAAACTCCAGGTTCATATGGCAGAATGATGAGGGTGGACCTAAGTTTCTTTCCAGGTTGGGGTGGAAAGATGCAATGAACCCAGGAAGGTTGCTAAGCAACCCTTCCCAAACAGTCTCTAGATCCTGCCTTTTCTTTCTAGGCTAGTCATCCTTCCTCATTCTCCAGTTTTATTCATTACTTCCTTCCTTCCTTTCTCTCTCTCTCTCTCTCTCTCTCTCTCTCTCTCTCTCTCTCTCTCTCTCCCTCCCTTCCTTTCTCCCTTCCTTTCTTCCTTTCTTTCTTCCTTCCTTAAGACATGGTCTCATATATCCAGGCTGGCTATATGTGGATGACTATGAACTTCTTCTTCTTCTTTTTTTTTAAAGATTTATTTATTATATGTAAGTACACTGTAGCTGTCTTCAGACACTCCAGAAGAGGGCACCAGATCTTGTTACGGATGGTTGTGAGCCACCATGTGGATGCTGGGATTTGAACTTATCACCTTCGGAAGAGCAGTCGAGTGCTCTTACCCGCTGAGCCATCTCACCAGCCCCGACTATGAACTTCTAATGCTCCTACATCACCTCCTGGGTGCTGGGATGCTAGACATGTACCACCATGCCTAGTTTACGCTGAGTATCGTAGCCAGTACATTACATTTGCTAGGTGAACACTCTATCAACTGAGCTATTTTCCCAGCCCCACATTTTGTGGCATATTAAGAGGCCTGTCTACACCTCATGCCAAGTTGTATACACCATGGCTAAGGCAGACACCGTGCCTGCCCTGATGGAGCCGCCTGCACAGCTAGGGCTGGCCTAACAAGCCTTGGCTTCCTGCCTCTCAAATTTTTCTCACCTGTATGTCTTCAGCACACAGGGAAAGCAGAACTCCGAGATAGCGAATGATCCTTCCAGGGCCATAATGAGACTACAGGTCTGGGTCCTAGGCTGCTTCTTCCAATTCTTCTCAACCAGATGCTACCTCATCTACACTGTAATTGCAGTGGAATTTCACCCCTCCTGCCAGGTTCCTGTGACCTTTGGGGAGTGTTTACCAAGCACCTGGGCAGTCATATTTGTCTGGTGTGGATTTCAGGTAGATGTTGGGGGATGGGAACTGAATGTGGGTGTGCTAGACCACATGTTCTAGAATAGCCGGGACTACCTCACTCTGGCATCATTCATTCAACTCATCATTCATTCATTCATTCATTCAGCAAATATGTCCTGAGCCCTTATCATGTGACACAAAGTGTTCCAACAATGGATTTGCAGAAGTGAACCAAACAGAGGGAGAGACTGACCTATGTAACATATTCGGAGAAACAATCAGGTGGCTAAGTCAATGACCAAATGCATATATAGACTCTGGATGCTCAGAACCTAAGGAAGGTGCTTGTTGACTATGTATATCCACAGGCCAAGTGTTTATCTAAACTAAGTGGCCTCTTGAAGCCAGCCCACCTTCTCCTGCACTGTGAGGGTTTCAAAGAACCGGAAGGAGATTGTGTTGGAATTAGTCTTCCCTGCCTTGGGAACCCAGGGCCACTGAGGTGTCAGCCTGAGGTTTGGATTAACTAAAATAAACTAAACGTTAGAGTCACTGAAATGATTCAATTTCAGGAAACACCAGGCCCAGGGACAGCAATAACAAAAATAATCAGGGCAAACATTTACACAGCACACACTGTGAGCCAGCCCCGTGAGAAGCCCCTGGCTCCCGGCAGATGACAAGGCCGCATCGGAAGGAAGGGGAGGCTTGTGGAGGGGGGACCCTGATCAGAGCTGTCCCCTGGGGCCACCATTGTTCAGTCAGACTCCACTGTCCCCTCAACTACAGAAATCTGTCAGGCCCGGTGCTTTTGAAATTCCCAGGGACTTAATGGCAGAAAAGACAGGTCTTCCCAACGAAGAGGAAAATCTGACTCCCTAACAAGAAAACCTGTGCTCTGGGAGGGATTTTCTAGAACCTCCCGAGGAGCCTTGACACCCTGAAAAGAAAGCCGGACCATCTATGGAGTGCCTAATATATACCTGGCACCATGCTAGGCTCTCTTTAGACTGTCAATTGTCAGACACTACTTTAGTATAGAGCTATATCTGGGCATGGAACGCCCCTGTGCATCCATCCCACTGGGCAGAATATTTCATGTTTTTACTCTACACCTACCCCTGCGACTCTGAGCGCCCTCATTCCCACCCCTACCGCCCTGGGCTTTTGTTGCTATCCCACTCCCTGTGACCCAGAAGCTCAAGAATTAACACTGCACAGCTTCGAGTCCAAAGAGTCAAGGCTCAGCCAGACCCGGTGGCCAGTGTCTGTCATTGGTGCTGCTTTGAATCAGCCCTCATCTGGGCCTTTGGGACTACCGAGCATGTGGCCACCTCATCCAGCTCCCAGCAGTCTGTGACCTTCTCAGACTCTCTCTTCCTGGTTCCCAAATGCTGCTGTCCCTAAGCCTCCTTCTGGGCCACTGCCTGCCTGGTCCACCTTGTCCTCTACTGATGTGATCACTGCCCCTCTCCTAGGGTTTCCATCTCCCTTTCAGTTCCACCCACACCCCTGAATCTCTTTCTCCAGCCTAGACCTCTGGCATGAGCTGGCCCAGGGCTACAGCCTGCTGGACACTGAAGTCCTACAGTCACCTCAAGTTTAAGGGTTCCCCAAATAGCTGCTGCCAGCCTCATTACTAGGCTCCTCTCCCTCTCCTCTTCCTCCCCACTCCTCCTACTTCTGTTCCCATCTCTCTCTCTCTCTCTCTCTCTCTCTCTCTTTCATACACACACACTCACACAAACACGCACCCACACACGCATGCCCTCACGCACACACTCATTTATGCTGTAACATCCTGGAATGTCTGTTACATACCATGTCGGGTGCTGGCCTGGCCTCGGATCACAGCCCATCCTGATTCCCTTTACTCTAAGAAGTTGGTCTGAGAGGAGATGAGTTAGGGGTAGTAGAGCTGTTGGCTCTATCTGCTGACTCCTTATCAGCCAGGTCCATGAGCACACAAACTCCTGTGCACACTCAGGGACTCAAGCACAAATATACACACTCATGAGCCCTGAGATGCTGACATAGACACACCTACTTGGAGGTCTGCCTGCCAGGAAAACACTGACACCGGTTACAACTGACTTTCAGATTAATGTTCTTTGTTTGTTTCTTTGTTTAAGTGTAAGGATGTCCATAGAACACCTGGGACATACTTACTGTTAGATCTACAAATGTGGGACAAATGGCTGAGGGTCTTATTAATATACCAAAGCAGACGCTGGTCATCAGGTTCTCTCAGCATCCCTCTGTCCCTAACTGCTACAGGGCTCTCCTGACTGGCATATCCCACTCCTACCCTGAACTCCTCCAGCTCAGGGGTTGGGCTGCCCTTCCCTATATAATCCAGCCATTTTGGTTAATTGGTCTTTTGGGTCTACTCTCCTTTGGACCTCCTGGCTGCTGTACCTGGTTCCCATTTCTCCCCTCTCCCCTCTCCCCTTTCCCCTCTCCCCTCTCCCCTCTCCTTACATGGCACAGCTCAATCTGGTCATGTCTACTCTGTGCCCTCCCAGATGTCCCTGCATCTGGCTATGCTTGCCCACATATCTATAATAAACATTCTCCTCCACCATACCTAGGAGCAGTCATGGTCCTCCTTTTTATTTCTTTTATTTTTTTCCATTCATTTACGCTAACAAAAAAATTTTCATTATTCAACTGAAATTCAAATATGTCTGAGCATCCTGTATTTTATCTAGTGATCTTATACCAGGAAAGGGCTAAACAAACATGGACCTTGCACAGAAAATTATTCAGCCTACATGTTTGTATACATTACACCCTCAGACAAGCAGTTCACCTGTGAATTCATACCTTGCTCTGTCATACACTGCACATTAATGGGAATCTCGTGGCCCGAGGCCCAACTGGAGCAGGCTGACTCTGCCAGCTGCTGAGAGTGCGCTGCGGGATGTTTATCCATGAATAAAGCCTCATTAACCCAAACTGCTGGCCTTCTACCTCCTCCAGTGTGTGCTCCCCAATCATCCCGGTGAGAGCCGGATATGGCAGGCTCCACGTCCTGGCTGGCAGGGTGACAGTGAGAGGAGAAGCCTCTTCTTTCTCTCTTGAGTTTTCCAGATTTCCAAAGCAGAGTTCACCCACTTTCCAAACACGGCCTCTTTGTCCAAATCCGTAGTCACCCTGGGATAAAGGAAAAGCCACAGCGTTTGACACCAGAAATAGGTTCAAAAGCCTGACTTTGATATTTGTGCACCGCACCGTTGAACAGACCAGTTCATATCTCTGAATAACATAAATGTTCTGTAGTAACTGTAGGGATGGAGTGAGGATGACTAGGTAGGTGAAAGATGGTTTCAGAGTTTTGAACAAGACTAAGATGGGTTATTATGTGGAGGTGGAAGGCTAGGTCTGTTAACAAAGTGCTTGCCTTGCAAGGATGAGGAGCTAAGTTTGAGCCTCAGATGCCACATAAAAATGGCAGGGGTGATAGATAGCCTGTAGTCCACATTGTAGAGGAAGAAACAAGAGGACTCTTTGGGCTTAGTGGACAGCCAATGTAGTTCTAGCCAATGGAAGACCTAGTTAAAAGGAGGTGGACAGCACTCCTGGGGATGACACCCAAGATACCCTTGGCTACACACACACACACACACACACACACACACACCACTAGTTATAGATTCTTATGGTAAATATCAATTGCAATTGAATTCAGAGATTGAGTAGCCTCTCGGGCTGGAAATAAAAAGTACAGAAGAGATGGTGAAAGATCATTGGGACAATGAAGTGTGATCAAAATTAAATATAGGAGGCGTGAGTTTGGAGCAACGGCTCAGCAGTGAAGCTGCAGAGCTTCCCCCACAGGGAACCCCTGCTCAATTCCCAGCACCCGCCTCTGACACCTCACAACTGCCTATAGTTCCAGCTCTGGCACCCACATACCCACACACAGACACAAAATTAAAAAGAGGAGGTAAATGTAAAACAAAACAAGAAACCCTCTTTAAATATAGTAGTCCCCACCCCTGAAGTAGATTTGGTGCTAACCTGAGCACACCCAAGACAATAGCTACATATGTTCAAAATCCTTTGTAGCCGCTTAGAACCGGTCAGCAGTGCCACACACACCACTAAACACATCCCTGGTACGCTGGCAGCTGAGGCCCACTGAAGCAGACTGAAGGGAGAGGAAAGAATGGCTTCCTGCAAATGTCAGGGCATCTTCCGTTTGAAACCATCTGGTAACCATTCTTGTTGGTGAATGTCAGGGTGGAAGATTCCAAGGTTCTGTTTACCGCAGGGTCTCCTCCACTCTGTCGAGATACTGAGCCTCTGTGTGGCTGAGGCTGGCACCACTCATTAGAGTTTCCGATTATTCTCCCACCTGAAGCTCTAGGTGTCTGCTCCGGTCAACAGAATGGGTGGGTGCAGTGGAGAGGGGCTGTGTGACTCTTCTTCATCTCCCTCTCTGCTGCAGTGACTAATAGCAGTCTGGAAGGTGAACACTAAGTTGCTAAAAGCCAGTATGGACAGAGACCTGGCAACCTTCTAGGATGGAAACACTTTTGTTGGATAACTTCCACACTGAAGAGACATTAGTACAGCAAAACCCGGCCTATCCCTGCAGACATACTGGAAGCTTCATACAGGTTAATAGATGTACTGTAGTAGTAAAGATCTTTTTTAAGTGGCTTTATGTCTTAGCAGGAAAGGAAAGTTCTCAACTCCAGCTGGCAGGTCAGAAGAGCCTAATATAAATTAGTTGTAACCACACCTTGTCACTTCCAGAGTCTGCAGCCAGTTAGCAAGTCCAACTTTGTACTGGAGAACTGAGTAGCTAAAATTTGGTAGACACAGGAGTCTACTCACAGAAAATGGGAAAGGATAGCATTTGGAAGAGCAGACAACAGCAGTGACTGGGCCATGGATCATTGAAGGCATTTATGGAATAGGGCATAGGCTGTGTGCACTGAAACTACAATCTATTACTCTCACTGAAGTAGGAATGAGGCTCAGAGAAGTCAAATAAGTTGGCCATGGTATACAGCAAGGATTCAAACCACAGAAACCTTGATCTTATACCACTGTTCTTAGAACCATGTGGGGGCTGAGTACTGGCTACATCTGCTCTAATCTTAGCTCCCTCATGGTTTAACAGGGCGACAAGCTGGCATTGGGTCCTGGTAGATCAAACCTGAAGGAAAGACTTGAGGTGGCCAGAGGGTCTGCCTTCAGGCAGGGTGGCCTTGCTTATAACTTCCTGGTCTAGACCACAGCAGGCTAGGGCTCTTTGGGAGTCTTCTTATCCCAGCATTCCAGGCCCAGATGTGGACAGCTGTGTGAGCCCTTCAGCTGGTGGTGATTCACGCTGGGACAAGGAAGCTGCTTCTTTGTCCAGTTCCCTGTCCCCAAATCCTGATCTGGGGACAGCTGCCTTAATCTCCCCAAGCACAAGATACTATCTGGATGGCTGGCCCACAGGAGCACCCCACTGACATCCTGGAAGAGCCAGGTCTAGAACAAAGAAGAAATTCAAGGCAGAGGAGGGATTTTTTTTTCTCTCTCTCTCTCTGGCATAGCTCCTGCAAGCCATCTGGTAGAGGGGCTATTATTCAGACCTCTGGATCAAGCTCTGTTTGTTTTGTGGGAGTTTGCAGCTGATGGTGTTCATCAAATTCCCTGTAGCCAATTGTCCTTGCTGGCCCTTTGCATAGGCGGACCTGAGCAGTCTGGGCTTCCTGGGAACTGTGTTTAGAGGTCCTCTTCTGGGAACCAGCTGCTTCGTTCGGCTGCCATCAAGGGGCCAAGCTCTTTCTTCCTGGACACCTGAGTCAGCCCAACAGATGCTCAAGCTGACGTCACCTGGGGACCCTGAGGAAACGATGGACGCCGGACGGACCGGAAGTCCATGAAGTGAGGACAGCTCCAAGAAGGCCAGGCCAGCCCTCTGTGGAGTTCTCTGCTGTGCAGAAATAGAGCACAGCCCACAGAGTGTTAGGGTTAGGATACCACTCGGCTCCCTCCATCATTGGTGACCAATCCATCTCTGCTTTGGTGATTAGGAGTGCACTGCCTTACCTCAGGCTACCTATGCACACATGGGAAAAGCCACCTACAACCACATACTCCAAAGGCCTGAGAGGTCATGCCTGTGCACAGCAGGTTTTCAATATATATCATTAGCTTTGCCTTTGCTTTCTCCAAGCATTTAGCTCCTGGCTTGCAGGACAGAAGGGAGGCTGGTATTCCCTGACTACGGGAAGTGGGACTCAGAACACTTCCTTTCACTGTGATGTAACCCACTTCTTCAAAGTACAGGGTAGGGGAGAGTCTCCCAGCATGCCTCGGGAGACTGTGGGGCGGAGCTGGCTCCATACAGACAAGGTGTGCGGCTCCAGACGAGGTCGCAGACCTCAGTTCCCATATCTGAATGCTGAAGATATGAGGGTGACTGGATTCATCTCTATCCTGACCAACGGTTGGTTCCCCATTACTCATCCTTCATGACTCTGGCCGAAAGGGAATGAAGAGAGGACAGATGCACATGGATAAAGGCTGGGATCGGCGGTTGTGAATGCTCAGATGGAGTGGTACCAGCTACAGATCAATCCAGACCCTCAGCACAGGGGGACGGGCCAGCTTGTCTCAGCAGGCGTATTCCAGACACGAGTGGTCTCTGGCTATAAATACCTGGAAGGATGGAGCTGTAGTTTCTCGTTTTTGCACACTGCCAATATTCACACTTGGACCAGAGAAAAGCTTTGCCATTCCTCTGAGCCTGACCCAGCAGGGCGATTTTGCCAGATTCCCTTGGGTCTAAGGCATTGGTTATTGACATGGCTGTGCTCCTATCAACAGTACCCATTCACCTAGGACCTCACTCATTCTTTACACATTCATTCAATGCTCCCCCCCTTCCCACGCCTCATCTTACTGATACATCTAGACTCATTTCCTCCCTGCTGACTACCACACAGAGTCATTCCACAAATGCTGGACACACCACACAGACCCTGATCGTGGGGAGCTTACTGTCTAGTGAGTCAGGGAGAGACACACTCCAGGACAGGGTCTTGAGAACTGTGTACTGTGAGCAAAGACACTGGGGCAGTGTGGGAAAGGAATCTCAGACAAGCTTGGGACGCTTCCTGAAGCTGCCCTGGGAGACGTCAGCTGAGAGCCCAAGGGAGGTGGGAAGGAGACAGGAGAAGGCATCTATGCAAGGGAACAGCCAGCCTGCTCCAGAGCACATCAAGTGAGAGGGGCACATGGGAGAAAGACCATACATGCCCAACAGCGGTGTGTGTCGGCCTTTCTACCCATCTAAGCCAAATCATGGTAGATGGGAGAGAAAAAGGAGCCCGTGTAGGTGAGCATAGCTTTACAACTCTGTTTGGTAGAGAGCAGAGAATCCACAGGAGGGCTTATAAATGGAAACAGGAAATGGTCAAATGTCCGTGTTAAACAGACTTCTCTCTCTATCTGCCTGGAAAGAAAATAATTCTATTTTTAAAATAAAAGAAAAAAAAAAAACAATCAAACAAACAATAAAGCAAAACAAGAACAAACACAGGCAAGATAGCTGAGCAGGTAGAGGTATGTGCTACCAATTCTGGTGCCTCAAGTTTAATTCCTGAGACACACATAGTGGAAGAAGGGCATCAGTTTCAGACGTCTCTTTGTTCACATGTGTGTGTAGTTTTATATTGTAGAAACCAACAGTCCTGCTAGTTTTTTATCAACTCGACACAATCTCTCATCAAATGGGAAGAGGAACCTCAACTGAGAAATGCCTGCATCAGGTTGCCTATGGACATTCTGTGAGATGTCTTTCCTTGATTGCTGATTGGTAGAGGATGGCCCAGACAGCTGGCAGGTAGCCCTGGGGAGTAAGACAGTGACCGATGCTCCTCCAGGGCCACAAGTTGTCCTATACATGCAAGCACACACACACATAAGTACACGCATGTGCATGCACACACTTTCATGCAGACAAAACTCTCATACTCACAAAATAAAACTCATCAAATAATTTAAAAACTTATTTCATTTAAATCATTTAAAAACTGGCGATTCTACCTCCTATACATTCGGCCTGAGGGCCAGGACAGTGCCTTCTCCTGGACAGACTTGTTGATTAAAAATAATTCTGAACTGCTCAACAACCTGGGCAACTTCATCAACAGAGCTGGCATGTTTGTTTCTAAGTTTTTTGGCGGTTGTGTGCCTGAGATGGTGCTAACCCCTGATGACAGACGCCTGGTGGCCCATGTCTCCTGGGAACTCCAGCACTATCACCAGCTGTTGGAAAAGGTTCGGATCCGGGATGCCTTGCGCAGTATCCTCACCATATCTCGCCGTGGCAACCAATACATTCAAGTGAATGAGCCCTGGAAATGGATTAAAGGCGGTGAGATGGACAGGCAGCGGGCAGGCACAGTGACAGGCATGGCAGTGAACATAGCTGCCTTGCTGTCTGTCATGCTGCAGCCGTACATGCCCACAGTCAGCTCCACCATCCAGACCCAGCTGCAGCTCCCACCTAGAGCCTGCCACATCCTTACCACGAACTTCATTTGTACCTTGCCAGCAGGCCACAGAATTGGCACAGTCAGTCCTTTGTTCCAAAAATTGGAAAATGACCAGATTGAAAATTTGAGGCAGCGCTTTGGAGGGGGCCGGGCTAAAAGCTCCCCCAAGCCAGCAGCTGTCGAGGCAGTTACAACAGGAGGGTCGCAGCACATACAAATGCTGGCGGATGAGGTGACCAAGCAGGGCAACATTGTCCGGGAACTGAAAGCACAGAAGGCAGACAAGAACCAGGTTGCTGCAGAGGTGGCTAAACTCTTGGATCTAAAGAAACAGTTGGCTTTGGCTGAGGGGAAACCCATCGAAACTCCTAAAGGCAAGAAGAAAAAGTGAGAGGCTGTTGATACAAAGTCACTTTACTGGACATGGACAGTAATAAACAATGTACTGTGTGTATGTAAAAAAAAAAAAAAAACCTTATTTCAGAAGAAGAAACTACCAACAATGCCCCGTGGCTGTGAGCATTCCGAGTCACTCCACCTCCCGTATATCTGCAGGAACACAGCCTGGGGCATGTGCCTTAAGCATGACACTGCTGTGTTAGAAGCCGTTGGCAGTTTAGGTAACACCTAGTAAAACTAAGGAGCTGCATGTTCTTTATCTAATGTCTCAAAACACAGACATTTACTTTCCATGGTTGTAGACACTAGAAAATGAAGATCAAAACACAAGTAGATGCCCTGTCTGGTAAGGAGCACTTCTAAGTCTGCAGATGGCCCCTCCTTGCTCTTCAGAAGAGGCAAATGACCCCAGTAGCCCACTGTCTTAGTTAGGGTTTTATTAATGTGAACACACACCATGACCAAGGCAACTCTTATAAGGACAACATTTAATTGGGGCTGGCTTACAGGTTCAGAGGTTCAATCCATTGTCATCAAGGCAGGAGCATGGCACCATCTAGGCAGGCATGGTGCAGGAGGAGCTGAGAGCTCTACATCTTCATCTGAAGGCTGCTAGCAGAATACTGACTTCTAGGCAGCTAGGATGAGGGTCTTAAAGCCCACACCCATGGTGACACACCTACTCCAACAGGGCCATACCTTCTAATAGTGCCACTCCCTGGGCTAAGCATATACAAACCATCACGCCCACTATAGAAGGACATTACTCCTGTGCCTAGGGTGGAGCCCCTAGGACCTAATTACCTCCTAAAGACCCTGTTTCCTAATGCCACCACCTTAGGAGTTAGGTTCCAATGAATGAGTTTGTGGGGAATACAAACGTTTGGAATAAAGCACCCCAAAATTTCATTTGCTGGTGTCCTAGTCTGGTTTCTGTTGCTGTGATAAGATACTATGATCAAAAGCAACTTAGAGATGAAAAGCTTTCTTTCTTCTGAGAGTTATAGTGAAAGAAAGTCAGACTAGGAATTCAAGGCAGTAACTAAGGCAGAGTTGGAAGAATGACAATCACTGTCTTACTCTACCTGCTTTCATATACTCCCCAGGGCTACCTGCCAGCTGTCTGGGCCATCCTCTACCAATCAGCAATCAAGGAAAGACATCTCTCAGAATGTCCATAAGCAACCTGATGCAGGCATTTCTCAGTGGTGTTCCCATTTGATGCTAGCTTATGTCAAGTTGATAACAAACCAACTGATATAAAACTACACACACACACACACACACACACACACACTCACACGTGTATGCAAAGAGATGTCTGAAGACATTTGCTGAAGTGCTGTTTGCAGACATGGAAAGGGAGAAATGGTCTACCCAGGCATCCATAGGGAAGAGTGTAATAATTTGATCTGTCCCTATGATGAAGCACTCTAGAGCAGACAAGTGTATGAACTAGAGCTCCACATAAGGCTGAAAAACAAAACGCCATGGGAAAAAAAGGCCAAGTTGTGAAAAGGTATGGAGCTGGCAGATCTGTGTAATGGCAGTTAGACAACTCCACACGAGGGCTGTGGAGACAGCATCCGCAGAAAGCCCTACATGTGGACAGGTCACGCTGATCTAGCACAAGGCTCACTCTGGGAAGAAAGTGTCCATAGATTGTACAGGAATTCAGCTGGAATCATGGTGTTCTGTGTCTGTAGAAGACAGAGAGGAGCAGGGCCTGCTTGTACAAGCCCATAATCCCAGGTACTTGGGAGACTGAGGCAGGAAGAGAGCAAGTTTAAAGCCTATCTGGTGGATAGTGAGTCCAAGGGCTTTCTGGGTAACTTTCTGAGAACTTGTCTCAAAGTAGAAAGGAGGCTGCAGAGGTAGCTCAGAGGGTAAAGGGGCAAAAGGCTCACGAGGATCTAACTTGACATTCCCAACACCCACATCAAAGCCAGGTCTGGGGTCCTCAGTGCTGGGATGGACGGGGAGACAAAGAGATTCCTAACGCTTGTCTGGCCCACCAGCTTAGCAGAACTGGTGAGCTCTAAGTTCAGTGAGGGACCCTGTCTTTAAAATAAAGAAGAGGCAGTGACATCTGAGGTTGGCCCTGGTCCCTACACACACACACACACACACACACACACACACACACACACACACACACACACAGAGAGAGAGAGAGAGAGAGAGAGAGAGAGAGAGAGAGAGAGATGAGCATGCCATCTTATACCCACACATACGTTCATTTGTTTATAAAAGGACTGCAAAGGAACTGAATAACTGAGAAATTATTCAGCAGTTAAGAATACTGACTGCTTTTCCAGAGGACCCAAGTTTGGTTCCCAGCACACACATGAGTGGTTCACCACAACCTGTAACTACAGCTCTAAAGATTTAACACCATCTTCTGACCCCCGAGAGTGCCTACACACATATGACACACACATGAACAAAGCATTATTTTAAAAGGTTTGTGGGCACACAGCAGTGGAAACGTGTTTGCTTAGCAATAATGAAGCCCTGGGTTCCATCTCCAAAACTCCCATCCCACAAAAAGACTAACAGCTGGAGCAAAAGAAACAGAATATCACTGACTCAGATGGTCAATATTTTAGTGACTCTGGCTTTGTTTGCCACACTGCTTAATTTCTGAAATACTTTATAACTTAAGAAACTATTGACAACATCAATATGGTGACCTGCTTAAAAATCATTGACATTATCAATATGGTGACCTACTGTAGTGGGTTTGGCCTAACGCTGTTTGTATTATAATGTTAATTTTGGTCCCCAAAACTGCATGTAAGACACTGAGGGACCCTGTCCCCAATTGGTTCTGATTAGTGAAGATCCCGGTGGGCTTGGGACAGAGAGGAAGAAGGAAGAGGGGACCTGCCACGCTGGGAGGAGAAGAGGAGAGATGCCATGTTTGAGAGAAAGTGAGGACAGGGAGCCACAGCTGGCATATAAAGGAGCTGGGAGGGTGTGGCCCAGTTAGGCAGCCCTCTGGGTCCAGGGCAGCCAAGGTAGAATATAGAATTTAGTTAGTAATAACTGGGGATTATTGGAGGGAGGTGGATCAACCAAGTGGAGGTTAGGAAGTGGGCCAGCTGTTCCGCTGTTTAAGGCCTATTAAAATATAAAGGCTGTGTGTGTGTGTGTGTGTGTGTGTGTGTGTGTGTGTGTGTGTGTCTTGCATTCAGGAATGTAAAGCATTAGGGTGGGTAGCATGTAGCATGGAACCTGCTGGGACTTACATATAAAAAATATTGCTATAACAGGCTTAAGAATTATTGACAATATCAATCTGGTGACCTGGAACAGAGGGGCCCTGTGGGGACAGTGAGCAATGCTCGGATAACACAACTCTGACTGAGCCTGTCGTAATGTAATGTCTGACCTTTCTCTCCTTTGTAGCCTCCGGTGTCTCCCTGGAGTCCCAGCTTACCCAGGGCTGGGGGAGGGGGGCTCCCCACTCCACCAGCCCAGAGTTCTTTAAGGCCTCATCTCCCACAGTTGTTTACAGCCCTGGTCACTCTGGGACCACTTCAGATCAAGATGGCTTCACTTTTGCTGATCACGTGTTTCCTCTGCCCAATGAAACGTCGTGCCCTTGAGGGTCAGGGACTGCCATTGTGTCCCTGGTGGGTCTACAGGCAAGTCAGTATGACTAATGGTATTTCTCAGGGTCTCACATCATGCCAGGTCAGGGCTTTGCATTCAAGCTGAGGCCATTCAAGAATGAGGACGAGGAGGAAGCTCCAGGACTGGAGGAAACTCAGGGAAGAACTGTGGCAGCCTGAGATGAAACTCAACTTTGCCATTAACAAGTAGAAACCTTGGAAAAGTCACTGTGCCTTCCTGAATATTTCCTATAAGCAGGGATAACTCGCTCCTTCCAGGATTAATGTGGATGGATGTGGTAGTTAACTTTGGCTACCAACTTGACAACACACCACACACACCACGAAACATTTGGGGAAAGAGAACTTCAACTGAAGAATTGCCTCTATCAGATTAACATTTGAAATTTTTCTTTTCTTTCTCCACCCCGCACCACCCCTCCATGGTTAATTGATGTAGGAGGTCCCAATCCATTGTGAACAGTACCATCCCTAGGCAGGCTGGCCCAGCTGTATAAAGAAGGTAGCTGGGTCTTTCTTCTGCAAGAGTGGAGGTTTCTTGTTGAGATGTCTCCTCCTCTTGAACTTTGAAAGCAGCAGCTCCTGGTCTGGAAGCCTAAGCAAAATGACAAAATGACAGACTGGTACACCATCCATAGTCCAGCTTCATAGGCACAGGCCACATAGACACCTCTAAGAGGGAGTAGCTTGTAAACCGGCAAGGCAACACAACTTGCTCCTACATGGGTCACTTCGACCTCATTAACTGCTTCTCCGTTGACAAGAATGAGAGATGGAGAAGATGCTGCAGCCCAGTGAAGAACTGAGGCAAGCGTCTCCTGCTCTTCCCCATCCCCAGGCAAGTGCCTCCCACTCTTCCCCATGCCCAGCAGTGGGCAGACCCTCCTTGCTCCTGCTTCTCAATCATTCTCCTATTCCATACAACCAAAATACCAGAGAGAATGGCACAGGGGAGGAGAGATTCACCTTGGTTCATGGTTGGAGAGGATTTCTGTCTAGGGTGACTTGGCTCTGCTTCGTGGTGCTTGGAAGAAGATCACTTTTACCTCACTGCAGACAGGGTGCAGAGAGACTGAAGGGTACAGAAACAAGATATGCCCAAGGAGCAGCCCCCAGTGATGTACTTCTTCCAACTAGCATCCTGTCTCCTCAAGGGTCCAGAGCCTCCCAAATAGTACCAAGTTGTCAACACATGATGCTGTGGGGGGTTACACCGTGCTGCGTCATCCAATCAATAACATCACCTATGGTCTCCACATGCCCACGCATGCTGCACATTACGGGCCTGCCATCCGTGATACACCTGTGACGCTTGCCATGGTCTCTGCACATTACGGGCCTGCCATCCATGATATACCTGTGACGCTTGCCATGGTCTCCGAACACATCTGTGCTTTATAGGGCTTATCCGTTCTTAGAGCAGACAGTGTGCCTTGTTATGCAATGTGGTTCTGTCTCTTCTACTAACTAAGTGATTCCTGAATGGGCCTCTGAATCACAGGGCCTATCCACATCTTTTCCCCCAGAAATCTGCACATAGGAATCAGGAACCTAGTCACCTGACAACCGTTCATTGGGTCTTTGGTGAGCAGCATTCCCTAAAATGTTCTAGAATTACACCACTGCCTTTTTAGCTTGTGTGCTCTACCATGAGCCCAGAGCACGGAAGGAACCTGGAGAGTCAGAGAGTGGGAGTAACAGACCCCAGCCCCTCTCTGCCATGGCTCCCAGACCCCCTTTTGCTGAAGTCCTTTGTGGATGAGCTTCCTGACAGACAAGGCAAGCCTGGCCCACTCCTCTCCTCCCACCTCAGCCCAGAGCAGATACGCAGATTGCCATGAGCCACCTGACTTGTGTTGGATTTGTATGCAAATGGCCTTGTCCTCGGCAGGAAGGAAGACCGCACATGGTGGGTGCAGATAAATCCAAACCGTAGGAGGCATGCACTGTGTTTAGTGTGGCGCTTGCATCTCCAAAGCCTTGTGTGTTTGAGCACTTGGTTCCAGTTGGTGGGGCTGCATGGGGGACTTGGGAACCTTTAGGGCAGGAGGCGTGGCTGGATGGGGGAGTCACTGGAGAAAGCCTTTGAGGGCCACCACAGACAGCTTCTGCAGCCACAGACTGACCCAGTCCAGCTGTCTTCCCACCATGACGGGCACTCCCTCTGAACCATGAACCAAAAGAAATCCCTCCTCCTTTAAACCGAGATTCTTATGCATCTTGTTCCAGCAACAAGAAAAACAATTAGTTCTGGATGTCTAAAGCAATTTAGAGCTGTTTGGCTCACTGCAGAAAAGACTACCAGCAAAGGCAATCTGGCCTTTGGGGGCTGATGCTCACACTCTGGGTCAGAACTGCTAGGACCAGCACCGGACTGTGTTACGAGAGTTCCTGCTGTCAGAGGTCTACAGGAGACAGAGCAGTGGTGCTCAGCTCCGTAAAAGATGGACCCGATGACCTGGAAGAGTTCCCTGGGAGGCTGTCAGTGGATGCGCTTATTTATCTGTGCACCCTAGATGAAATGATTTGAGTTAAAGTTTTCGTTGTTCACAAAGACCCCCTGAAACCTTGGCCATGTGTTCTGAAATAAAGGTACAGAGCATCCCCGGGGCAACTGTTAGGATTTATCATTTCCAATTTGACCGTGCCATTTTATTAGCTTTGGATAGAGTTTCAAGAAAGCTCCCCCCACGCCCCAGTGTGTGTCCTAGAAATGTTAATGGGCTGCCTGTCATCCTCAGAAGAGGAAAGGCAATGGAGAAGGACAGAGTGTGGCTCCAGGGCCATCCTGGGAGGAGAAAGCAAAGGCTCCACTCCCCTGAGCATATGCAAGTGCCCTACCCTCCATGGAGCTCGGCTAACTCAAGAAGAACAGAAGAAACAGACTAGGTCCCAGAATTACAGATGTGCCCTGGATGCCTACTGCCCCCAGATAACCCCCACCTCCATCCTCTCAATTTCCTATCTGGTCAGCACAATAGCCACTCTCAGAAGAGCCACAGGGGAGTGTTGTGTGGGCTTCCTGGGTCTCCACCCCACTCTTGGCCTTTTGGCCTCTCAGTTTATGCCAATCAGCCAACGATTAATCCCAGAGTTAAGCAGGAATGCAAATCCACACGAGAGAAGCATCTACGAGGCAGACAAGAGTGATGAAGGCCGCGGCTTACGTGATAACTCCTCTCTCAGTGGCACTTCACCTGGGCTATGGATCTCGTACAAAGAAAGCATTAGTCACAAATTCAGGCATCAGCAAGCCCTGTTCCACTCTCTGTTTCCCCACCCCCACTCTCTTTCCACCGCCCACCAAAGGGTGATGTTCGTCTGTAACAGAGTTTTTGCTCTGAATGTGTTTCTCTCTGGTCTTCAACTCTCTGTAGCTCAGACAGACGTCCAACTCTCCGTAATCTTCCTGCCTCCGCCTCCCTAATAATTACATTATATATGCGAGCCAGCCCACCTCCTTCACCTTCTCTTCAAAGACATTTTATACATGCTAGAAATAGGGATTTTCAAGTGTACATCTTGATGAGTTTTGATGAACGCACTCACTTAGGCCATACCTCATTAAGAAACAGAACAGTTACATCCTTTTAGGAAGTCCCATGACCCCGCCCTCAGAGCTAAGGCCTTCAAATGCAACCATGGCTCTGACTTCTACCTCAGATCAGCCATGCTGTGGCAGAATTGCATATGAACAGATGACAGATGGGGTCTTTTGTGTCTGGCTTCTTTTCCTTGCAGACTTCTCCACATTCGCATGAGACAGCCGTGGGAGCTGCCATGCCCAGGGTGGCTCATTCTCTTTTATTACATTCCAGTATATGGGTACGTGCAATGTGCTGACCCATTCAGCAACTGACGGACATTCTGGAGGCTTCCAGTTTGTGATGATTCTGTGTAAAGCCTGTACAAACATTCCCATAAAGTCCTTGTGGGGAAATATGCCTTATCTCTCTTGGTTACAAGATGGTTGTATGTCTGACATCCCAGAGAATTTTCAAACTGTCTGCCAGACTACTCCATTTTACATTCCTTCCCACGGCGAGAGCTCCAGTCACCCACACATTTGACAGAATTTACGACTGTTTGTTAGTTCTCTTATATCCCTTATTTTAAACCATTTTTACGTTTACAGGAAGGAGTAAGTAAGTACAAGACAAGGCCTGGTACATCCGGGGCCCTTGTCTTCCTCATTAGCTTCTTACAGTACAGTACAGTACAGTACAGTACAGTCTGTTTGTTATAGCTGATGAATGCGATTTCAACCACAGTCACTCCTCATTCAGATGGTCACTTTTTAGCTCATGTACTCTGCTGCTGCCAGAATGCCACTCCACGATGTCATATCCTATTTAGCTGTCATGACTCCTGTTCCCTTAATGTCAGGGAGTACTAACTGGGTGTTTCATAACACATACCTCAGTTGGGAATATGCCTGATGTTTTCCGAGAGCTTCTGCTCTCTGGGAGGAAGAGAACAGATGTGGAGTATGTTCTTCTTAGGCTGTGACCTCATCAACATGACCCAGAACCACTGAGGAGACGCTGAGGAAAAAGTCCGTAAGGATGCCCATGTGCTCACCTTCTCTGTTGCACGTCTTCCTTCTGAAATATGTAGTTTGCTGTTACCAGTGTAGTGAAAAAATTGTAATCCAACTATTATACTTTAGGTTCATAAATGTACACTGGTTTGTTCTTAGTCCTCCCATCTGTCTGTGAAAGTCCCTGTCTGTCTATCTCCTCATGGTGTTTACCTTTTCCCTGAAATCAATGGCCATCCTGAGGGAGCTCTCTGAGCATCATTGCAGTCTGACCGCATCTTCTTTGTCATCTCCGAGTTTGCTTTGCCTGCTGTTGTTTCTGATTTGCTCCGCACTTCCCTGGTTCTTTCTACTTCTAGGCAGCTTTGTTTGCAGGCATGGGAGACTATGTCAAGAACCTGTGTTTTCATTATAATATCATAGTTTTCTATTGTTTATGCTTTGGTTTTGTGTGTGTATAAGAAAGTTAGTTTATTCTAAAGATAATAAATCAGTGAGATGACTCAACTAGTAAAGGCACCAAGAATTGAACCTGAGTTCACTTCCTGGACCCATTTTGTGTAAGGAGAGAACCAACTCCTGAAAGTTGCCCAGTGGCTTCTACTCATGTACCATGGTTCAAGCACACACACACACACACACACACACACACACACACACACACACACAGATAAGAGAGAGAGAGAGAGAGAAGAGAACCATAAATAAATAAATAAATAACAGATAACAGACAGACAAACAGACAGACAGACAGAACACAAATAGATGATAAATGTTTCAATAAATATGAGCCTTCTGAGGATTTATCTGTATGTCCAGGTGTTTGATAAGGTATACTAAAACTGACTTGCCAAAATTCCAACCCCCAACATCTCTTGACATGGCTGTCTTCCAGGAGCTGCTTCCTGGAGCCTCATCCTATGCACACACAATTGTTACTCGGTGAAAAAATTCCATGGTGCTCTATGTAAATTTCACACCAGCATTGTCTTTAAAGTCTCTAGTGAACAGTCAGGGTTGATGACTACTAAATGTTTTTGTTCCCAATTTGTGAAGGAGCCAGACAGAAATACTCTGATGCCAAAAAAAACCAAAAAACCCAGAACTCTCTAAGTGGCCTGGTCCCAGATAATCCCTGCTAGGAGTATTGATAAAGAAATGTGGAAGCAGGCCTGGTGTCTCAGGTTGATAATCCCAGCTACTGAGGGGGCTGCAGCAGGAGGACTGAAAGCTCCAGGCCCTGCCTAGGTTACAGTGTCTTGAAGGCAAGCCTGGGCTACCAAGTGAGACCCTGAAACCAAATCCGGAGTGAAGAGAGCCAAGGACATAGATCAACGCTACAGCACTTACCTAGCAAGCACGAAGCCTTCAGTTCAATCCCCAGTACTATTGCCAGCAGCAGCAGCAGCAGCAGCAGCAGCAGCAGCAGCAGAACCACCATCACCACCACCATAATCACCATCACCACCACCACCACCACCACCACCACATGAGGACAAAATCCAAGATAGTTAACAGAAAAGCTTGTTGCTAATCTTTACAGTGCTTGGCTAGTATAGACAAGAAAATACAACTTTGGGGGCTGTAGATATGGCTCAGGGATTAAAACGGTCCTCTGATCTTCCAGAAGACCTGAGTTCAGCTCCCATAACCTATAACTCCAGCTCCAGAGGATTTGATGCCCTCTTCTGGCCTCCTCTGCACACACGCATGTACACACACACACACACACACACACACACACACACACACAAGAAACAAAATACGTATTTTTTAAAAGTATGATTATCATCTCAGAGAACTAAGAGAGTTTATTCTGGACCCAAATATGAGTGACTATGGCCCAGGGACAATATTTAGGTAACCATGGTTTCCATGTACCAACAGTAACCGTTTGGTGACATTTTATAGTAAAGTCATCGATCAAGGTAATTTCCAAACTCACTGGTGGAAATATTAAGTAGGCAGGTTAAAGCAAAGCGGGGAATCTCTGCCATTGGCCTTAGCCTCTTGGTTGGTAGAAATTAGTGTTACAGAAGGAATGGGGCCCACCTCTGGGTTTCAGATATGCAGCTGTCCCTCCAGTAAGAATTAATCCTGTTGGACTGGTCAAACACCTGGCTAATTAAAACCCCTCCGTAAGGCCGGACCACCTGAAGTCATGCTAAAGAGATAGAAGGATGCTCAGATACTTAGGCCATGTACTCTTCCTGCCCAGAACTTCTGCCTTGGTGCAGTCAGTCCAGGGTTGCCATGGAGGTCAGTTGGTCAGTCTGTCTGCCTACCTTTCTGAGTTCTGAAAGGCACAACTATCCTTTTTCCTTCTCATCTTCCTTTTGGAAGCTGACCAGAGCCTACTCATACTTTCTCTGTATTGTAAGCTTTTCATTCTTTAATAGTCCCTGCCACGATGTGGTTGCTTGTCTGTTAGGTGACTGACCACCAGACCACCCTAACTCAGAGTCCCGCCTCATTCCCTCCACTATCCTCTTCCTCCAAGCAGCTGCCAAGATAGGCCGCTTATTGCTACCTGGAGTTTTTCTCTTAAACTCTAATAAACTCTCTCGACCTTCCTTCTAGGTCCATTATTATATTCCTTTTTATCAAAGAGACTAAGAATCTCAAGAGGGGATCCTGATATCCTGGGTAACATGTGGCAACTCTGGAAGGACTTCTCCAAATTTCTGGTGATACTGATAGTCTGTTCATACATACCTGAAGGTTTTATCTCTCAGTCACAGGGACATTAGGTCAGATACAGATTGGGCAAGAAATGGCTATTAAAGGGGTAGACACAGTGCAAGATAAATTATAATTAGGCCCTAGATCTGCAACATCCCAACCTCTCCACAATCACTGAAGTTCTAATTAGCTAATATGTTTTACCGAAGGTTCAGTGTATGGCATGTCCTTCCAAAAACTTCCATTCACATTTGAGTAACTCCCGCCTTGGGTGAGTGCCACTTTAATACTTTCTTGTTATCTAAACTGAGACACTAACATGATACATGGTCCAAAATAAATAAATAAAAATTCATATGTGCTTAAACTATTAGGAGAAGTTAGATCTACCCTGATGAATTCTTGTGATCTCTGAAGTTCTAAGTTCAGAGGAATAAGATGTCATTTATACCCCCAAATGAGTTCCAACACTAATGGAAATTCACAGCTACACACAGTATGTTTCAGAGGCTGAGGCGAGGGCAGAGGTAGGTTCTTAGGAGGTCAGCTATTCACACTGGGGGTTGAAGAGCTTCCCAGGGCCATCACTTCTGAGCTGGTCACTTTAAGTATAAGAAGGTGAAGACAGATGTGATGGAGAAAAGGGTCAGAGCAGCCTGGGTGAAGAGAGCCTGTGAACGGAAGGGCGTTGGGCTAGATGGATACGTCAAAGAACAAAGAGAAATTGGAGGTGCTCCCCATGGAAAGAGTAGAGGCATCGGTTAGAAGGCACCAGGTTGAAGGGGGTAAGGGACCTTCCCCTTCCCCACTAGGAGAGAAGAGTCAAACTTAGAAAATAAATAGCAAGGTAAAACAGTTCCTCCTGGAGTGTAGTGATCCTGTCCTAGGGAGACAGGAGATCTCAGGCAGAAAACTAACAAAATTGCCTAATGGTGTAATCAGGCCAAGTGAGCCCCGTGGCCTGAGCAGGAGTCAGAGATGACTGGTTACCTGAGTCTGAGGAAATGTCACAGAACTCCAGAAAGTACTCCTTGCTCTTGACTAGGGTCCTTCTGTCTGTCTGCTCTGCACACAGGCACTGAAAGAGGACCAAATAGCCTAGGAAGCTACATGCTTGCCCTGGTGTCTGAGAAATGTCTGCTGCTAGCAGGGAGCACAAGTCCGGGGTCCCAGCTCCCATCTGCACTCTGCCTATGACTTTCCTGCAGCTGCCGGTCCACAGTCTACGAAATGGGCACATTTCATGCCTGCTCACCCCGTTTGGCTTGCTGCTGCACAGACAGGAAAGACCCAGTTTGTGTGAAAAGGCTTTGTCAAGGTCTGGAGCGATTGGGCTGTGAAGAGCTATTATTACTAATAATAAACAAGAATGCGTGACAATGGCTAGAATTTCCTGTTGAGACAACAACTTCACCAAGCCATTAAGAGAGGTCGGATGTTTCCCAGTCCACCATGAGAGCCAGGCGCTGGTATTGTTTCGATAACTCTCCAGGGAACAGAGAGCCTGGCAACAATAAAGCAGGAGCCAATTTGTCCTGAGGAGTCTTTCTTCCTCTTTGAGTCATTTCCACGGTCTTTTGTGCCTTCCCGATAGTTTTCTCCTCTCGTGTCTGGTGAGAATTGAACATATTCCATTTTAATTCTTTTCCCCTTAAAAGAACGCATCTTTCTACATGCTCGGGGCTTTATAATGCTGGTCTGTGCTCTCCCTCCATACAGTGCACAGGGATGGCCACATCCCTCTGAAGACCTCAGAAATTCTTTTCAGATGCCAAATTCTTCCAGAATCTCTTTATTCCTCTCTCTCTCTCTCTCTCTCTCTCTCTCTCTCTCTCTCTCTCTCTGCTGGTGACAATGCTTCCACATAGGCGCCAGCTGACATTTGTAAATCTGTCAAAGCAGGAGTGTGGGCATGTCCCTGGGGGCCACATAGCTACAACAGAGTTTCTAACAGAAACTCTTTCTTGTTCTGCTAATGAAGCCTAGAGCGGATTGTGGTGACCTTTGGACTGTTTTTATTCCAAGTCATCATAAGTAGCAGCTGGCTACTCTAGGAGACTGGGGTTACTGGCCCTGGGTAAGGGACCAATATCTCTATTGAACTTCATCTCCTTTCATGGTCCACTGGAAACATCAAACTACTCTAAAATTAAGGGATGTCTACATCACAGCTAGAGGAAAGGCTCCCTTTCCAGCCAAACACCGACAACGCTTTCCACAGTTTACAGTGTAGGCTCATCATCTGGGAAACCTGTTAGAACACGCCTGCTGGCTCTATTGGTCTAAGACTTCCCCAGTGCTGCTGCTAGTCACAGACCATGCTTCAAGGAATATAGCAAATAAGGAGCTATCTGAGAATTGAGAAGAATGCTAAGAAACAAGAAGGGTGAAAGGAAAGTTGGAAAAAGCCAAAAGCTACAGCAGAGCTTCTATGTAAAACAAAACAAAACAAAACAAAACAACAATAACAACGAATACAGAGGAGAGCAGGATGTATTTGTCAAACTAGAAAAGCCTATTTGTAATCAGGGCAGTGGTAGTTCATGTTTTTAATCCCAGCACTCAGGAGGCAGGGGCAGGGGCAGGGGCAGGGGCAGGGGCAGGGGCAGGGGCAGGGGCAGGGGCAGGGGCAGGGGCAGGGGCAGGGGCAGGGGCAGNGGCAGAGGCAGAGGCAGAGGCAGAGGCAGAGGCAGAGGCAGAGGCAGAGGCAGAGGCAGAGGCAGAGGCAGAGGCAGAGGCAGAGGCAGAGGCAGAGGCAGAGGCAGAGGCAGAGGTGGATCTCTGTGAGTTTGACACCAGCCTGGTCTACAGAACTAGCTCCAGGACAGTCAAGGATACACAAAGAAATACTGTCCTGAAAAACAAAACAGAACAAAACAACAACAACAAAACCCCACCTACTTGTATAATTTTTCCTGTCAGAGTAACAAAACAGAAATATTATATGCTTATTTCATATGTGCATGGTGTATATGTGTATATGTGCTTGCGTGTATGCATGCCTGTGGAAGCTAGAACTTGAAACCAGGTATCTCCCTCTCTCACGCTCTGCTTTGTCTGTGTGTGTCCATGTACCTGCATGTATACATGTTCCTGTGTGGGAGGACATGTATGACCACCTGATTTTTCTGAGAGAAATTTTTAACTTTTCATTGGTTCCGATGCTCACCGAATAGGCTAGACTGTGCCAAAAGCCGCAGGGAGCCTCCCTCTCCACCTAGGACTGAGACTGCAATCACCTGGCATTTGACAAATGCTGGGGACCCAAAATCAGACCCACGGGCTAGTATAGCAGACATTTTACTGAGTGAGCTTTCTCCATAGCCCTGCCACATAATTACTTTTGATGGGTGACAAAAAATCTCTTGAGAATACTCAATATTCTATCTCCCAGAAGAGAAGACTGGAGGAAAGTACTTTGTGAATTGGCAGTTGTGCTGTGTACAAACAAAACATGGAGTTAACAGTGAGATGCTCTGGGCACCATGGTCCCACCTTGACCAGAGGATGTTCACTTCCATCACTGTTAAACGCTGTCCTGCAAAGCCTGACTCCAAAACAAACATGCAATCAGGGATGTATCGAGTGAGGGTTCTCTTCAGCCACACGGCTTTTGCTCAACCATCACCCACCCTGACCAGGTTAGAGTGGGAGTCCCACCCTGACCATGTAAGAGTGTGAGTCCAGGTTCCTATTTTTCTTCTTCCACTCAGTGATCACAGGGTGGCATTTGTCCTCACAATCTACAGTGGCAGCTTGAGCTGATCCAAAGATGCAGTAGAGGTCCCAGAAGTTCTGTGGACCTAGGAATGCTCAGTGCATCTTTGGTCCTCCCATCCGTTCCTGTCCATGACCAGCCCACATATGCTCTGCTAATGATGTGTGACATGTCACAAAACCACAGGCCAAATAAGAACCCTTAAATATTACAGCAATGTGCCTTATGTGAAAGAAATACCCCGTATTACCAAAGAAGATATACTAGGATAATAGCTGTTTGATAATAACTAGGTAAATTGATGGTTATTAAATGTACACAAAAAATTTCTCATATAGGGACAAAAAGTTGAGTCTGTTAAGAGCTGAAGAAAATAGAACCAGGTATAAAAGGGCAGCCTGATTACATTTAGAAAGTACTTGGATTCTAGGCATGGTGGGGCAAGCCTGCAATCCTTGCACTTGGGAGATGGAGACAAGAGGGTCAGAAAGGACCTCAGGTCATCTCCAGTACAAAAAGAGTTCAAGGCCAGCCTGGGCAACACAGGACCCTGTGTCAAATCAAGGTGAAAAGGCTAGAGGGTGGAGCAACTCGCTAACAATGTGAGACTGAAACACAGAAGATGCCTACTTCAAACCATCCGCCATTTCCCAGTTCCAGATGAATTAAAGCTATAGGTGTAAGAAGGGACAGACACATCTGATAAGAAAACACACACACATATATACATACACACACACACACACACACACACACACACACACACACATATATATACATATATATATGCACATATATACATACACACACATATACATACACACATATACATACATACATACATACATACATACATACATACATACATACATACATATGCTTTCTCTCTCCCACCAGGCCCCCATTCCACCTATCGTCACTTGATCTGTCATCCTTCCCACTCTTCCTTGGCATTATCTCTCCCTTCTCATGGCCCCTTTCCGGGTTCATGACCTATTCCCACCCTCGCACCCACAAATATACATGTAACTGTCGGATCGGAGGCTCGGGTCTGCAGCATGTGAGGGTGAGCATGGAGAATTTGTCTTTCCAAATCTGAGCTATATAGTTACAGATATGTAATATATACATGATAGGATTCTCAGATCTATCCAATTTCCTGGGAATTTGATAATTTCATTTTTCTTTGTGGCTGACTAGAATTCTACTCTGAGTGCATACAACATTGTTCGTGACCACTTATCATTTGATAAACATCTAGGCTGTTCCCATTTCCTGGCTATTGTCAATAGAGCAGCAAAGAACTCAGACATGCAAGTGTATCTGTGGCATACAGACTACTTTGGGGTGGTAGAGTTCTGTCATACCGTAGTTCTATTTTTAGTTTTCTGAGAAGCCTCTATACTAATCCTCATAATGGCCGTAACAGCTTAAACTTCCACCAACAGGGAATAACGGTCCTTCTTCCCTCACCACCCCCAGCATTTGTCTCCTTGATGATAGCCATTCTTAAAGGAGTGAGATGGAATCTCAAAGCAGTACTGATTTGCATTTCCCTGCTGTCTAAGGATGTTGAAAACTTTTAAAACTTTATTAGCAGGTTGTTTCTTCTCTTGAGAATGGTCTGCTCATTTCACCAGTTCAGTTATTTGTCTACAGTTTTTGTAGGGTTTTTGTTATCTAATTCTCACAGTTCTTTACATATTCCAGCTATTCACCCCTGTGTGAGGCATAGTTGGCAAAGCTTTTGTCAATTCTTGGGGCTATTTCCTGTGCTTCTGGAGACCTATTCAAATGACCCTGCCTATGCTTATATTTTGAGATGTCTCCCCTGTTTTCCTCTAGCCATTTTTGCATGTCAGGTTTTAAATTTAGGCCTTGGATCAATTTTGAGTTGAATTTTGTGCAGAATGAGACATATAGGTCTGATTTCAGTCTTCACATATGAATTCTTCACAATATGAATTCTTCCAACCCAGGAGTGTGGATGATGGTTTTTCCATTGTCCAGAGTCTTCTTTGGTTCTTTTTCCACTTTAAATTTTTCCCTGAACAGCTCTTTCAATTCCTAGATACTCTTTAAAAATTTAATCTTAGCTATCGTGAATGAGATTTCCCTCCTACCCCAACTTCTCTCAGCAAGTTTGATATCAGAATGTTGGAAAGCCTTTTGCTTTCTTTATGTTGATCTTGTGTCCTATAGCTTTACTGAAAGGGTTCTATGGATTAAAGTGTTCTTTTGGAGTTGGTACGTGTCGTCTGCCAATGGCCGTAAGGATGGCTAGTTATGCTTCCTACTTGTATCCTTTTGGCTGACACAGCTTTGTCTCCTCTGATTGCTCAAGCTAAACCTCAAGCATCGTGCTGAGTAGGAGCAAAGAGAGTGAATGCTTGTGTCTTAGAAATTCTCCCTATTTCTCCCATTCAATGTAATGTTGGTTATAGGTCTACCTTACACAGCCTTTGGTATTTAGGGGTACAGATTCCCAATTTCTTCAGAAATTTTATAATAAAGACACACTGGACTCTACTAAGCATCTTTTCTGCACATATTGTGATTGGTTTTTTTTTTCTTTTTTTTTTCCTCTTTATTAGATATTTTCTTCATTTACATTTCACATGTTATCCAGAAATTTTCCCTTACCCTCCCGCATCCCCGTCCTGCTCCCCTACCCACCCCCTCCCACTTAATGGCCCTGGCGTTCCCCGGTACTAGGGCATATAGAGTCTGTATGACCAAGGGGCCTCTCCTCCCAATGATGGCCAACTAGGCCATCTTCTTCCATATATGCAGCTAGAGACATGAGCGCAGGGGGAACTAGTTAGTTCATGTTATTCTTCCACCTAGAGGGTTGAAGACCCCTTCAGCTCCTTGGGTACTTTCTCTAGCTCCTTCCTTGG